>JADBJO010002731.1:0-20000 GCA_016801955.1 Conus betulinus
GAGGCTGGTCTAACACTCGGAATTTATGTTGATTTTCCAACGGACGGTAGTTTCCTGAGACACGTCACAATAGTTCCGGCATCATACAGATCCAGGAAAAGTAGGAAGCCATCCAACAATGTCCATTCACCCACCCATGCACCGAGCTTTAAACCATTTCTTGGGGATGGCAAATCGATCTGACCAAGTTCATGTCCGATCTAGCCAGCACCACTGCCCCTTTATATTTTATTTCATGCAAGAATACCGAATGGGCTTGGAGGAGATTAACTTGAAATGGCATTTCAGCAAATGAAAATGTTCTGGTTTTATCTCCTGTCCTTTGCTCACTACCACCCTAAGTGTGCAACGTTCATAGCAGCTTGATGCTTCAAGCCCAGGCATCGGTTCCATCTTGAATAAGACACAACATGACACATTGCAACATCCCTATGCCATATTTCAATTTTTTTTTTTTGATGCAGAATACCCTTATGCTGTTCATTTGTGAAGCCTGACCATGAACCACAGTTCCTTCCTGTCGACCACAGAGCTCGTCAAAATGTCACCGTGCATTCAGTGGTTCCGCCTAGGAATGCATGGGATTTTCTCCAAACGTGTGCATGTTCGCTGGAAGGAGCCCTCTCCAACAGACCTTTGTTCATGTGCACCATCCTCAAAAGCCAAAAGCAGAGAGTCCTCAGAAGAGAAGCCCCCTTCAAGCAAGTGTTTCGGCCCTTATCTCCTGACACTCTAGGGGTGTTGGGCCACACCCGGTTCATGACTCCGGATGTCCCTCTGCTGCCCCTTTTTTTTTTTTCCCATCTTGGGACGAGCCATGGCTGGGATTCGAACCCATGCCCTCTGGACATGCTCATTTTCCACTTAATGACTCGCGCACTAACCACTGAGCCACTGGGACACCTGATATTTGTAGGAAATTTAAGCCTTATGAAGTTCACTTTTGTTCCTCCTTGACCAGATCCAGCTTGAAACACCTCTCTGCCGCTTCTGCCATTGCTTTCAGGGCTCTGGTTTTTTTTTCCCTCCCTGCAACTGAGAGCTGTTTCATGAGGCTGTATGCAGACGTTCCTACAAAAACCCCCTAGCTCCAATTTCTGCAGTGAGGACTTTGACCTGATAGCCTTCTCTCTCCTCAGGCTGTTTGCCAGATCAGCATACTTTTCAGTCTTGTAGATTTGAGCTGCCTCCATTCTGTTCTCATATGGCACCGTGAGCTCGATCATGATCAGCTGCTTGGTTGACTGAGAGTGGACTACTATGTCTGGTCTCATGCCCCCAGACTACTTGTACAATCTCTTTGAGCACTTGGTTGTGCCTCCATGTGTACCTTTCCTTGAGCCAGGGTTACTTTACATGAGCTAAGGACATGCTCCACTGTTTGTTTTCCCATGGCAGAGGGGCATGAAGGATCGTCTGTTTTTCCCCCACTTCACCAGGATTTGCATTTGAGGGCAGAAGGGTCATATGCAGATCTGAGAATGAAGCTGATCCAAACTACCTGCCAGACAACCCATGAACAGTCTACCAGGGTCAACAAACTACCTGCCAGACAACCCATGGACAGTCTACCAGGGTCAACAAACAAGCCGCAAGAGATTAAAAATAAAAAACAAAAATCAGATATTGAAACAACTAAAGTCCGAGAATATTGCACCATTGGCCGACCCACTTACTTGTCAGAATCACCTCTTCTTAAAGCAGTACCGGACAAACAGGGAACATGACCGTTGTTGAAGACCCATTACAGTTTAATGAATAGTAAAACAACCAACACTCTGTTACTGCAAATGTTCGGTTTATTGAAAACTTTTTCAACCTTAAACGCAGAAGATCTCTATTACTGTTTAATGACAGAATTGTCGTTCCACAGGACATGGGAATTCACCTGCACTCATGAAGGACACACTGGAACTGTGAAATGCCGAGGTTTGGGCCTCATTCTCAGTTGAATTCTGCTGACATCGAAGACTTCGTCAAAGACTGTGCCAAACACAGACCTGCTGACAACGAATCCCACTGCCTTCTTCCCTCCTTCCTTCCTAGAGAGACCCTGGTCTACAGATCTCTTCAACCTTCATGACAAAACCTTCCTCACTGTGGTGGACTACTACTCTCCTTGACACAGATATGTCGCCTCGACAACCAGATATAAGCAGCAACCTATTTCCCAACTGAAAAAACATGTTTTACATGTGGTGTCTCTGATGTCATTATGTCCGAGAATAGTCCCCAATTTCCCAGTGTGCAGTTCTGCAGCTTTACTGCTGACATTGACTATGGACACACCATGAGCCCTGAGAGCCACGGAGAAGCGAAAGAGCTGTGCAGACTCTTAAAGAATCTCAAGAAAGCAACAGGACCCCTACAATGCCTCTCTCCCGTGCAGGGCAAGTCCATAGCAGAACGGTGTATCCTCCAGTTACCTCCTGCATCCCCATTCTTCCTTCCCATCTGGTCCCCTGGACTCCTGATCATTCCTTCGTCAAACAGAAAGAAGAGTTTATTTTGAAAAGAAGAGTTATTAGTAAGGACCTGTCATCTGTCTGTCTGGATCGTTTTGCGGAACTTGGCCTAAACTTAAAAAAAAAAACAAAAAAAACAAAAAAAAAACCTGCTTCAGTTTCCGCCTTCAGCCATCTAGCGTTGAAACTAAGAAAGAAGTGTATGGAAGAGGAGCAACGGAATAACTTCAACGTCCGATGTTCAACATCATGCTGCCCGAGATGAAAGAACGCTGAAACCTGGTAAAGCTGTCAACAACATGAAGAAGTCAGGAGAACTATTGCAAAACAACACAACTCCCGTTCCTTAGTGTTTGGGCGGAAACTGTGCCCATCAGACGCAACAGAACACACCTAGTAGCAAGTTCAAATGATGCACAATCCCCTGCGAGGAAAAACCAACCACCATCACCGTTGCCTTCTCGTCACAGCCATCTCCTCCATGAGATCTGCCCACAGCACCAGCAAGACCTCAACAGTAAGGGACCAAAAAAAACAAAAAAACAAAACAAACAAAACAAAACAAAAAAAACCCAAAACCCCCCCCCCCCCCCCCCCCCCCCCCCCCAAAAACAAAAAAAAAAAAACAAAAAAAAAAAAAAAAAAAAATAAAATAAAAAATAAAACAAAACAAATAAACGAAACACACACACACACACACACACACACACACACACACACACACACACACACTAAAAGCAAAGAAAAACAAACAAAAAGCAAAACCAACCAATCAAACAACAACAACAACAACAACAAAACACGATTTTCATTCACACAAAATAAACATACCAGTTTTCAAGAACATGCACATAAAAACATCTTTATTACGAGGATAATAGATAAGCACTGATGTGCTTTTTTTACATCCAGTCCTCGCCCTGAGTAGGGTCAACAATGCAAATACATTATTTCAACACATATCATTCATACTGACAATTCATCATAGCAACATTGTAATCTAATCCTACAATGATAAGCAAAAACTATTCATAAAAGCATTAATGAGACGGGGTATGGTGAAACAGAAGGAAACTTACAGACAAACAAAACTAGAGAGAGACCGAGAGAGGAGAGAGAGAGAAGAGAGGAGAGAGGTCAGAGAGGGTTTGGGGAAGAAGAGAATGGCAGGTAGGGGGGAGGGAGGAGAAAAAGGGGTAGGTAGACAGAGTGGGAGTGGGATGAGCAGATTGGGGATAAGCGGAGTAGTTTTTCAAAGTATGGTTCACAGAAGACTTTGCGAATGGGACGCAAATCATTTTAATCGAATAATTGAATTACTGATACATAAAATGTTCATGCAAATGTTTCTTGAAAAGTTTTTAAAAGCATTCGTATTTTGTAGATTCGTGGAAGTGAGTTCTTAGACATATGGTCCAGAGTAAGCTAGGCTTGTTTTGAGTTTTTGTTTGACGAGAGAGAGAGAGAGGAGAGAGAGAGAGAGAGAGAGAGAGAGGATGAGAGAGATTGAGAGAGAGAGAGAGAGAAAATGGGAAAAAAAGGGGTGGGGTGGGGGGTGGGGGAGGAGAAAAGAAAAGAAAATAAGTTCTTAGTAAATGTTCTCTGGCCAGTCTAAGGAAGGCAACTTCTATGTTGTTACATTCGCGTAGAGTTAAGAGATGGTTGCGAAGAAGGCAAATCGGCAGACTCAACTCTCTGTTTAAAGTTGATTGTACTCAATCAACGAAAAAAAAAAATTTCTGATAAACTTAAGGGAAAGTAGGAGTTGTAGATAAGTTCGTAGTCCGTGACCAGGCAAAAGGGAGGCAACTCTTATGTCGTGTATACTCGCGGACAGATACACGAATGTTAAAATAAAGGGATTGCAGCACTCCTAATAAATCTCGCTGTAGGGAGAGCTGAAGCCACTGCACGCAGTTCTGTCCCCCGACTTAGTTTCCCGTCAGCTCGCTGCGGTCAATGAGAGGAAGAGAACATGCCTTGCTGTGCCCCAGCCCCACACCTGTCTCGCCCCGCTTCGCCAATAAAAATTGAATCATACCAAGTAAAAGACATTGATCTCTGATCGGGAAGGAACGAAGGAAGGAATGAAGAACGAAAGAAGAAAAAGAAAAGAGAGAAAAAAAAATAGCATAGAAAGGAACGAAGGGCAAGGAAAAAAAGACAATTGAAATCCCCAAAAGGCAAGCATCAAAAAAAAGAAGGAGGAGGAAAACGAAAGAAGGGAGGAAGATAAAACTAAGAAAAAAAAAAGGGACAGAAGGCAGGGAAAAAAAGAATGAAAGGAAACAACAACAACAACAACAACAATAACAACAACAACAACAAGACAAGATGGATGGACCACCCCATATGACATTTCCTCGTGTGCTAATGCTTTAAAACGATTATTTGTTCTCGTTTTTTCCTAGCAACAAAGTTACGGTAATCATTGCGAATGTCCCTAAAGGAAAACGAGTTATTCAACCAAAAAAAAAACACAAAAAAACCAAAAAAACTAGGGCCCCAAAAGTTTGACACAGTTACTCAACATTAATAACAAATGAAATGGCTGTTTCAGAGTTACAGCCATAATAAAGAGATATGTGTAATTGAAATGCGCTCAGAGTGTCTGAACACAAAACACCTTTTTTGGAACGAAAAAAAAAAAAAGAGATGAAAAAAAAAGAGTGCTCTTTTTTACGCTTCAATGGAACCATACCGACCATTGGACCAATTGATCCGCCCCTGACATGAAGTTGCAACGAAGAAAGTAGTTTACTTCTAGAGCCATTTTTGTTTGTCTTTGTTTTGTTTTGTTTTTGTTTTGTGTTTCTTCATATCAAAAACTAGAGCGTTTATACGTCATATATGGACACCAAGTCTCGACAGCAAGAAGCAGACCCTTCGAGTCAAAAACTGCTGTGTTTCAAATTGGTTTTTTATGTGAAAGACACACATTTCTACGTGGTATACGATGTTGAACAGGTCTGTCGACAGTACAAAATTACTTGAAGTGTGTAATGAACAGTAGAGAGTGGCTATCATTGTGGGAGCACGCTAAAAGACAGTTGAGAGGATCTTTACTCTCAGAAATGGTAGAGAAAAAAAAAAATCTGCTCAGAACATGCACCGTAATAAGTCCAAAGCGAAAATAAATTCCTTTAAAAGTCATATCAACACTAGGAATTAACGAACGTAAAAAAAAAAGTGTGTTCTCATAACATATCTTATCTTGAGCCGTCAAATGACTGTACTTGCGATCAAACACGCAGTGACTTGCTTTAATTTCTGTATCATCGAAACATCGTTTCACAGAACACTTTCCAAGATGGCTGAATCATAAAGTTATATCTTGTGGAGAACCAAGCGCACTGGCCAAAAAGAAAAATAAATGAAATAAAATAGATATGCAAAATCCAGCTGATGGTTTTGGATCAGTTGAAGGTGACTTACACTGAATCCAAAAAATAATAATGTTCGGTATTGTCACTCAGAATTTCCGGAGTATTACAGGCACAGTTTCAGGCCAGAGAAACCCTACATCAAACCAGCTCAAAAATCGTCCCCAGGCTGTCTTTGTCTGGAAAACGACACAAATCTTACGAAAATTTAGGATGAATTTGCTCGTCACACGATTTTTGATGACATTGCAGTAACCTAGAAAGGACACAATAAAGTGCGACACTTCACAGAGCACTGACTCCGAGACTGTCGATTCATAAGGATCTAGCAAAAATAATTAGAGCTGTTTCAGTGTTAACTGAGCTATTAGCCTGTTAAACTTGTGGTATTGTAACACAACACAATTTGGAGGCTGCTACGAGTCAAATCCTGAAGCTACAAAGTCCATAGTTTAATCAGTTCAGAACTCATCCTGAGGCTGTCTGTGGCCAGAAAATCGTGTGATTTTAGCAAAGGAATACAAGAGAACAGCATGACGACTGATTTTTCCCAAAAATCACCAACTGTAAATTCATGCAAGATGGTGCATGTGATCTCGAAAGCTCTCTCTCAAGACCCAAAAATACACAAAAAAAAGGCCAATTTTAGAGACGTAGATGCGGATTCCGTCGCGGGGGTGGGGTGGTGTGGGGTGGTGGTGGTGGTGGTGGTGAAGAGAGCTCTTTCAAGAGTAGCAGAAAACACACACACACACACACACACACACACACACACACACACACACACACACACACACACACACACACACACGCATGCACGCACGCACGCACACACACACACACACACACACACACACACACACACACACACACACACACACAGCCTACACACACACACACACACACACACACACACACACACGCAATTTAGGCCTAATTCACGGACACTAAAACGCGTCTCTCTCTCTCTCTCTCTCTCTCTGTGTGCATGTGTGTGTGTGAGTGGGGGGATGAGGCGGGGAGGGGGGTGGGGGTGGGGGGACAGCGAAAGAGGTGAGAGAGAGAGAGAGAGAGAGAGAGAGAGAGAGAGAGAAAGAGAGAGAGAGAGAGAGAGAGAGAGAGAGAGGAGAAGAGAGAGAGAGAGAGAGAGAGAGAGAGAGAGAGACATACGGAGGGATGCATGTATTTACAATATTATACATATTTGCATGCGCCGCTGGCATGGCGATGCGCCGCTAGCAAACTTGAAAAAAAATTCTCCCCAATCAAAACAATTGGATTTTTGAATATCTGAAAAAGCTGTTTCATCTATCCAAACGGGCCAGTGGTCCATGCGACCACGTTATGTTGGTTGTGTTTGATTGTGTTTGACTATCCGCTTGGGAACAGTAAACAATAAACAGTAAATAATTGTTTACTGTTCACTGCCTCATTTCATTTCCTATCCGCTTGGGATCATGGGCCCCTATCGAGCACGATGAGCCACGATCGTGGCTCAATTCAAATCTCGCGCTGATAAGAGGCCAATCGAGTGTCCGAATGCGATTAACCAATCGGAAAGCTCGTAGCTATAGGCCTTCGTCTTCCACCTTTGCAAGAACTCCATTTTTATCGACCAATTGACGCTTTTTTTTCTCAAAACGAGTGATGTTGAGAGCCACCACCAAGATGAAATCTTGCTCACGACACCATTGACGAGTCTGTATTTGACAGCGACACTGACGGGGATTATGAAGGTAAACATGCATGTGTTTTTATTGCAAACTGAGTGAAAGTGGTTGAAGTGCTTGATGTTGGTGATTGTGGCGTGATCAATGGAGTGAAGGTAGGGAGAGTTGGAGTGACTGATACGAATGGTTTGTTTACATTTGCGTTGCTACCACTGTGGTAGTATTTTCTCATTGTTTTTGTACATTTGTACCTATGCAAACACGATCTGTTGAATGAAACTTGTGTTTGTATACATCAGTTTTTTGTTTTGCTAATGATTTGTCGCCAGTAGTGTTTGCTAAATTAGAAATTTTAGTAGGATATTTTTGAAGGGCGACTCATGTGGGCGTGGCAGTTTTGAACCAGCAAGTAAAGTCACTTTTCATTTCTCAAAACTTATTTTCAACAGAATTTAATTTATATTTTCATTAGAATTGTAGAATAAACAAGAGAGGATTTCCTCTCCCCTCTTTTCCATCCCCACATCCATTGTGTGTGTGTGTGTGTGTGTGTGTGTGTGTGTGTGTGTGTGTGTGCGTGCATGCTGATTTATGGGGTGGGTGGGTAGGGAGTAGGCTGTAAATGGAAACAAAATCTTTTCACTTAATTCATTATTTATAGCAGAATACATAAATAATAGTGTGCTTTCCTTTTTTGATTCCAGACCCCAGCGGTAAAGATGGAAGTGATGATGATGCAGGTGATGGCCCTGATGTAGTGTACCTTGAAGGTGGCATTTTCTTTGTTTGGGAGGGCTGCCCTGAAAAGCTACATCATATGTGAGAAAAAATACCACAGACCAGCCCAGACTGAGCAGATGCCACTTAATGGTTCAAGTTGTGGGGTCACTGGCAGGGAATTACTACCCTCTCAAGGTGGTGAGAAGGCGGCAAACGGCGGAAGAGATCCAGGCAGCCTGGGCAGACCCACCCACTGCAAGTTGCTCCAGCCCAGCCTGACCAACCTCAGCCTGACCCCTGCCATCCAGGACATCACCTGAGGAAGCTGCCAGTTGGACACAGAAGGAACTGTGTTGCTGGGCATGATAGGAGAGTAAGATCCTCCTACGAGTGCCCAGCATGTGATGTGGGACTGTGCCCAGGTTTTTTTTTCCAGGTACCACAGGAGGTAACTGCCACCTTCTGATGGGTACCTGGGATGTGTGGGAACAGTGTGCTTGATATTCTGGACAGATCAGAGAAGTGTGTGTGGATTGTAAGATTTTTCTGTGAAACATTTTTTTTCTGAGTGCTTTTTATGGATCTGTACTGGTTACTTTGCTGGACTACTTCTCTCACCATAGCCAAGGTAAGCTGTTTTCTTTGCAAAGTTCAAGCTTTCTTCTTTCTAAAAAATTATAGGTTTTCTGGGTCTAATGTTTACAGAGTTGTGAAAAGTAAAAANGGATTATGAAGGTAAACATGCATGTGTTTTTATTTGCAAACTGAGTGAAAGTGGTTGAAGTGCTTGATGTTGGTGATTGTGGCGTGATCAATGGAGTGAAGGTGGGAGAGTTGGGAGTGACTGATACGAATGGTTTGTTTACATTTGCGTTGCTACCACTGTGGTAGTATTTTCTCATTGTTTTTGTACATTTGTACCTATGCAAACACGATCTGTTGAATGAAACTTGTGTTTGTATACATCAGTTTTTTGTTTTGCTAATGATTTGTCGCCAGTAGTGTTTGCTAAATTAGAAATTTAGTAGGATATTTTTGAAGGGCGACTCATGTGGGCGTGGCAGTTTTGAACCAGCAAGTAAAGTCACTTTTCATTCTCAAAACTTATTTTCAACAGAATTTAATGTATATTTTCATTAGAAGAATAAACAAGAGAGGATTTCCTCTCCCCTCTTTTCCCATCCCCACATCTGTGTTTGTGTGTGTGTGTGTGTGTGTGTGTGTGTGTGTGTGTGTGTGTGTGCGCGTGCATGCTGATTTATGGGGTGGGTGGGTAGGGAGTAGGCTGTAAATGGAAACAAATCTTTTCACTTAATTCATTATTTATAGCAGAATACATAATAATAGTGTGCTTTCCTTTTTTGATTCCAGACCCCAGCGGTAAAGATGGAAGTGATGATGATGCAGGTGATGGCCCTGATGTAGTGTACCTTGAAGGTGGCATTTTCTTTGTTTGGGAGGGCTGCCCTGAAAAGCTACATCATATGTGAGAAAAAATACCACAGACCAGCCCAGACTGAGCAGATGCCACTTAATGGTTCAAGTTGTGGGGTCACTGGCAGGGAATTACTACCCTCTCAAGGTGGTGAGAAGGCGGCAAACGGCGGCAGAGATCCAGGCAGCCTGGGCAGACCCACCACTGCAAGTTGCTCCAGCCCAGCCTGACCAACCTCAGCCTGGCCCTGCCCATCCAGGACATCACCTGAGGAAGCTGCCAGTTGGACACTGAAGGAACTGTGTTGCTGTGCATGACAGGAGAGTAAGATCCTCCTACGAGTGCCCAGCATGTGATGTGGGACTGTGCCCAGGTTGTTTTTTTCCAGGTACCACAGGAGGTAACTGCCACCTTCTGATGGGTACCTGGGATGTGTGGAAACAGTGTACTTGATATTCTGGACAGATCAGAGAAGTGTGTGTGGATTGTAAGATTTTTCTGTGAAACATTTTTTTCTGAGTGCTTTTCATGGATCTGTACTGGTTACTTTGCTGGACTACTTCTCTCACCATAGCCAAGGTAAGCTGTAAGCTTTGTTTTCTTTGCAAAGTTCAAGCTTTCTTCTTTCTAAAAATTTATAGGTTTCTGGGTCTAATGTTTACAGAGTTGTGAAAAGTAAAAACAAGCACTACCCTAGACATTTTTGCAGTCTTCAGTTGTAAGCCATTGTTGTAGAATACACATATAATTATATGCAGTGTTAAGAGGGATTTTAATTGTGTTGTATTGTGTTTGGTTATGTTTGCTCGTGGTGACCATTCTTAACTTCAGAACAGTTAGGAAGTGAACTTGAGCCAATTCAATGAGTGATTCGCCATGCAAAAGGAAGGCAACAGAGAGAGAGAGAGAGAGAGAGAGAGAGAGAGATTCAAAGAGGGAAGGGGAAAAGACACAATGTAAAGGAAAAGAAGAAGAGAAAGAAAGGCAACTTAAAAGTAAGGAAAGAAAAAATGAAAAGTGGAATAACGGAAAAAGGAAAGGAGGGAGGGAGGAGGAGGGGGAGTGAGGGGGCTAAAGACACGAAAAAACTTAAAGAAAAAAGGAGAGAACAAGAGAATTTTTTTTTCAAAGAAGAAGAAAAGAAGAAGAAAAGAACGAAACGTAGAGAGATGGGGAAAGAGGGAAAAAAGGGTAGGGTGGGAAGGGGTGGGGGATGGGGGAATGAAAGATAGGAGGAAAAAAAGAGACCGATAACAATGGACAAGGTGGCGTGGGGTGGTGAAAGAGAAGCTGAGACGTGTGTTGGCGGAGGATTGTTCGTTTCTTTTGCCGTTTAACTTCCAACAGTCGCCAGCAATCTAAGCCTCCATCTAGAGAGAGAGAGAGAGAGAGAGGCAGACAGACAGACAGACAGACACAGAGAGATAAGGCTGAGAGAGAAAAACAAGGGAATGGAATGCCATCACACACACACCACACACACACACACACACACACACACACACACACACACACACACACACACACACACACACACACACAGAAGAAATTCGGATTCGTTATTGGATGGTTCATTCATAGAGGCCTTGGCTCCTTATGAAGGGCCGAATGAGCATATGTCATCGGAAGCAACATATTGCTCATGACTGCAAAGCATGTGAAACACAAATAATTCAGAGCATCAAAATTAATAGTACCTGTCTCTCTAAATTCGAATTTCTTATTAAAACAAAAACAAACAAACAAACAAAAAATCGAACAGCTCTGTTGAGGTTGACAACATCAATATGATCACAGAGAAGAGACGTAAATAGAGAAAGAGACTATTAAAATAAAAAAAAAAACAAAAAACGGAAAAAAAGAAACGCAGACAGAAAGAATCACAGAGAGAAAGTGAGATAACACACACACACGCGCGCGCGCGCGCGCGCGAGCACACACACACACACACACACACACACACACACACACACACACACACACACACACACACACAGACAGACAGACACACACTGATATGAGAGACAACCCCGCAAAAAGCTGGAAAGGGAATGCTAGACATGCGCACCAGAAACGAAGCTACAAGGGGGAAAATGCGCGGTGCCTGATGCTTCCCACATGTGCTGCGACCGCCCAGAGGGCGCCAGAACACGCGCACGTATATCACTTCTTTTCTCATGCATTAATTACAAATGCCTCCACTTCGTGCAAGTCGATATGGATTCTTGGGGGAGACTACTTTAAGGAGCATTATTGTTTCTGTCAGAACTGAAACGGCCTTCCCATTCTTCCCTCCGCCCACCAACTAGTGAGCGCTCTCTCTCTCTCTCTCTCTCGCTCTCGCTCTCTCTCTCTCTCTCTCTCTGACGTTTTTTCACGAGGCAAGAGCAATCCTCATCGTGTGGGAAGTCGGGAGCGGAGGAAGGGAAGGGGGATAATTGGTTGGTTGGTTGATTGATAATCTTCACCCCCAGGGTACCAGATAAGCATTTTTTTCATAGCTTGTCACACTGGCTTAGAGTTTTGTTCGGAAGCAACAAGATCGTTGTAATATTTCTTGTGTGCTGCTCGTTTGGTGAATTAGTCGGGGGTGGTTTTTTTTTTTTTCGCTGTTCTGTTTTGTTTAGTTTTGTTTCATCTGCTTCCCTCCCATCTTGAAAAGATCTTCACGAAGGAATATTGCAGTTTGTATTTCCTCGGTCATCCATTTAGGTTGAGAGGTGCGTTTCATTCTACGTGTCTGGTAGGGAGCATGTCTGTCATAAACAGTGTTGAGCGTTTGTAGCCGGAAGTCTAGGGCGCCCTCAGGATTTGTGTAGTTGTGGACATTGGAAAATGAGGAACGGGAGAGATCAGCAAGAAAACCGTGTTCCTGAAATGTTGTAAAAGATCTGTGGATCGCATACTTGTGACCTGTTGTTCGATTTTAATTCTGTTTTTGCCCGTGTGAGAGATACTGAGAAAATGGTGACTGCGCTAACATTATTTAAGATTTGTTTAGATTTCCGCCCTTCAGTCGTCTCACTTTGCAACTAGATGACATTATTGTTAGGAACAACATCTCACGAGTCTGGCTTCCGCAAAAATAAAGACGTGAAATGGTTTGTCTGTATTTCGTAATATTGAGGATGCCTATTCTAATTTGTTTTGAATGCTATTAGCCATTAGATGGCCAATGCGAGTTAATGTTTTTGAGACTATGGTGACAACGATTTCACCTTTATGATATTAAGGAAAAAACAAACTGATAAAGACAGACAGACAGAGACAGAGAAAGACAGACAGAGAGTAAACCAAATGTGGTAAATTTGGGCATAATTGCAAACTATTGCAACACACAAATAAGCCAATATCTATACACAGGAAAATGGAAAATTTAGCATGAATGTAGATCAGTCACTGTTTGAAAACAAATAAAAAAAATATCATACATAGCAGCGAGTAAATACACCAGTCTTTCGCGTCTCTAGCACCAAATGAACAGGTGCTGTGAATGTTAAAGTTGTCTGTTCCAGCGCGTAGATCCCGTCACAGGGAAGAGACACTAATAGTCAGCTGGGGGTAGGGGATGGCGAGACCTCATACAGTAAGACAGTAGATTGAAATTGTCTGCAGTTCAGTACATAGCACTCACACTTCTGTCTGCAGTTAAGCAAATATCACGCACACTTCGTTTTTGAAGAAATGAGAGTTGCCCTAGGTTTCTTAATCACGTGTTAGCCGGCAATCAGAATTTTAAAAAGACACAATGTTGACACTGATACACATATTCATCTAAGACAGAGAGAGAGAGAGAGAGAGAGAGGGGGGGGGGGGGGAGAGACTGTGTCCGTCATATGACCGTTTAGGGTAAACAAACATTACATTGTATAGTTATATCGAGCGGAAGCAGATCTTAAAAAGAAAAATATTCCTTTGAAATATCATTGACGTCCAACTTTTCTCTAGAATACTCTTACTTACATCAACCACGAATTAAAACATCATGGCTTTTCTTGGTTTACATCCGCAAAAAAGAATAAGTTGTTCACTCGAGAAAGTCCATTGGTAGTAAACATTTTACAGGTATGCAGATGGCATAATCTTCATTTCAATATTATTCCTTGAGACTCAGCCAATGGCTTTTTTCTTAATCAAATTATCGTTAATCCTTATCCCCCCTCTAAATGACATGACCTCTCTCTCTCTCACTCTCCTCTCCCTCTCTCTCTCTCTCTCTCTCTCTCTCTCTCTCTCTCTCTCTCTCTCTCTCTCAATGAATGTGAGAGAGAGAGAGAGTGTGTGTGTGGTGTGTGTGTGTGTGCGCGCGCGCGCGCGCGCGCGTCCGTGGGTTCCCGCAGATACTGAGAGTGACAACATCTAACCGAGATGACCAACAAAAACGCTTTGAGCCACCAGCATCAATGATTTTACACAATTTTTGAAACCATTGCTAACAAACAAAACAGACAGGCTGAAGTAAACCACTTCAAGGGAGGTTCGGAAACTTGCAAAACCTAGAGATTTTAGTGACCAAGATCTCTCAATGTAACAAATTCCCATATTTTCAGCAGCTAACAAAAAGAAAAGAAAAAAGAATGAACGGCAAAAGAAAATAAGAAAAGAAAGAAAAGAACAGTTCTTAAAAGAAATCAAGAAATAGGGGGAAAACACCGACAGTATCCTCCCTCCACCTAACCACTGTCAGTTCTACCTATAACAACACGTGCGCACATGTCCACACGTGCTTATGCGTGCACGCACACACACACACACACACACACACACACACACACACACACACACACACACACACACACACACACACACATATGTTACGCGTGCGCACCACACTCTTGCACATACGTATATGCGCGCGAGCTCGCGCGCGCGCGCACACACACACACACACACACACACACACACACACACACACACACACACGTGCTTACATGCGTACAAGGTGTGTATACACCCACGAGCTCGCACGTGTGCGTGAAGACACTAGGGAGAGAGAGAGAGGGAGAGAGAGAACACGTACGCACGCATGCACACACAACACACACACACACACACACACACACACACACACACACACACACACACACGCGCACGCACGCACGCACGCACGCACACATGCGCGAGCGCGCGCGCGCGCGCGCGCGCACGCACACACACACACACACACACACATACATTTGCGCACGCGCGCGTGCGCATCTGTTTTCGTGATGTTTCTTGTACTACATTCAAGACCCCGCCGCCCGCCGAGTTTGCCCTTTAACACGTGAACGAAAACATCCTTCATAACGCCCGCAGAAGCGTGGCGTCGCAACTCCTGTACATAGTTCATCGCTGACGTATTAGTGTGGATGCTTGCTGCGATGGTCATACGCCAGCATTTAAGAAAGCGTTCCGCCCGCCAGTCCTCTCAACAGCAACAACAACACACAACACACACACACAAAGAGTAAAGTAAAGAAAAGAGCACCATTGAAACCCTGTTAGTCTTTCTTGATAGAGTATGGTTACCAATCAGCTTAATAATAATGCCCGTCAGTCCTCTCAACAACAGCAACCACACACCCACACACACACACACACAACACACACACACACACACACACACACACACACACACACACACACACACACACACACGTACACACACACACACACACACACACACACACCACACACACACACACACACACACACACACACACACACACACACAAAGAGTAAAGTAAAGAGCACTTTTGAAGATTTCCGTCTAATATCACGATTAGTGGAAAGACGTTAAATAAATCACACACACACACACACACACACACACACACACACACACACACACACACACACACACACACACACACACACAAAGAGTAAAGTAAAGAGCACTTTTGAAACCCTTGTTAGTCTTTCTTGATAGAGTATGGTTACCAATCAGCGTAATATTTCACTCATCCCATCTTTATCCCTCAAAGAAAAAAAAAAAAAAGAAAAAGAAAGAAGAACGAAAGAAAATTACTTTTTATATCAGCCATCAGAGAACGGTTTCTAATTTGATCAGTTGCCCACTTTAAACGTATGAAATCAGTTTCATCTAGATTACGCAAGTCTGTTCATATTGTTTTTAGCCAAGCATAGATTAGGGGGAGGGGGAGGGAAAGGGACACACAAGGGCCACAAGCGAGTTAAGAAAACAAACAAAACAAAAACAAAACAAAGAAAAAAACACAAAGAACTTAAAGATTAAAATGCTGTGACTAAAATTAAGAATTGTCAGTTACGTCCTGCAACTAAAAGCGCAGTCTAAAAGAGAAAGTCTTTAACCAGCCGCATTTTAATTAAGTCAAGTCAAATGAAATATATTCGTTCCCCCTCTTACGAAAAATGAAATGAAAATCACATCAGGTGGAACATCTTGGAACGCGATCCTTCACAGAATCAGCCGAAAAAATGTTTCTCCCAGTTTTTGTCAACATGCCAAAGCTCAGTAAGAACATTTTTTTTGTTGCAAGCACTTTACACCATGGAGGCTCCTCGCCTTTAAAAGAAAAAAAATGTACAAAAAAAAAATGTGAACAATATATATTCCGTACAACATCGTATATAGATACCCAAAGCGTCTGTATAGCATAGGTGAGTGTGTATTGTCCGTGGATTCTCTTACTTATACTCAGCGCATTTCGCATGCGGACCTTGGTTTATTGTCTCATCCGTGAGAATAGACCAGTCCTTCGTGTCTGGTGGACCATCAGTCTTGCCTGTCTTGGGCCCTCCATTTATGTATCACAGAGAATACGGTTCGGCCGTTTGTCGGTATGCCACACAACATACAGGTCGACTGTTTGTTAATATTCATGCAGGACTGAGTTGGGGCCGCTGGTTGAATCATGGTTTTTTCAGTGGACAAGGACAGACCATTTTCTTTCATATAGTTCCCTATGCCATCTAAATCTCTTTGATATAGTCTTCTAGCATAATTCTGTGCTCTTTGTGGGGTTGACTTTTTCAGAGTTACTTTCATCCACATACAGATATCATCTGCGTATTGCACTAGAACGACATTTTTGGAGACTGCTTTTTGGAGATCGTGAATAAGGATGTTAAAAAGAATAGGTGCTAATACTGAGCCTTGCGGAATTCCATGTCTAGTTTTCTGAGTGTTGAGTGTCTTCTTCCTACTCTGGCTAACATACTTCTATTATTTAAAAATGATTTAATATGATTGTACATGTTTCCAGATATTCCAATCAGTTTCAGTTTGTATAACAAGCGCCTGTGCCAGACTTGGTCATAGGCTTTTTTAACATCAAGAAGGTAGCGAGCATACTTTTCCTACGAGCAAACTGACGCTTTATTTGAGTAGATAATTTAACCAAGTGCTCAACTGTAGATCTTCCTTTCATAAATCCAGCTTGATTTAATTGGTATTACATTGTTCTTTTCACAAAAGTGCATGAGCCTATTTAAAACAATTTTTTCTACAAGTTTACCACAATGGGAAGTGAGGGCTATAGGGCGGTAGCTGTTTTTGTCATTCATAGGTTTACCAGGTTTTAAAATTTGAACGACTATTGAATCTTTCCATACTTGAGGAACAACGCCCATTTTCCCAGCAATTCTGAACTATATGATGCAGGAAAACAATGCAGTTATCAGGGAGATGTTTTAACATTTCATTGCTCACAATATCAATACCAGCAGAGCATTTTTTTGTTGCTGTTACCATATATTGCACTTTTTCAACTCTCTGATTGTTATCGGTGCATTAATAGGTAGATCATTATCTGTCTGTCTGTCTGTCCGTCTGTATGTCTGTGTGTCTCTCCCTCTCTCTCTTCTCCCCCCCCCCCCCCCCTCACTCTCTCTCTTTGTCTCTGTCTCCCCCCCACACTCTCTCAGACTCCAAAAGAATAGCAAATAATGAACACAGTTGATATCTCGTTCTTCTATAGTGAAACAGAAACATACATGTACTTCAAAACCAGTGTTGAATGCGGCACCCATTGGCCCAGCACATTGTGGCACCCATTGGCCCAGCACATTGTGGCACCCATTGGCCCAGCACATTGTGGCACCCATTGGCCTAGCACATTGTGGCACCCATTGGTCTAGCACATTGTGGCACCCATTTGGCCTGACACACATTGTGGCACCCATTGGCCTGACACATTGTGGCACCCATTGGCCTAACACATTGTGGCACCCATTGGCCTAGCACATTGTGGCACCCATTGGCCTGACACATTGTGGCACCCATTGGCCTAACACATTGTGGCACCCATTGGCCCTAACATTGTGGCACCCATTGGCCCAGCACATTGTGGCACCCATTGGCCTGACACATTGTGGCACCCATTGGCCTGACACATTGTGGCACCCATTGGCCTGACACATTGTGGCACCCATTGGCCTGACACATTGTGGCACCCATTGGCCTGACACATTGTGGCACCCATTGTCCTAACACATTGTGGCACCCATTGGCCCAGCACATTGTGGCACCCATTGGCCCAGCACATTGTGGCACCCATTGGCCCAGCACATTGTGGCACCCATTTGGCCCAGCACATTGTGGCACCCATTGGCCCAACACATTGTGGCACCCATTGGCCTGACACATTTGTGGCACCATTGGCCTGACACATTGTGGCACCCATTGGCCTAACACATTGTGGCACCCATTGGCCTGACACATTGTGGCACCTATTGGCCTAGCACATTGTGGCACCCATTGGCCTGACACATTGTGGCACCCATTGGCCTGACACATTGTGGCACCCATTGGCCTAGCACATTGTGGCACCCATTGGCCCAGCACATTGTGGCACCTATTGGCCCAGCACATTGTGGCACCCATTGGCCTGACACATTGTGGCACCCATTGGCCCAGCACATTGTGGCACCCACTGGCCTAGCACATTGTGGCACCTATTGGCCCAGCACATTGTGCACCTATTGGCCTAACACATTGTGGCACCCATGGCCCCACACATTGTGGCACCCATTGGCCTAACACATTGTGGCACCCATTGGCCCCAGCACATTGTGGCACCTATTGGCCTAACACATTGTGGCACCCATTGGCCTAACGCATTGCGGCACACATTGGCCTAACACAATGTTGCACCCATTCGACTAGCACATTGTGACACCCATTGGTCTAACACACTGTGGCACCTATTGGCCCAACACATTGTGGCATCCATTCACCTAGCACATATTAAGACACCAAGAACGAACGCCGTAGGAAAGTGGAGCTGCGGGATATGTTTTAAGCAACTGGTGCCATAAGCTGCATTATTTGGAGTTAAGGGTTTGGAATTATTTCAGCATTGGAATCGAAATTGTCTCCCATGTTTCTTTGCGACTGTCTATTTCTCCTCGTTGTCTGTACAGATTTCCCAAAGAATCGCCAGACACTGATGAAAATATAAAAACGTGACTCGTTTAGGAAAACCCATTTTTTTTTCTCAGCAAGTCGTATTTGCTTGTTTGTTTTGTTTGTGCCCCCCCCCCCCCCCCCCCCCGTCCCCTGTTTGTGTGGTGTGTTTATTTGTCCGAATTGGGGGTGGGAGGTTTCTAACAGTCAAAACATTTTTAATGTAGATTTTGTGAACATGCACTCATAATGGATCATAACTATGAGAAGAATTTTTGTAAATCACATTTTTTTCTAGACGTTAGCGAGGCGTTCGTTCTTTTGTTCTCAGTAATTGACAATTTTGGGAAACAGAATGACGGCGTCTGTTTATCTACAGCATGTGGCTTAAAAGAAGAATTTTCAGTTGAACAGCATTGTTAGTCAGAAAACTTAAGTTGACTTAACATTAATATCGGTGCTAACACCATCTCTTTAACAGCTATTATACCACACACACACACACACACACACACACACAAGCACACACACACACACACACACACACACACACACACGCACGCACGCACGCACACACACACACACACACACACACACACACACACACACACACACACACACACACACACACACACACACACACACGCACGCACGCACGCACGCACACACACACGCACACACACACACACACACACACACACACACACACACACACACACACACACACACACACTGTGCACTTCTGTGCCATGTCAGCAGTAGAATTAGACAAGTCTGTTCTTACTAATATGAAACTCGGAATGTGAGCACACTCTGTAATAACCGAGTACTCTACGTGAACGTTCTCACAACTGTGTGTGAACAACTCTTCAACCTTAGCTTACTCGGCCTGTGTGCCACTTGGACACTCGTGGGAGAAAACTCAAGCTACAATACAGCAAAGCAGTTAGAATTCCC
>JADBJO010002731.1:25000-32500 GCA_016801955.1 Conus betulinus
TCATCCACAATTAATGCAAATCTAGGAGAGAGCGTAAAAGATTCGTACAGGAAACAGAGCCGAAGCGAGTAGGGGTTATCAGTCGTCACGATGTTAAAGAAAAGTGAGCATGTAGGGTCTGCTCTTCAGTCTACTGAACCCTGTGGAGAGTTATATCCCAGATGCATACTTTTTATCAGTCGAAGTTGCTGTGTTTGGGGGGAGCTTTGTTGTCAGACGGTTTGAAAGAAAATTACGTGGTAATTTTCGATATGGACGGAGCAATTTTCATAACAAAAGGGGGAGATTAAAATCAAACACTAAGATTTTTATGTGATTTGAATTGTCTGAATTTTTTATGCAAGGTGTTGGATTTTTTTTTTTTCATCCGTCAGACCGTTGGACAGGATGTCAAGAAGAACAAAATATGAATTCTTGAAATAGTAACTAAATTCTTATGTATTATTACAGCCAACTGCAGTAAAAAAAAAAAAAAAAAAATAAGTAGTCGTCTGGAACTTCTTTCCACCCGGCGATAAGCTTTTCTTTCTTCTTTTAACATACTTCGTCTGCACGAACTTTAACCATACAGACACAGTGGAGCTCCGATTCGTTCCTGTTTACTGTTGCTGCTGCAGCTTCTTTGTAGTTGTTTTTGTCTTCTTCTCTTCTCTTCTCTTTCTTGTCTTTCTCCTCTCCTCTTTCTCCTTTTCCTCTTCGTCCTCCTCCTCCTCCTCTTCTTTCTCTTCCTCCTCCTCTCCCATCTTTCCTCCTCCTCCTCCTCCTCCCACTTCCTTCCTTTCCCTTTTTCCTTCTTGTTGTTGTTGTTGTTGTTGTTGTTGTTGTTGTTGTTTCTTTCTTCTTCTTCTTCTTCTTCTTCTCTTCCTCCTCCCTTCTCTCCTCCTCCTCCTTCCTTCTTCCTTCCTCTCCTTCTTGTTCTTCATACTTGACATGGTCTTCTTTCTGCTTCACGAATCAGATCTGTCTTCCTGTCTTGTTTGTACTGACTGGTGGTCAAGATTCTGCTTCACGAATACAGATGTGTGTCCCTTTGTGTGTGTTGTACTCTGTGTGTGTGTGTGTGTGTGTGTGTGTGTGTGTGTGTGCGTGTGTGTGTGTGTGTGTGTGTGTGTGTGTGTGCATGAAGGTGGGTAGGTGTGTGTGAATGAGTGTGTGTGTGTGTGTGCGCGCGCGCGTGGGCGTGCGTGCGTATGTGTGCGTGCGCGCGTGCGTGTGTGTGTGTGTGCTGTGGTCTCTTGCCTGAGCTTGTATTGGATGTCATAAACTGGGATTTCCCTCCTGCATGAGCTGTGGTAAATACGGGACTTGCCGACATGTCATTAGCAAACGCTTGAGCAAATATGTCAGCTGAGATCACAGACACTTAAGGCGTCAGATTCCCAGCAGGCTGCACACAAGCGTTCGATGCGTGTTCATCATGGAGTGGTGGAGGACGAGGGTAATGTTCTTAAGCACAGTTTCACGTCCGTTCCTATGACTGTGCTTGTGGGCTGGGCTGGGCAGGAGTGTAGGGGTTGAACTGGAGGGCTGAGACAGCTGTTGAAGAGGAGTAGGTGATGGATGGGGTGGAAGGTGGGGGTGGATGCCTGTTTGTCCTGTTGGTCTGCTATATGTGGATTGTTTATTTATTGATATATTTTTTTTCTCAGCACTTATGGGGGCGGCGTTCTAAACGACACAAGAACTAAGAGGGATGGGCGGCTTTATTTGTGGGATTGTACTGAACGTTGAAGGCAATTGTGCACAGTCGTATCTGTAAATGAGTAAGTATACGGCATATCCTTGTCAATGGATGTGTGGTCTTGCAGACGTTTGGGCGAGAATATATGCAAGCACTTGAGGCAGTTTTTTGTTGTGTTCATTAGAAAAAACATACCTATCTATCTATCTATCCATATCTATCTATTTATTTATCAATTCTATCTATCTATATATCTATCTGTTTGTCTATCTATTTATCTTGTCTATGTATAAGCATATACAAACACACTTGTATGCATGTGCAAGCGTTTTGTAACTTTACATTTTTCATTTCTTCGCATTAACATGTGTTTTAGTTTATACTGTGATTTGTTCGGTATCACCATTGGAACATAATCACTGTCATTTGAACTGTCATAGCTACAGACATGTCCAGGTATCCTACATACTATGTTTACCATAATGTCATGCAAGTGTTCACATCCGCGCATATGTACAAGCGTACCCGTATGCACACATACACGCGCGTACGCGGTAACACATACGCCCACATACTCCTACACACACTAGCAGAACACATACACATAAGCATATCCACCCTCTCTCTGTGTCTCTCTGTCTCTTTGTCTCTGTCTCTGTCTCTCTCTCTCTCTCTCTCTCTCTCTCTCTCTCTCTCTCTCTTTCTCTCTCTCTCTCTTTTCTCGGAAAGAATCCCATCTTCTCATGCGTGCAATTTTAAGACTAAAGCCCTTTCTTTAAGCCAAACTAGAATGACTAAAACCCTTTCTTTAAGCGAAACTAGAATTCTCAGCGACGAACTTTACAAAAATTTCGATATTTTGATGTCCTTTTCTTCAGAATCTATTTGAGAAAAAAAAATTGTATCAATCAACTATGTAGAGGTCTAAATTAGATCGAAATATATCTGACTACAAAGTTAACGAGACCTATGAGGAAAAAAAAAATGGGTAGGGAAAAAAAGAAACAAGGGCCACACCTGTAGTGTTTGTTGCACACACACACACACACACACACACACACACACACACACACACACACAAGCACACACACATCGCGTACACACACACACACACATACACACACACACACACACACACACACACACACACACACACACACACACACACACACACACCACACACACACACACCACACACACACACACACACACACACACACACACACACACTGTCTTGTCCCTGTGTTGCCATCTGCTACAACACACACACCAGTTAACACACACCTGTCTTTCCTTTGTTGCCATCTGCTTAAGATATGCCAGTTAATGTTACCCGTTCATCGGTGACTAAGAGAGAGAGAGAGTAGAGGAAATGAAGAGAGAGATGAGAGAGAAGAGAGAGAGAGAGAGAGAGAGAGAGAGAACGAAACGAACGAACGAACGAAATTTTATTTAACCAGGGAATGAGGTAAGCAAATTGCGCATGCTTTTGTCGAACCAGCCCTGGGAAAAAAAGTAAAAAAAAAAAAAACACATGATAACACGCAAGCCAATATAGCAGCAAAAGAGGAAAAAGTGAATACACTAGTCAACTTGCAAACCATAAGAAAGTTACAGAGAAGAGAGAGAGAGAGAGAGAGAGATAGAGAAGATGAAATTGACGCAGGACTACAGAGAGTGTGTGTGTGTGTTTGTGTGTGTGTGTGTTTTGTGTTTGTGTGTGTGTGTGTGTGAGAGAGAGAGAGAGAGAAGAGAGTTGTGGAGAGAGTACCTACATAGAGGGGAAGAGACGAGAGATAGATGGACACACGACCGACACGCAGACATAGGACGGACAGAGACAGAGAGACAGACACGCAAACCACACACACACACCCACACAACACACACACCAAACACACACACGCACACTACACACACACACACACACAACACACCACAACACACACACACACACACAGAGAGAGAGAGATAGAGAGATAGATATATAGATGAGAGAGAGATGAATGGAATGGGGGAAAGAGAGTTAGAGATGTAGACGCACGTACACATTCTCGTACGCGTGCCGATACGAAGCGAAAAACAACAACACAACTGAAACACATTAGCTGTCTTGGTCAAGAGCATCACCGCTGCCAGTAGCTTGCTGGCCTGGAAGATATCTGGGGGACTTGATAGAGCTGCTCAGAAATGATCGATTTTCGTCGCCTTTCTCCACCTGACAACAGTGCCAGCTAGCAATACGAGAAGTTTTCATGCTGGTCTACATAAAAACAGAACAAATCAGCCACGCTCCTCGCAAAACATTGGTTCAGCAGCACAAGTCACTGATTGGAAAATGCGGCGGCCCAGTTCTCTCTTTCTTCGGGGCAGTGTCGGTTCTGCGGTCTGGTCTCTCTCTCGTCTCTCTCTCTCTCTCTCTCCTCCTGCCTCTCTCTCCGTCTCGCTCCTCTCTCGTCTCTCTCTCTCTTCTCTCTCTCTCTCTCGTCTCTCTGAGTGTGTGTGTGTGTGTGTGTGTGTGTGTGTGTGGTGTGTGTGTTGTGGGTGGTTGGTGTTGTGGTGGTATGTGGTGTGCGTGTGTGTGTGTTGTGTTTGTGTGGTGGGGGGGGGGGAGTGCGTTCGGGCGCGTGCGTGCGTTGGTGTGCGTGTGCGTGCCTGCGTGGGTGTGTCTGTGTGTGTGGTGTGTGCGTGTGTGTGTTGTGGTGTGTGGGGGGGGGGGGGGGGTGTGTGTGCGGTGTGTGCGTGTGGGTGTGCGTTGTGTGTGTGTGTGTGTGTGAGTGTGTGTGTGCATTTTGTTTGTGTGTGTGTGTGTGAGGGTGTGTGTGTGTGTGTGTGTGTGGTGTGTGGTGTGTGTTTGGTTGTGTGTTTGTGTGTGTGCTGTCGAATGGATAGTACTCGATATGTGATGTGTGGAACTTGGTTGAAAGAGAGAGAGAGAGGAGAGAGGGAGAGAGAGAGAGAGAGAGAGAGAGAGAGAGAGAGAAACAGACAGACAGACAGAACAGAGAGACCAGAGAGACAGAGTTTGGGGAAGGGAGAAGAGTGGGGGAGGGTGGGCAATGGGAGGGAAGGAAGGTAGCGGTGTGCAGGGCTGCTATTCACTGATACAGTACTGTCGTCTCAGGTCCGTCTTTGATTGGCTGAATGTGTGTGATTGTGTGGTATATGGCCAGTGTACTAGCCACTGTACTAGCACCACATGTACGCCACAACCCCGCCATTCCCTAGCGCAGCGCCGCCGCCCGCGCCGCCTCCGCCGCCGCCGCCGCCGCCGCCCCGCCGCCCGCCGCCGCCGCCGCTGGGCCGCTGCCGCTGCTGGCTCGCTGCTACGAACTACTACTACTACTACTACTAACTACTACTACCACTATGTTTTAGTTGTACTAGTACTACTACGCTTTTCCCGTAATGTTTAAACCTACATTTCCAGTAAAGGGATGTTAAAAACTTCACCAGAATTGCACACACCACAACACCCCACACACACCACACACACACACACACACCCACACCACACACACACACACACACACAAACACGCGCGCGAGACACACACACCACACACCACACAGAGAGGAGAGAGAGAGAGGTGGAGAGAGATAGAGAGAGAGAGAGCGAGAGAAGAGAGAGAGAGAGAGAGAAAGAGAGAGAAAGAGAGAGAAAGAAAGAGGAGAGAGTCAGTTAGAGAAAGGACAGACAGAGAGTCCAGTACAGACAGAGAGACCCACTACTGTAGAGGAAGTACAGCAGGGCTCTTGAAATTCATGCCGAATGTTTGAAAAAAGACGGAGGGTGGGGTAAGTTTCAAGTTTGGACGGGGGTTGGCGTTGAGAGGAGAAGGTGTGCAGCAGACGACGGGGGGTCAGAAAGCTGAAGAGGATAGCGGGGAAGAAGTGTGGGACTCGGCCAGGGGAAACGTAGGAGAGGGGTAATGAGGGGGTGGGGGTGGGGGGTGTTCTAGGCCCACTGCCAGTTTTTTTTTTACACACGGATGAAAAGTGCGCAGGGGGACTGCGAGTAAACTGACGTCATCCGCATGCCCAGTCAGAGCAGCACAGGAGGTTTCGTTCATTGACTGGTCTTCTTGCCGTCACCTCGGTGTGAATTTAGCCTGTTGCTTTTACTGTCGTGTGACCTGTCGGTGACTGTATTCCCACTTCGCTTAGCTTGGCTCCCCCATCCACAGCCACACCCCGTACCCCTGTCTGGCTTCTTGCAGCTCACAGGTAGCTGTCCGCCATCAGACTGCAACCTTGTCAACCCGCCAGAAGAGACCCGGCACACTGCCTCAGCAGTCCTCACTGACGGCATGTTGTTTCGTCGGGGCGAGTGAGCATTCTTCCCCGCTGGAAGAGCGCCACCAACAGGTCCATGCAACGGCAGTCCCCATGAACTCACCGACAGCAGCGAGTACAGGAGAAGGGAAAACTGAGTTACCGCAAGAGCAGAGTATAGAAGAGCGACAGAATTTTGAGACTTTTTGTGGTGATGATGTTGTAAGATGATGAACATGTTGCTACAGAGTTTTACTCTGGTCTGAAATTACGTCGCAGAGGTGTACTATACGCTTCCTATTATGATATATTGTGGCGTTCATCCAGGGCCCGAGAGATACCGATACCTATAGAGTTGGTTAGGACATTTTAAGCAAGCGGTCTCAGAGACGCATCCACGCTGAGAAAAACCTGGAGTGTGTTGTTCTGCTGTTCCCATGTGAGGCTACAGTGCATTCAGCTCTGGGTAGAAACCGACCGGGACCGAAAATCCCACAACAAATGCCCCCGTTGGAAATCGATCCTCACGACTTCCCAGGGCCGCAAGTCCGTGACAATTACCACTGTTCCTCAGAAATTTGCTTCATGTATACATCTCGCATTGACGAAGTTTAGCCAAAGGGACCATTTGCGATTGTTTAAACTCCTACTGGAGTAGTACATTTTGTTTGATTCCGGTTACAAACTGATGAAGAAGTACTGGTGTAATTTGAAGACCGTTACCGTGGAAACAAAGAGGGCTGTTTGAGCGGCTGTTTCCAAGCGAGTTCATATGCTGATTTCCCATAAAAGGTAAAATAATTATCAAGAATTGTGACTGTATTATAATATTTGTTATATATTATCTATAAGATTATTAACGCAATGAAGAATGTCAACCTAATGATACAATGGATTATACGCAACTGACACCACCATGTAAAGAATCCCAACGATATCATTTTAACAAAACCAAAAAAAAAAAAACATCGGCACAGAGGCACGGTTGCAACACCAAGCTAATAACTGTCGCTGGAGAAGAGAGAGAGGAGAGGAGAGAGAGAGAGAGAGAGAGAGAGAGAGAGAGAGAGAGAGGAGAGAGAGAGAGAGAGAGAGAGAGAGAGAGAGAGAGAGAGTCGTGCGATCATATTTTTATTTTAGTATCTAATGATGTGTAAACGAATATACACGTATTGGGTTAGGCGCATGAGATCTAAGCATCGACTCACTTCTACCGGAACAGAGCACCAATACATCATAAATCACAACAGTAATGAGCCAGAAGCTGTCTTTATGCATTATGGTTACATTCAGATAAGGAATTTTTACATATCAAAACTTTACGAGGAACGATTGTTTGCGAGAGTGGAGACAGTTTTCCTTTGAAGGATTGTGTAGTTTTAGAGCATAATTTATGATGTCAGAAGAAAATGTGTTTTAAAAATATTGCCCAGGTAACAAGTATCTCCTATACTCCCCCAAAACTCGTCTCCTTCATCTGCCTCGATGTACAGAGGACGGAAAGGTCGAATCGCGTCGCGTTTGCATTGCTGTTTGTTCGTTGTC
>JADBJO010002731.1:42500-62500 GCA_016801955.1 Conus betulinus
ACAGGGTTCATCGACTCAACAACCGGCAGGACTCCCCAGTGATCGCAAGGTGTGTGTCTTCTACAAACAGAAGGTGGAGATCCTGAAGTCAAAGCGCAAACTACAAGGCAGCAACGTTTTCATAGGTGAGGACTTCTCCGCTAAAGTGCGTGATGTGAGGAAAAGGTTGACTCCCCATCTAAAGAAAGCTAGGAGTGACGGCAAACGCGCGACCGTTGATCTTCAACTTCCTCTACCTCCTCGTCGACGGCAAGCGTTACACTGTAGGGGGCTGACGACAGACTCGTTGAACTGAGATAGGAACGTGGCCGGTCCTTTAATTTAAATAGTAATGTGTCTGCACTGCGAAAAGGAACCCACACAGAATCGACACCGGCTGTGTCCACCCTGTGTTCAACTACGTCAGCACGTGGAGCTGGAAATAGAATGTGTTTTGACTCTGGTGAAAACTCGGTCATCCCAGTGGCAGTTGAAAATAGGAACAACACAGACGTTGGTGTGTTTTCTGGAAATGCCCATTCTACTGGAAATTACGATTCGTGTCACGCTGACATTTATAATAAACTGAAATCTCTTTCATTTCTTCATTGGAACATAAATGGATTACTTTCGAAAATGAATGATAAAGATTTTATTTCATACGTTTCTAGTTTTGATTTTGTATGTTTTTTGTTGAAACATTTGTTGATTTTTTTTCAATCGCCTATGTTTTGCTGGATACACTGTTTACTGTAAACCCGCTTTAAAGTTCACGGCACGTGGAAGGCGTTCCGGTGGACTGGTGTGCCTGGTGAAAAAAGATATCTGTCCCTATGTTAAAGCAGTGGATGTTGCATCTGATTTGTTTTTATGCCTTTTATTATTGATAAATCCTTACTTGGCACAGTGAAACATGTCATGTATGTGTGCGCATATATTCTCTCCAAGGCTCTCCATATTACTCTCATTTTGATCAGGAAAATGGAGTTTCTTTGCTTGAAGAAATTTTTTTTGTGTGATTGCTTACTTCTATTTAAAGATGAAATGTATGTGATGATTGTTGGCGGTGACCTGAATAGCAGAGTTTCAAAAACTTTTCTTGTGATTTTTGAAGACAGACATATCTGTGTATGATGATCAACATAAAAAGTGGACCAATTCATGTTCGAAACTCAGAAGATACTGTGCTAAATAATTATGGGAAACTACTTCTCAATCTGTGTATTGCTCTGAAACTGTGCATTTTAAACGGCGTGTGTAAGGGCGACCTTCAAGGTCGCTACACATACATATGTGATAATGGTAGTAGCGTTAACGATTATTTTTTGATGTCCTTTGACATGTTTTCGATCATTTCTGATTTGTGTGTGATGATGTGCGTATCTGAGAAAATTGAATCTGATCATATGCCTGTGGAACTGAACCTCACCGTCTCATGTCATAACCAGAACTGTGCACAAGTAAACAACAGGCGCTGTACGATTGAGAAATTTGTCTGGAATGAAGATCACATTGATCTGTTTAAAAGTGCGATTTTTTCTAATGAAATGCAAGAGCGTATGCAAGGGGCAATTAGTCTGATAGATATTAATGTAGACGAGGCATTAGATGTTTTTTTAATTGTTGTGTGAAAGAGGCGGCAGAAAGTATGAAAAAAGCAGTTTACTCTCGGCATATATGAACAAGAAGAGGACTGGTATGATACCGAATGCCGGGTTCACAAAAGAAAAGCTCGAAATTTACTGAAGAAATTCCGGCGTTCTTTTGTCCACACCTTCTCGGGAGTCCTACTGTAAGCCAGGAGGGAATATAAACATCTTTTAAAGAGGAAGGAGAAACAGTTCAATGATGATCTGTTGGAGGAATTAGTTCAGTCTGTAAACAGCCAAAAAGATTTTTGGGATCGCATTCACAAAATTTCAAGAAAACGAAAACAACCTGTGAATGATATTAGTTCAGAAATGTGGTTCCATCATTTCAGAGATCTACTGGAAGGAAAATTTGATTCCCAAAATGATATGGTCGGTGACAGTTACCTAAATGACAACGATTATGATGACAATCAAAATCGTCCGATTTCCAGAGAAGAAATTTTAATGGCCTTGAGAAAAGTAAAACCTCGTAAAGCTGCTGGCCCTGATGGAATTATTGGTGAAATAATAAAAAAACTGCTTGCCAGTCAAAAGTGTTTTTTTAGATTTTTTGGTTAATTTTTTCAATTCTTTATTTGATAAAGGGATATATCCCCAATGTTGGTCAGAATCTATAGTTATTCCTTTATATAAAAAAGGCGATGCAAACAATCCGAATAATTACAGAGGAATCTCGTTATGTAATGTGTGCAGCAAATTATACAGTGCTGTTATTAACATGAGACTGCAAGAGTGGGTGGAAGAAAATAACATTACTGGAGAATATCAAGCTGGATTCAAGAAAAACTACTCTACTATCGATCATATATTTACTTTGATGGCATTCATACAGAAAACAGTTTTGCTTAAATCGTAAACTGTATGTCGCATTTATAGATTTCGAGAAGGCGTTTGATTCTGTTAATAGAACTATATTGTGGCCCATCTTGCTTAAAAATGGTATTCATGGAAAGCTGTATAAATGTATAGTAAGTATGTACGACTGTGTAAAGGCACGGGTGCGAACTGGTGCTGCTATAACAGATTATATAAACTGTACTTCTGGTGTGAAACAGGGCGATGTTTGTAGCCCCCAGTTTTGTTTCTCGTTATTCATAAATGAATTAACACAAGAAGTTATACATTCTGGAAGGCATGGTGCACATTTTATGAATGAACTTTCGGAAATCTTTATTCTGCTTTTAGCTGATGACGTGGTCTTGGTCTCAGAGACAGCAATTGGATTACAAACTCAATTAAACACCCTGCAAAGAGTTACTGCTACATTACAACAACTAAAAGTTAATAAAGCAAAAAGCAACATAATTGTATTCAGAAAGGGAGGTAGGGTATCTTGCAGCGAGAGAAAGATGGACATACAATGGATCTATAATGCCTGTTGTTAATGCATATAAATACTTGGGTATATACTTCTCCACACGCTTGAGTTTCGTCTATACCTGCAAAGATTTAGTCAGTAAAGCAAAACATGCATTGCTGTGCATACTAAAGAAATTATCATTACTCCATAACGATTCCCTTACCTTGTTTTTGAAACTGTTTGATTGTCAAGTTCAGCCGATGGTGCAATATGGAGCTGAAATATGGGGTCTAGATGCTGCTGTTGTACATTGTGAAAAAATCCATTTGTTTGCTCTAAAGAAATTTCTTGGGGTGTCGTTGCAGACACCAAATGATTTAGTATACGGTGAAACAGCTAGATATCCTATTCATTTGAATTCTGTTGTAAAATGTATTCGATATTGGTTAAAAATATCACAGATGCAAGATCACAGGTACCACCACGCAAAGCGTATAGAATGCTGTTAGAATTGGACAATAGAGGTAAGAAGAACTGGGTAACAAATGTTAGAATGAAACTATATGAATACGGATTTGGTTTTGTATGGCTCAACCAAGGTGTTGGTGATATGAATGCTTTTATGAAGATGTTCCGAGAAAGATTGATTGATTGCAGTTGGCAAATTGGAACACACACGTACAAAATAGTGAGAGATTTGAATTATACAGAACCTATAGTCATTTGCGCTGTATACCAGTTTACATTACGATGAAAATAGACAAGCATTTCAAACACATTATGACTAGATTTCGATTCGGTGTGTCTGATATTGCTAGTCATTATTATCGCTATAGACAGCTATGCGAAAGAAATCTGATCTGTCCATTGTGTCGAAATGTAAAAGAAGACGAAGTTCATTTTGTGCTGGCTTGCCCAAATGTTAAGAGATCTTAGAGAACAATTCATTCCGCAAAAGTATTTTAACTATCCTTGTCTGTTCAAGTTAACGTTGTTAATGGCATCACCAAATGAAAGCACCGTTAAAAAGTTAGCTATTTATTTATATAAGGCATTTAAAAGGAGAAGTGTTTTTATAAACTTCATTTCACTTTCATTTCTCTCTCTCTCTCTCTCTCTCTCTCTCTCTCTCTCTCTCTCTCTCTGTCTCTCTCATCTCCTCCCTCCCTTCCTTCCTTCCTATTCTTTCTAAAACTGTATCTCTCCATCTCTCTCTCTCTCTCTCTCTCTCTCTCTCTCTCTCTCTCTCTCTCTCTCTCTCTCTCTCTCTCTCTCTCTTCTCTCTCTCTTCTCTTCTTCTTCTTCCTCCTCCCTCCCCATAGTTTTTATAGATATATATGCAATTCAGTGACTACTTTCTGTTGTCATATACGCGCATCTCCTCTCTCTCTCTCTCTCTCTCTCTCTCCCTCTCTCTCTGCGTGCATGCGTGCATGCATACGCGCGCGCGCGCGCGCGTGTGTGTGTGTATGTGTGTGGTGCGTGCGTACGTGTGTGGCAGCTTAGTGCTGAGATGCTGCACGGACCATAAAGCATTCGTCAGTGTGATGTCTCTCTCTCTCTGGCTCGTGGGCCGTAAGAGGATAGAGGAAGAAAGGAAAGAGAGGGATAGAGAGTGCGGGGACAGAAGGGAGAGAAGAAAGGGGTCAGGAGGAAGGGGGGGGGGGGGGGGGGGGGCTGTATTTCACCACCTGGGGGGAACGGTCCTTGACCGTAAGTGTGGGCTTCTGACAGTAGTATGGGCCAGCTGTCATGGACGGTGGCCATTCCCCGTGAGTGATGGCTTCGCCTGCGACTGACCTGCCCCTGCTACCACACACGACTAATCGATCAGTTGACAGACCCTGCCTGGACCCCACTGGACAATGGGCAGTTGTTTGGCTGCGTTCAGTGGCCCTCTAACCCCTCTGGACTTCACTGTATGGCTGTGTTCAGTATCCCTCTAACTCCCCTAGATTCAAGTGTATGGCTGCGTTCAGTGGCCTTCTAACTCCTCCGGACTTACGGGTGTGTTCAGTGACTCTGTACTGTTTCGTGCACAGTTACATGGCTGTTTTCAGTTATCCTGTACTGTTTGGTGGGCAGTTCTGGGGCTATGGTCAATTGTCTGATGCTACACTCTGCACAGTGGTGTGGCTGTGGTCAATAACCATATGCTCTGACCAGATCTGTGGCTGTTTTGTTGTCTCCTGTGCTTTGGACAGTTTTATAGTTGTTCTCCATTGTCCTGTACTGTGGATAGTTCTATGACTGTGTGCACTGGTCCTGTACTGTGGATAGTTCTATGACTGTGTGCACTGGTCCTGTACTGTGGACAGTTCTATGACTGGGTGCACTGGTCCTGTACTGTGGACAGTTCTATGACTGTGTGCACTGGTCCTGTACTGTGGATAGTTCTATGACTGGGTGCACTGGTCCTGTACTGTGGATAGTTCTATGACTGTGTGCACTGGTCCTGTATGGTGGATATAGTTCTATGACTGTGTGCACTGGTCCTGCACTGTGGACAGTTCTATGACTGTGTGCACTGGTCCTGTACTGTGGATAGTTCTATGACTGGGTGCACTGGTCCTGTACTGTGGATAGTTCTATGACTGGGTGCACTGGTCCTGTACTGTGGATAGTTCTATGACTGTGTGCACTGGTCCTTACTGTGGATAGTTCTATGACTGTGTGCACTGGTCCTGTACTGTGGATAGTTCTATGACTGTGTGCACTGGTCCTGTACTGTGGATAGTTCCGTCAGTAGCCTTGGTCACTGGACGGGTCAGCAGCCTCGTTTTCCTTCAGAAGTCTTATCCTTTGGACAGTTTTGAAGCGGAGTTCACCTCCCCGCACCGCACACAGTTCTATTACTGTGACTGTTTCAGTAATCCTATGGTGTGAACATTTCTATCACTGATTTCGGTATTTCTGTACTGTTGACATGTAAGTAACTATGTTCAGTTGTCCTCTGCTGTGGACATGTCTGTAACATATGCTTAGTAGTCCTGTACTGTGGACATGTAAGTGACTATGTTCAGTTGTCCTTCACTGTGGACAATTCTGTGACTATGTTCAATAATCTTGGACTGTGGACATTTCTGTAACTATGTTCAATAATCTTGGACTGTGGACATTTCTATGACTATGTTCAGTAGTCCTGTACTGTGGACAATTCTATGACTATGTTCAGTAGTTCACTTTGGACATTTCTGTGACTATGTTCAGTCGTCTTGTACTGTGGACATTTCTGTGACTATGTTCAGTAGTTCTTCACTTTGGACATTTCTCTGAGTATGTTCAGTGATCCTGTACTGTGGACATTTCTGTAACTATTTTCAGTGATCCTGTACTGAGGACATGTCTGTGACTATGTTCCGTGATCCTGTACTGTGGACATTTCTTTGACTATGTTCAGTAGTTCTTTACTTTCGACATTTCTGTGACCATGTGCAGTAGTTCTTTTCTTTCGACATTTCTTTTGACTATGTTCAGTAGTTCTTTACTTTCGACATTTCTTTGACTATGTTCAGTAGTTCTTTTCTTTCGACATTTCTGTGACCATGTGCAGTAGTTCTCCACTTTCGACATTTCTGTGACTATGTTCAGTAGTTCTTTACTTTCGACATTTCTGTGACCATGTGCAGTAGTTCTCCACTTTCGACATTTCTGTGACTATGTTCAGTAGTTCTTTACTTTCGACATTTCTGTGACTATGTTCAGTAGTTCTTTACTTTCGACATTTCTGTGACTATGTTCAGTAGTTCTTTACTTTCGACATTTCTGTGACTATATGTTCAGTAGTTCTTTACTTTCGACATTTCTGTGACTATGTTCAGTAGTTCTTTACTTTCGACATTTCTGTGACTATGTTCAGTAGTTCTTTACTTTCGACATTTCTGTGACTATGTTCAGTAGTTCTCTACTTTCGACATTTCTGTGACTATGTTCAGTAGTTCTTTACTTCGACATTTCTGTGGCTATGCTCAGTCGTCTTGTACTGTAGACATTTCTATGACTAGGTTCAGTAGTTCTTCACTTTGGGCATTTCTGTGACTATGCTCAGTAGTCCTTCACTGTGGATATTTCTATGACTATGTTCAATAGTCCTGTATTGTGGACATTTCTTTGAGTATGATCTGTAGTCCTGTGTACTGTTGACATTTCTATGACTGTGTTCTGCAGTCCTGTACTGTGGACATTTCTACGACTGTGTCCTGCAGTCCTGTACTGTGGACAGTTCTGTGACTATGTTCAGTAGTCCTATACTGTGGACAGTTCTATCGCTTAGTTCAGCAGTCCTGTTGTTGAGACAGTTGTATGGGTTGAGTTCTGTAGTTTTATGGTATAGACAGTTCTTTAGGTGTGCTCGCTAGTCCTGTGCTGTGTAGAGCCGCTACAAAACGTAAACATCATAACCAGGGACAAACTTCTAGATGGGCAAGAAGTAACAGGAAGGAAACAGAGAGGGTACCACTGGTGTTGATATACTTTCGTCTCATACCGAAGATTGCGGCAGCATTGTTGCCATGGTTGGTGTTGTACAGGAGAGACAACCGTACATGCCAAGGCAGACAAAGCATCAACATCTCACGTGAACAGCTGTGACTTTACAGCGTACAAATCGATGACAACAACGGACATTAAACAGAGGAAACAGCATAGCGTGGACCAAGAAGGCAAAAATACTTTTCCTGGTAAAGAAGGATGATCTGCTATTGTGGAGCCAAACATCGAGCATTTGAGTGGGTTTATGTGGCGTGTCAATACGTCGTTCAGACTGTTACTGACGGAGAAACTAGGCACCGTTATCTCCGAGGCAAATGGTAGAGATCATGGTAGATGGATGTAAGGCGAAACGAGCAGCATTTCCGCACATGGATAATGATGGAAATGATTAGGGAGTTCGTTCGGCATCAATCAGAAACTGCATTTTCATGCATTAGTGTGCTTTGTTCATTAAAATGAATTGTCAGAATTAAAAGAAAGGATGCGTGAAATTACCTTACCCTTACTATTGACGAGTACACACGTAATGAACAGAGAACACTGCATGTGGATTTCTAGACATAGATTCATTTTTCGTGTGACCTCATTGTTGTTGTAACCAAATTCACCATTTTTGCTTGACGGAATATTTATCAACTCCTACCACTGCAACGCGTTGTGTGTTCCAGCTCCCTCCATCGAATGTTGCAAGTATAGGAGATTAGGAATCCAAACGACAAATGGGTTTCTTGGTGTCACGTTTTGTTGAAAACGAGACGGGCGTATAACCAATACAATGGCCGTCCAATCCTATCTGATATTTGATGCCAACGAAACTTCAAATAACCAAGAAGCACAGGAGACAAAGAGGTAAAACAAATACATTCTTCAACACCTTTTCAGTCAAAACAATGTTTGATTGTGAGACTGAATAGCGATGATATCTTGGCTCAGGTCGCATCAAATGGATAAAGAAACTGAGCCTTGATTTGACAACAATTTGGAAATGACACACCCACTCATTCGCACACACACACACACACACACACACACACACACACACACACACACACACACACACACAACACACACACACACGCACGCACACACGCACGCGCGCGCGCGCGCGCGCACACACACACACACACACACACACACACACACACACACACACACACACACACACGCACGCACACATACTACACGCGCGCACGCACGCATACTCCCTCTCTCCCTCCCTCTCTGTGTCTCTGTCTGTCTGTCAGTTTGTCTGTCTGTCTGTCTCTCTGTTCCACTCACTCACATGCACGGACGCACGCGCCACAGACACACACACACACACACACACACACACACACACACACACGCGCGCGCGCGCGCGCGCGCACACACACACATACAGAACTAGTGTGAACATGTTAACAAAGACAGTCCTTCTGCCCCCTCCCCTTTCTTCTGATTTGATTGAAGCTGCCCCTCTCCCCCTTCCCAGTGTAGACTATCTTCCGACGCAACTGACAAGCATATCACACATGATACATACATCTGTCTGTGTGAGACGAATGTGAAACAAACATATCACACATTATACATATACACCTGCCTGTTGAAAGGCGATGGTGAACAAAAATATTAAACACAATATCTATACAACGGTGTGTTATAAGACGGCAAAGAATAACTGATCAAACATGACACGTATGACGTGTATGTTATAAGACACTCATGAATTAACGTATCAAACATGAGACACGCACACTTGTCCGTTACGAAACGGTGATTAAGAAACATATGACACATGATACATATTCACCACAGTGATGAACACACTTATTAAACATGATACATGATGTGTCTATCAAAAGGCAGCGATAAGCAGTCACACACCCCAGTCGCACATGAATTTTCATTTATTGATGTGTACGTGCGTGTTCTTAACCTCCCGTCCTATTTTCGTACTCGAGCACACGAAAGTGAAAGACAGAACCACTTTCCGGAATTAGGCCAACACCAACGGTTTATTCATTTCGCCGTGGAGAAACAGTATCCAAGCTCCGATAACTCTTTCAACCGACGTAACTCATTTCAATACATCTATACATTCATTTGAATACGATGAGATTACCGATCAATATTTCATGTAAACGAATTAACTTTTTAAAGAAAAACAAAAGTCAAGAAACAGGAAAGTCTTTTTTTTCCCGACGAAGGAAAAGTGCCGCTGCACTCGGAGAGAATAATAATGTTCATCTGGTTTGACGACTGAAGTCGTAATGAAAGGTCACAGTGCTCTCCTCTCTTGCGACAGGCGTCGCGACTACAAAAAATAGATTGTTCCACGCTTCCGACAACAGGCGTTGCAAGCAGAAAGACAGCCACAGAAACATCTTCACCTGCTGCTGTCTCTGCTAGGTCACTCCGCGCAGGGCGAAGACATAAGATTGATGGCGGCGGAAAGGTAGAAACGGCTGAACATTGCAAGGGTTACAAATGTTCTATGAAAGTGGTGTGTGGGTGCAGTGTGTGTGTGTGTGTGTGTGTGTGTGTGTGTGTGTGTGTGTGTGTGTGTTTTACACACCCATTGCTGCTGAAACACAAAGATGTAAAAGGCAGACAGGGCGGTTTACAAGCGGACTGAAAGCGGACAAAGATGTAAAAGGCAGACAGGGCGGTTTACACACCCATTCCTGCTGAAAGCGGACAAAGATGTAAAAGGCAGACAGGACGGTTTACACACCCATTCCTGCTGAAAGCGGACAAAGATGTAAAAGGCAGACAGGACGGTTTACACTCTCATTCCTGCTGAAAGCGGTCAAAGAGTGTAAAAGGCAGACAGGACGGTTTTTACACACTCAGGACGGTTTTCAGTTTTCCGGAAACAAACAGAGGACGTCGACGTAAAAGCCTCTAACAAATCATCACTATCTCTTTGTCTTACCTTAACACTAAAAGCTGGCTCGGGATGAACATGACACATGAATTCACGTAACATAGAAACAGCTAATGCCTCTAAAGTCGATTACAATGATTGTGTAGTTTAAAATCTCTCGGCGCGTTGCCGTCGAATATCTTCTAGCATTTAATCCCTCGCTTGGTCGTTCTGTCCTGCAAACAAAGGTATTCCCAGTGCCAGCGCCAACATTCTCCGCTGTTCACAACCTGCAAGAAAAGATTTAAAGCGACGATTTTTCCTCAACCGTAGTACAGCACGACTTCTTTTACGAAAGAAAACTTGACCGACAGCTCCTTGGAATCTCTGAACATGAACTGAAACAATATGGGCCACAACTCAACAGTTGTAAATGCACCACAACAAGAAGTCCTGCGGGCCCGGAAGATGGAGTACAAGTGGAGGCGAGCAAAGTGACAATTCACACGAACTCAGCCAGCCCGGGGAAAGGGGATCTGGCTTGCTTTATACTACACCACAACAACATCAAGGTAATCTTGGGGTTGTGGGTTCGCATCTCCGTCGGGTCGTTTCGGTACAAGGGGATTTTTCCCTCGGAGTTAACATTGGTTCTGACTCCATTCCCCATACAGTCCTTCGAAATAGACTATCACCCGAGGCTCCGTGTGTGAACGCACGCACAACATCTTGCACGCACGTAAAATCCCATCACCAACTTTCGGAAGAGAAGGCACTTTTGGCAGCTGGTACGGATGGCACATTACACATAGCATGCACCTTCCCCGAAGTTGGAGTATGGTTGCCTTAATGTCAGGATAAAAAAAGGACATACACACGCAATTAACTTGATGATTGTGGACACTCTTCGGAAAGAAAGGTAAGATGGGCAGCAACAATGGCCATGTTGTATATTAGTGTTAGAGAATTCGAACTCACAACCTATGATGATTTCGAATTCGGTGCTCTAACCATCTGGGCCAGCCAACTGAAATTACGGAAAAAGCATGGGCTTTCAGCTTGACTAACAGAAAATAATAGAAACAATTCATGATGGATGCGGTATGGGAACGCTTCCAGGTCGAGAGGCTGCACGCAACAAGTACAAACCAAATGAAGCCGAAGAATATCGAACATGACAAACTGGTTTTGGAAGACGGCAGTCGAGAAATATACCATGCAGATATATATATATATATATATATATATATATATATATATATATATATATATATATATATATATATATATATATATAACATTGTGTGTTGCTAACCAACAATAACTTTAAAAAAGTGCTCAACCGGGTTTGGAGAGGCATCTGTTAAAACTTTGATTAACACATAGCATTTGCATTTGCATTTACATTTTAATCAAAGTTTTAACATATATATATATATATATATATATATATATATATATATATATATATATATATATATATATATATATATATAGCTGTCTGTTTAAAAGCCATTAATGAACAAAGATGTCTGTTAAAAGCCATTAATGAACGAAGATGTCTGTTAAAAGTCATTAATGAACAAAGATGTCTGTTAAAAGACATTAATAAACAAAGATGTCTATTAAAAGACATCAGTGAACAAAGATGCCCTGTGTGACATGCAAGGCTGTCTTTGAAAAGATTATGGTGAACAAACATGATACACAAAACTGTCTGGGGAAAGACGGTGATCAAAAAGCATAACATACAGCATACACACACCTGTTAAAAGACGGTAATGAACAAACATTATCATACATACAACTGTCTTTGGAAAGACAGTGCTGAACAAACATTATCATACATACAGCAGCAGTCTTTAGAAAGACAGTGATGAACAAACATTATCATACATACAGCAGTCTTTGGAAAGAAAGTGATGAACAAACATTATCATACATACAGCAGTCTTTGGAAAGAGAGTGATGAACAAACATTATCATACATACAGCAGTCTTTGGAAAAGAGAGTGATGAACAAACATTATCATACATACAGCAGTCTTTTGAAAGACAGTGATGAACAAACATTATCATACATACAGCAGTCTTTGGAAAGAAAGTGATGAACAAACATTATCATACATACAGCAGTCTTTGGAAAGAGAGTGATGAACAAACATTATCATACATACAGCAGTCTTTGGAAAGACAGTGATGAACAAACATTATCATACATACAGCAGTCTTTTGAAAGACAGTGATGAACAAACATTATCATACATACAGCAGTCTTGGAAAGAAAGTGATGAACAAACATTATCATACATACAGCAGTCTTTAGAAAGACAGTGATGAACAAACATTATCATACATACAGCAGTCTTTGGAAAGAAAGTGATGAACAAACATTATCATACATACAGCAGTCTTTGGAAAGAGAGTGATGAACAAACATTATCATACATACAGCAGTCTTTGGAAAGAAAGTGATGAACAAACATTATCATACATACAGCAGTCTTTGGAAAGAAAGTGATGAACAAACAAATCAACTTCATATATGCAACTGGGACAGTCAGTGATGAACAAACATGTCATACAAGATGCCCACTACTGCTAGAAGACGGCGATCAACAAACATGTCAAACGTGATACATACTTCTAGATTAGAAAGTAGGGACTGAGTAAACATATTGCACATGATGAATACATCAGTGGAAATACCACGATGATGAACAAGGATGTCAAACATCATACACACAACTGTGGGAAGAGGGCGATGAACAATGATGTATGATACATGATACATGTACTGCTTGTAGAAAGACAGTGGTTAACAAGCGTATCATTCATGATGCGTTAAGCTGTGTTTTGAAAGTCTGTGATGACCAAATGAACAAACATTTTATACATGATGCACACGGTTGTATGCTGAAAGATAGTGATGAACGAACACATTGCGTATGATGTTTTTTGAAAGACAGTCATGGAGAAAACACATCACACAAAGTGCACATGGCTGTCTGTTGAGAGGCAGATGAACAAAGATTAGACAGTTATCAACAAACATACAAAATAAATGCTGCTACATGTTCAAAGAAAATCATGAACAAACACATCATACATGATTCAGACGGCTGTCAAAAATTGAAAGGCAGTGGCGATAAAACATATCATACATGATACATACAGATGTCTGCTGACAGACATGATAAAAAAAAACATATCATACATGATTCGTGCAGATGTCTGTTGACTGAAGTGAAGAAAAAAGATATTGTACATTGTGCATACGTCCGTCTGTTAATAGGCAATGATGAACAAACATATCGTAACAAGCATACAGATGTCTGCTGACAGACAAACATATCACACAAGATGTATGAAGATGTCTGCTGACAGACAAACGTATCACACAAGATGTATACAGATATCTGCTGACAGACAAGCATATCAAACATGATGTATACAGATATCTGCTGACAGACAAACATATCATACATGATGTATACAGATATCTGCTGACAGACAAACATATCACACAAGATGTATACAGATGTCTGCTGACAGACAAACATTTCATACATGATGCATACGGCTGTCTGTTGAAAGACAGTGGTGAACAAACCTACACAAGAAACACACGGCTGTCTGTTGCGAGAAGTGATGAACAAACACATTATGCATACTGCAGGCACCTGTCTGTGGAAAGACGCTGATGAACAAACATATTATACATGATGCACACGGATGTCTGTGGAAAGGGCACCTGGGTCGTCAACAAATCGAACAATAACGAGACACAAGGGTGTGTAATCACTGCAGTGAGATGGCAGAATTATTTACGGTAGTGCTGACATTTTTGCTTGCGATTTCCATAAAAAAAAACAACGAAAATTTCATATTAGTGGTTTATGGTTAAGCCATACACGCACAAAACACCACCACAGTTTGGTTGATCCTAAGACTGTGCCTATTAGTATGCTACTTCCACAAAATGGTTGTGGGGGATGCGGCAACCAATGATGGAAATCTCACACAGCAGTGTGTAATCCAGCCTGTGTCAACTGGTAGTGCGCACGGGGGTCTTGGTGACCTCGTTACCGCGCGGGATAAAAAGTGCAAAGTTGCGTTAACTGTGCCTGTTTTGCATCAAGCTTGCTGGCGACACAAGATGTGTAAAATGAAAATTCTTTTTTCCCGTGCAAGAGCAGTCTCTCTCAAGTGAGTTTTATGCCCCTTTTTTTGGCTGTTTAAGCGCGGGGTTGGTTACTGTCAGCCCTTTTCTCACCATGCCACCACGAAGAAAACTTAGCACCTTTGACAAAACCAGGGCGATTGCGTGGATACAAGATGGCATTGCAAAGGCTGAAGTGGGCGCGACGACTTGGTGTGCATCATTCAGTTATTGTTAGACTGAATCAGCGTTTTAGGGCGACCAACAGCGTTGAAGAGAGGCCACGGGTCAGGTCGGCCTAGGCAGACTACTCCCAGAGAAGATCGTTTCATCGAGAGGCAGGCCCTATTGCAGCGGGATACCACTTCCACCAGCATCCAAAGGCAGCTTCGTATGGCAAATAACACCATCCTCAGCCGTCAAGCCATACGAAACCGTCTTCACCACTTCGGCCTCAGATCACGTCGCCCAGCTGTTCGACCACGACTGCTAGCAGCCCATAGGCTGGCTCGCCGAGCTTTCTGCCATCGTCATGTGAGATGGAACCAACAACAGTGGTCCCAGGTCCTCTTTTCAGATGAGTCGCGGTTTAGTCTTGAACACAATGACGGCCGAACTAGAGTTTGGAGGCGTGTTGGTGAACGTTACATTGATGCAGCTGTTCGCCAGACCAGGGCCTTTGGGGGAGGATCTGTTATGGTATGGGGTGCCCTTCAGCCTCCACCACAAGACACCACTCTACCATATTGATGGAAACCTCACAGGCATCCGCTATCGGGATGAAATCCTGGCGCCTTTCGTTGTTCCGACCATGCAACGGATAGGACCCATGCAGTCTTCCAAGACGACAATGCTCGGCCACATAGGCCCGGGTGGCCGAAAACTTCATTGTGCAGCCGGCATCAACAGGATGATCTTCCCGGCGTATAGTCCCGACCTCAATCCCATCGAGCATATGTGGGATGAGTTGGGGAGACGTGTGAAGGAGAACCATCCACCTCCCAGAGACCGCCAGGATCTCTTCCAAATGCTGCAACTGGAATGGCAGAGAATCCCTCAGAGGGTCATCAGAACACTGGTCAACTCGATGAGGAGTCGCTGCGTGGAATGTCTCGCCAATGGCGGTGGCCACACCCACTATATTGAAATGATTTTGTGAACTGAACAGATTTTGCGAACTTTGATTTCGACCCATCCTCTGTTTAATTGTCTGTAAATCAACAACCGTTCATTCGATCCCAATGAAATTCAATGTACGTTGGAACAAGATATGAATTAAATCTGTTCCCAATTTCAAAATCGTGGCTTTTTATATTTTGGAAATTATGCGGGTACATGTAAACTGTGCTTAACTTTTAACATTGTTCTTAGCTATGAAAAAGGGATACATGTTTACATTGATAACAGTTATGGCTAAATACAAGTTTTTGTTTACTTTGCTTTCAGTCATAAATAAACTCGGGATCTATGTTTGCGTAATATTACGATCAGACAGCTGATCTACGTTTACAATGTTACCAGTCTGGAAGGAACGTGGTATCGGTGTTCACATTGATATCAGTTGTGAACAAATGGAAGGTCTATGTTCATGGGCATCAGTTGTGAAGAAACATGAGAGTGCCGGCCTTCAACATCCCCCCTCCTCCTACCTCTTCCTCTCCGCTCCTATGCCCCTCCCCTTCCCTTTCCTCTTCGCCACTCCCTGCCTCCCCCCCCCCCCCCTTCCCCCTCGACGACCAGCGCTGCCTTCTCTCCCGAGTCACTCAGATCACTCCACTTATTGCCATTCTTGAATACGCAGTCACCTATAACTTTGTCCTCCACCTTCTCATTGTCATCATCATCATCATCATCATCATCATCAGCAGCAGCAGCAGCAGCAGCAGCAGCAGCAGCATCGTCTCATCAATAGCAACACCATCATGGTCACCACTGCCGCCAACGCCGTCATCATCATCATCATCATCATCATCATCATCATCATCATCATCATCATCACACGTGTCACCTTTTTATTCACCATCATCATCATTGTCATCAACATCAACGTCTCCTCCACTCCTTTTCGGTATTTTTCTCCTCCCACTTCCCCTCGTCCTTATCATCGCTACCACCGCTATCATCATCACCGTCACCATCATAATCGTTATCATGATCATTATCGGGATCGTCCTCCTCCTCTGCCTCTTCTTCCTCCATCGCATCATCGTTATATTCCCCGTCGTCGTCGTCGTCGTCGTCGTCGTCGTCGTCATCATCATCATCATCATCACATCTGTCTCCCCCTCCTCCTTCGTCCCTCCTCCACCGCCTCCGCTTCATCGTCCTCCTCTGCTCTGCCTCATCATTATAGTCCCAATTATCATCGTCATTATCATCACTAACTCCACCACCACCACTATCACCACCACCACTACCACCACCACCATCACCATCACCATCATCATCATCACCACCACCACTACCACCACCACCCACCACCATCACCATCACCATCATCATCATCACCACCACCACTACCACCACCCATCACCATCACCATCACCATCATCATCATCATCACCATCATCACCACCACCACCACCACCACCATCATCATCACCACCACCACCACCACCATCACCATGATGATCATCATCATCATCACAACCACCAGCACCACCAGCACCACCACCATCAGCAGCAGCAACAATAACAGCAGCAGCAGCACCTCGTGACCCTAAGTTGTGATAGAAACTGGGAGTGTCCGGGATGTGGTCAGCTGTGTACTACCAGTCATGCGGAATACAGGATTGTGAGCTTCACTGACTGTCCGTCAGTGTTCTCCCGGGGCTGCACCAGGTCGCTGACCGTTGTCCATGTAACCGACCTGACGAGCTGTTGGGATGTCCGTCGTCTGCACCGTCCATCACAGGACTCCCTGTCCTCTGATCACACTGGAGCGGGCACTGGGTACACTGACCAAAAGAGCGGAAGAAAACAAGTCCTTGAGTCTGGGAAGCAAACTCTGCGCGTTCCAACGCTATAGTGTGCACAAGCGAAGACAGGTGGTGGTGTTGAGGCTGAATTATTCATTCTACTCTTCGCCAGTTTTGCACCTGCAGACATCAAAGTATGACTATCAGATTGCCTGGTGACCTACAGATGTGACGTAACAAACCAGATTTTGTCTCACAAACATGAAGGGAAAGGTTGGATTTGGACTTACATGCTAAGGGACTGAACTGTGATTTAGACGCATCGATCTTGTGAGTAGATGGCGATCAGAGATATGGCTCGATGGAAGAGATCGTAACCTAAGCGTTTTAACTAGGAAGGCCAAATAACGGCTTGGGATATCACTTAACAGATTAACCGTGACTTGGAGAAATGAAGTAACGGACTGTGTTGTGATTTAGTTATATGATGGAAGGAACGAGATTTTGACTCAAGAGACATGGCTTTACAGTCTGAATTGTGATTTAAATGTGTGACCTAAGGGACTGTAAATAACTTTGAGATATGACTAACGAACTGTAGTGTGACTTTGAGACAGGATTGTGACATAGAAATATGACTTATGGACAGGTCTGTAATATAATGATTTATATAATGGATTGTGATTTTGCGATATGGCTCACGTACTGGATTATGACTTAGAGATGTAATTTTTTACAGACTGGCTTGTGACTTACATATAGGGCTTAAGGTCTGCATTGTGACTTAGAAATACCACTTACTGACTGGGTTGTGACTTAGAGGCATGGCCTACGGACTGGATTGTCAGTCAGAAGTATTAGTTTGGAACTAGATTGTGACTGAGAGACATGGCATACGGATGGGATTGTGACTTTGAGGCATGAATCTTGGACTGGATTGTGATTTAGAAGTATCACCTACAGACTGGATCGTGCTTTAGAGGTATGACTCACTGACTGGACTGTGACTTGGAGGTATGACTTACTGACTGAACTTTGACTCAGAGGTATGACTCACTGACTGGACTGTGACTCAGAGGTATGACTCACTGACTGGACTGTGACTCAGAGGTATGACTTACTGACTGGACTGTGACTCAGAGGTATGACTTACTGACTGCACTGTGACTCAAAGGTATGACTCACTGACTGAATTGTGACTCAAAGGTATGACTCACTGACTGAATTGAGACTCAGAGGTATGACTTACCGACTGCATTGTGACTTGGAAGTATGACTTCCTGCCTGGATTGTTTCTTAGAGGTATGACTCCATGACTGGATTATGACTTGGAGGTATGTCTTCGTGACTGGATTGTGACTTGGAGGTATGACTTACTGACTGGATTATGACTTGGAGGCATAGCTCACTGACTGAGTGACTTGGAGGTATAACGTCCTGACTGGATTGTGACTTGGAGGTATGACTTGCTGACTGGATTGTGTCTTAGAAGTATGTCTTACTGACTGGATTGTGTCTTAGAGGTATGTCCTACTGACTGGATTGTGATTTAGAGGTATGGCTTACCGACTGGATTGATTTAGAGGTAGGACTTACCGGCTGGATTGTGACTTGGAAGTATGACTTACTGACTGCATTGTGTCTTAGAGGTATGACTTACTGACTGGATTGTGTCGTAGAGGTATGACTTACTGACTGCATTGTGTCTTAGAGGTATGACTTACTGACTGGATTGTGTCGTAGAGGTATGACTTACTGACTGCATTGTGTCTTAAAGGTATGACTTACTGACTGCATTGTGTCTTAAAGGTATGACTTACTGACTGCATTGTGTCGTAGAGGTATGACTTCCTGCCTGGACTGTGACTTAGAGATATCACTTACTGACTGGATTGTAATTTAGAAGTATGACTTACTGATAGGATTGTGACTCAGAGGCATGACTTACTGACTGGATTGTAATTTAGTGGTATGACTTACTAACTGGATTGTGACTTGGAGGTATGACTTTCTGCCTGAATTGTGTCCTAGAGGTAGGACGTCCTTCCTGGATTGCGACATAGAGGTATGACTTATGGACAGGGCTGTGACATAAAAATAAGACTTATAGACGGGGATGTGACATAAAATAAAAACTTATAGACGGGGATGTGACATAGAGGTAAAGCTTAACGACTGGATTGTGACTTAGATGTATCATTGACGGACTAGTCGGTCAGTCAGAAATTTGACTTAAAGGATTAGAGTGTGACCGAGGTGTGCGATTCGATGGAAATGTGACGTAACAGACTGGACTGTGGCCTAGAAATAGGACTTACAAGACTAACTTGAGATTTAGCAATATGATTTAACAGACTTAGACGTGTGACTTTGAAAAATCATCACTTCAGGGATGAGACTGTGGATTAAATATGTGATTTAATGTGTGAGATTGTGACTTCAAGATATGACGTCACGAACTAAATTATCATTTAGATGTCTGACATAGTGAACTAGGTTGTAACTGGCGACATGACTTAGTGAACCGGATTATGCCTTAGAGATATGACTTAAGGGACCAGAATGTTACTCAAATGTGACTTCATGGTATAAATGGTAACTCAGATGAATGACATACGTTCTCCAACGGAAAGAGCAGGCAGGCAGGTCA
>JADBJO010002731.1:72500-75000 GCA_016801955.1 Conus betulinus
ACAGTAAACGTCGTTGTGCACGATCCTCATTCCCCAGTCCCAGTCCACGTGGACTCTCTCTCTCTCTCTCTCTCTCTCTCTCTCTCTCTCTCTCTCTCTCTCTCTCTCTCTCTCTCTCTCTCTCTCTCTCTCGTCAAATTGAAGAGTCATGTGAATGTTTTCCTGATTATACAATTTTTTATTCCGGCAACTCCCATTTTAATCCTGAGCATGCATCATTTCAAAAGATTGTTAAACATCTCCAGTGTGGGTACACAGCGAATCAACTGTCACAATATTCCACAGGCAGCTATCCAGATTCTCTATTCTCTCTCTCTCTCCTCGCTCTCTCTCTCTCACTCACTCACACTCACTCTCCTCTCTCTCTCTCTCTCTCTCTCTCTGTGGTGTGTGTGTGAGTGTATGTGTGTGTGTGTGTGTGTGTGTGTGGTGTGTGTGTGTGTGTGTGTGTGTGTGTGTGTATGTGTGTGTGTGTATGTGTGCGCATGAGAGAGAGAGAGAGAGAGAGAGAGAGAGAGAGAGGAGAGAGAGAGAGAGAGAGAGAGAGAGAGAGAGAGAGAGAGAGGGTTGACAGGTAAATAGATTGAAAGATGGATGATGTGTTTCTGCGGGACCTTTCGCCATTTCTCTAGCATTGTTGGTAAGAAAGCAAACGCAGCTGTGAATGGATGCAGAAATACCCATCTCCTATTATGTTCTGTCATTTTCCCGTCCTTATCTTTCTTTTTGCTTTTTGTTTTCTTTCTCTCATCGTTCTTCTTGTCGTTGCATCCGTTCTGCCTATCATGTATGTATGTATGTATGTATGTGACTGCGAAATAACCATGGCAATTTCAGCAACACATGAACCATATAAGACAGTATTGACATTATCAAAGTTATTCATCTCAATACCTTCCTCCTGATAGAGCGAGTCAACACTGAGCATTCAAACAAAAGATGACGCACAGAAATGTTTTCTCTGCAGACACAAGTAATACCATGAGAATATTTAGTGTTCCAGGTATTCAGCCTTAATTTATGAATTAATCTAACAATGTGCCTTGGGCACGATGGGTAAAGTAGCCACTTTTTTTTTTTAAAATTCTGCTTATGTATATACTTTTCCATAATTTGGATTAATTCACAAGAGGGACAAATCTAAGGGATTTTTGGTTAAATTTTCAGCATTTCTATTTGCTCCTTCTTTTAAAGCCTTCAGTATTGCATATAATTCTGAGGTATAAATTGAAAACCCCTTTCCTAAATGATATGATTTCCTGACATTTAAAGTTGGTATTATAAAGCCAGAACCACTGTCAGAGGATTCCATTACCGACCCATCTGTAAACACTTTTAAATGATTTGGATAGCTGTTTTCTAATGTTCACGAACTTCAGTTGTTAAGATATTTACATTACCACTTTTCTTTCAACACAGTGTATTTGTAATCAAAAGAAGCATTTAGGTGCTCCCAAGATGTATGTATGTATGTATGTATGCATGCATGTGCATGCATATAACTACGTATTTGCGTACATGCGTGTGTGTGTGTGTGTATGTGATGTGTGTGTGTGTGTGTGCGTGCGTGCGTGCGTGCGTGCGTGCGTGTGTGTGTGTGTGTGTGTGTGTGTGTGTGTGTGTGTGTGTGTGTGTGTGTGTGTGTGTGTGTGTGCGTGTGTGTGTGTGTGTGTGTGTGTGTGTGTGTGTGTGTGTGTGTGTGTCCTTTCTTGTCTTCTGAATGGACTGACACATTTTTGCAGAGCCTGTTTTATATGTAAGGTGTCTGGTTTATACCGCTTTTTAAGCGCTGGTTCTGTTACGTACCGTTTGTGAAGTACATATCCATTTGTGGCGTCTGGTCGAAATTATTTTGGAGTCTGGCCTGTGCATACTCGTGGATTCCTGTTCGTGACTATGTGTACATACGTGCCTACGTCTGTTTATGGATTCTCTTCTCAACCAGTGAAGTCCGAGTTGTATGTGATCGTGGAGTCAGATTTATGCTTGTGGAGTCAGGTCTTTGTTTTGAAGTCTGGTCTTGTTTGTGTTTGGAGACTTGTCTGTTTTTTATGGAGTCTGATTATACGTTTGTGAAATGTGATATGTGTTTATGGAGTGTGGTGTGCATTTGTAGCGCGTAGTCTATGCTTTTGGGGCGTGTGGTCTTTTGTTTTTCTGTGAAATCTGATCTTTGCCTGTTTGTGAGCGTGACCTATGTCTCTTTTGGAGAATCCGGTCTTTGTCTTTTTACGGATTTTGTCCATAAACTGGTCCATTTTTATAGAATCTGGTCCACATTTTTGAGCGTTATCTATGTGTGTGAAATGTGGCTCATATCTGTTCGCTCTTTTGTGTATTTGCGGAGTGTGGTCAATATCTGCTTGCGTAGTGTAGCCAATGCTTGTCTATGTGTGGAGTGTAGTCTCTCTGTGAGTGGATTCTGGTCTACTTCTGTCCAGCGCAGTCTTTTTTCTGTGAAGTCAGATCTCTCTCTCTCTCTCTCTCTCTCTCTCTCTCT
>JADBJO010002731.1:107500-112500 GCA_016801955.1 Conus betulinus
GCAATGTACAAGTGGGATTGAATAATTCGACCCATGAATATATTACCTTTTTCAAGGGAATGCACTGTGGCGTTTTCCCCACAACACGCACACAGGCCACGGGTCTGTCAACTCTCAGACCAGTGGGATGGAGCCTTCTCGTTCACTCCACTGCCCTTAGAACGCGCAGAGTTGTTGTCCCGCTCTGAGAGTCTGTTCTGGGTCTGGCATGGCCAGAGTGCACTGTTGTGGGTCACACGATCCTCTGACAGCATGTAAAGAAGGGATAGACAGAAAGAAGAGAAGAAGAAAGATCCAATGAGTGAAGATGAAAGACAGAAAGAAGGGAGGGAGGGAGAAATAAAGAACCAATGAAGGAAGACAGTGAAAGAACGATTCAAGGCTCAAAGACGGAAGAGCGAAAGGAAAGAATGATGTAAGAATTAAAGAAAGACACATGAAAGAAGTTAGGAATGAAGAAAGGACAAGGAAAGAAAGTAAGACAATTAATGCATGAAAAAAAGAATAAAAGATGAAAGAAAGCACGAAAAAGAGGTAGAAAGAAGGAAGGCTGACGAGAATTAGAATTGCTGACAGACAGACTGGAAAAAAGACAGGAGGACTAAATGAATGAAGAAAGAAAAGGATTTGGGAGAAAAAGGGAAGATATGAAAAGACAAGGTGTGAAGAAAGGAGAAAATAAAAGGGAAGCAAAAAGAAAAAAAAAAAGAACGAATCTCAGAGAGAGAGAGAGAGAGAGAGAGAGAGAGAGAGAGAGAGAGAGAGAGAGAGAGAGTTGACACTTTGACACTTTTACACTTTAATATCTTATTGTCATTACCAAACAGGCCTTTTGATAAGGGGGGAGGCGGTAACAGAACTGTAACATTTCCCTCTTCCTTTCCTGCAAACAAATATACTACACATTCATTCTTAGTGTGTATAAAATCAAAGGTTAACAAAAACAAATAAATTCGTAACATTTCCTTATGTCCTTGCGCACAGGAGTAATGCAGTAAGTTAAAAAAAAATGTTCATTTTTCCAGTTAGATGTAGCGAAAAGACAAGGTGTAGCTGTCGTGTTATCATCAGATTATGAACTTGTAATTAAATCAGTTGCGAAATTCATCGCGGAAGCATTGAAAATTAGACAGATGAAGGATAGTGAAATTTAGGATAATGCATTATTAGAGATATATGAATGAATGTTATCATTCATAGCATGTGGAAGAGATCAGTAAAATACAATATCATCATTTGATTGAATGGATGGATTGTCGACACACAGAGAGAGAGAGAGAGAGAGAGAGAGAGAGAGAGAGAGAGAGAGAGAGAGAGAGGGGAGTGTAGAAGAGGGAATCGTCATCTTTGACGATCTATACAGCACGGGCACCATTCCTAGAAGACCATCCGTGGGGCTCCTGATGAAAAATGTTCAAAGTCAGCAGAAAGAGGATAAGGCAGAGGATGAAGAGGAGGAGGGAGACGAGAAGGTGGAAGGATTTGGGGGAACGTGTTGAGATGAGGGGCAGGAGGCTTTCTCCTGAGTAGAGAGAGGGATTGATCATCACTGCGTGAACTATGGCACGAATAAAAGGTCTTCATACATGGTGTGTGTTCCCATCATCGGTGTTATTTACATCATCGTTGTCCGGGCTTTCTCCGCCAGCAATAACAACGACAACTACTTCTAGTGCCGCGTCTACTTTTACTACCCTTGCTGCCGGTCTAGTGCTGCTGCTGCTGCTGCTGCTGCTGCTTGTGTTACCGCCACCACCATCACCACCACCACTTCTACTACTACTATTTTTTACTATTACTGCTCCTTGTAATGCTGCTGCTGCTGCTACTACTAATTCCACTACTGCTATTATTACTTTTCTCACTTCTACTCCTCCCCCTCCACCTCCTCCCTCCTACTACTACTACTGGACACACACACACACACACACACACACACACACACACACACACACACACACACACACACACACACACACACACAAAGTCGCAACAAACATAAGGTGTGTGTGTGTATGTGTGTGTGTGTGTGTGTGTGTGTGTGTGTGTGTGTGTGTGAGAGAGAGAGTGAGAGAGAGAGAGAGAGAGAGAGAGAGAGAGAGAGAGAGTAGTATTTGATTACTACTATGTCTCTCTTGATCTGTAAACCGACCTAAGCAGTCAGGCCTACAAAAACTCGCAAACATAAATAAACACTCACAGATACACAGACAGACAGAAAGACAGACAGGCAGACAGACCGACAGACAGATACAGACACACACACACACACACACACACACACACACACACACACACACACACACACGCACGCACGCACGCACGCACACACACACACACACACACACACACACACGCACACACGCACGCACGCACGCACGCACGCACGCACGCACACACACACACACACACACACATACACACACACACACACACAGTCGCAACAAACATAAGGGAAAATGAATAAGGCTATGAGTCTGTGAAAAGTGTAGCCTCGGGATGAGACAGAGGAGGAGAGTGAATTAAAAAAAAAGGTGAGAGAGAAGAAGTTTGTTCCATGCAGAGGGCGCTTGAGGATAGAGAATGCTGTCAAAAATCTTGTATTGGAAAGGAGAGGTCTAAAGGAGATGACCATCAGCAGAGGGAGGGAAGGGCCGGGCTGGAGTGTACAACTGGACAAGTTCAGAAACATGAGAAAGAACTTGACAATTCAAGGCTTGGAACTGGGCAGAAACAGTTGATAATGAATCTGTCACTGAACAGGAAGCCAGTGAAGAGGGTGAGGGAGAGGAGAATTATCAGAGGATTCAGAACATTTCTGAAAAAAAAAGTTCGGGTTCAATAGTCTATACTCTCTTTGACTGATGAATAAGATGTTTCGGACAGCCAGAAAGAAGAGTGACAGTAATCTAGCCATGGGAAAAAAACCCCAACAAAACCAGAAGCATAGATTAGGATTTTGATGGCTTCTTCTGGACAAAAAAAAAAGAGACAGAAGAGAATGAATGCCGTGGGATTCCACATAACACACATGACGGATGAGAGAGATTACCGCGGGAATGATAAGTGTCTCATCCAGTATAACTCCACAGCTACAAAGAATATTCAGCAGAGTTTAACACTCTAACTATTGACGCCTTCTAACCTAAATGGATCCTCAAAGCACAGACAAAGATGTCCTTCTGTATTTGTTACTCTTTACATGGTTTTAATTTTTCAGCAGCTTATTTCCTTACAGTGGTTTCTTCTCCTTTTACTCTGTGCCCTTCAAATGGCTGCTTGGCGGTGTTTTTCGGATCATGCTTTGAACTCTTGGTGGTGAGAAGACCGCAGAAAATATACAGACTATGATATACCTTCATTTGATGCCAAGGAAGGGCCGACACAATCAGCTGTGTCTCACTGATGAGTCTGAATCAGCGGACGAAAGGTCTCTGAGCAGGCAATGTGAATAGGTCTGTTTCAAAGATGGCCTACGATGGTCCATATAGACTGCTGGTGAAGGATTTTATTCTAATTGTCTGAAACCCTATTCTTTTTTTCCCGGTTTTCCCCCCCCCCCCCCCCCCCCCCCCCCCACACACACACACACACACACACATTTCTTTTCTAATCTTGGCTGCCAAGTCATTGCTGTGATGACAGAGGCATTGTTAGCTGGCACGTGTCTCCCCTCTCATTTGTTTGACAGAGTTACGAAGAAAGTTAGATATACGGATGAGGCAGTTCTCTGCTGGACAGATGTTGGAGTAATCTCAGAGTAAAAAAAACTTTTTGTTTGCAGTGAAAATATTTTGTCTTGCTTTTTTATATTCAGCTTGAGCTCATTGCGCGCACTATCCAGCTTAAAATAAAAAAAAAATGCATGTTTGTGTTCTCCGTATCATAAATAGGAGTTGGAACAATTTACCAGACTTACAGAATTCATTTTTTATCAGTGAAACTATGGTGAGAGACAGAGTGTAGTGGGAGGCTATATCAGGGATAAGGTGAGCTTAAAGGATAGAGACAAGACCTGGGAAGGGTCCATGCGGAACTCCAGACTGCAAGTATGTAGGAGGAGAGGCAAGGCCGTAAATGGAAATATGACGAGACTTAAGGAGGAAGCCAGGAGAAGGCAGTTCTAGAAATGCCAAAAGTTAATTAAGAGGAGAAAAAGAATTGCGTGATTCATGGTATCGAATGCAGTGAAATAGGTCTAGAAGGAAAGGGACAGATAATTGACCTCAATAAGCAGATAATTTACTCTTTTCGAGTGCCAGTTCAGTGCTATGACCTGTCGATAATCAGATTGTAAACAGTAGAACAAGATATTGCAGCCACTACTTCTTGCGCATGCCATTGGCATGCATGTATGTCATAACTTTCAAAAGAACAGGAGCAGAGACACATGAAATAAAGGGAAGAAGACGGACTGAACAAAAGGAGAGGGAAATTCCCATAGGATCAAGGAAAGTGTTGAGAATAGATTCTGAAAAAGTCCAGAGCTGCCTTTTGACGAAGAGGAAACCTGTTCCAGGTCTGTGGACCAGACAGAAGAAACGAGCGGCGGCCGACAGTTGATTGCTCAAAGCTGAGAACTCGGAAGGAAAAATAAAAAGAATGTAGAGAACGAATGGGGTCTCTAGAGGTGACGATAGTCAAAGAGATGGGATGGGACGAAATTTGGAGTGCAAATGAACAGAGAGTATTGATCTTACACTTTAACCTAAGTGAGACAGGCAGCCAATGGAGAGACTATGAGGAGAGAATGACGTCAAGATCCTTTCTTTCTAAAAACCAGTCAAGCGGTGGAAGTTTGTTTTTTTCGTTGAAAGAAGAGGGTGGATGACAGTCAAACCAGACAAGAGAGAGTCAGCGAAGACGGTTGGAGACAGAGAGAGGGATGTAGCATCGGTGGACAAGTATTTCCGAATAGAATTGATACAACGACTCTTTTGGTTGGGGGTACTTGCATTCGGCAAAGAACACTTGCCCAACTCTCGATATAGTGGAATGGG
>JADBJO010002731.1:117500-122500 GCA_016801955.1 Conus betulinus
TCTACACTTACATACTAAATGCAAGATTAACTGAATGGGCTGAAACTGAAGAAAAAAATAGTGGAGAGAACAGCAGGTTTTAGAACCAGTTACAGCACCATAGACCATATATTTACACTATATTCTTTGATTCAGAAACATCTTCTCTGCAAATCGAAGCTGTACATTGCATTTGTAGATTTAAAGAAAGCCTTTGACTCGGTAAATCGGAATGCTCTGTGGAATGTACTCCGTAAAAATGGTGTTAATAGTAATTATACATGGCTATTAGAGGGGTCTACAACTCAGTGCTTGCATGTGTGCGTGTGAAGAGTGAGTATTCCGAGTATTTTGATTGTCCAAATGGAGTAAAACAAGGATGCTTGTTAAGCCCACAGTTGTTTTTTTCTTTTTTCATAAACGAACTGGCGGTGGAATTGTCCCGCAAAGGAAGACATGGTATCCGGATGATGATACAGTTGAATTAGTTTTTACTACTGTGATGCTGATGTGGTTCTCCTGTCCGGAACAGTTGTAGGTTTGCAAAACCAACTAAATGTATTGAAAGAAGAAGCAGACCGCTTAGGTTTTATCAGTTAACTTGGATAAGACGAATATAGTGGTCTTTAGAATGGGTGGTCACCTATCAGTGTATGAAAAATGGTCTTATGGAAATGCAGATGTTCAAGTAGTTAATAATTCATATAAATATCTTGGAATGATATTTTCAAACAAATTAACTTTCCGTTACGCATGGGACGAATCTCTGATGAAAGGGAAAAAAGGTACTATTGAAATTCTGAAATCCCTGAGAAAACTGAATTGTACAGACTGTGGTATATTTTGGAAAATGTTTGATACACAGATAAAACCTCTTCTTACTTATGCAGCTGAAATTTGGGGCTTACATGAAAATTTGCAGATGGAAAAAGTACATACGTATGCTATGAAGCGTTTCCTTCAAGTACCTATTCATTCATCCAACACCGTTTTATATGGAGAAATGGGCAGATACCCTTTGTGTATATAAGTACATTTGTGAAATGTATTAAGTACTGGTTGAAGATCTTGAAGCTACCCCAGTCCCGTTTCAGCAGGCAAGCCTATGATATGATGCTTTTAGAAATGGAAAAAGGTAAAAAGAAAACTGGGCTTATAAAGTAAAGAAAGTCCTTTCAGAACAGGGTTTTGGAATAGTGTGGATGACCCAGGAAGTAGGAAATGAGCAACAGTTTCATTGCGGAATTTAAAGACAGGCTTATTTGTTCTTTAAACAGAATTGGCACTCAGATATGGAAAGTAAAGAAAAATATCGCTGGTTTTTTCTCATTTAGAATGTGTTCCATCCTAAAAAGTTTCTCAGTGTCATAACAGATAGATGGCACAGAATAAATTACGCAAGATTTAGGTTGAGAACTTTAGGTTTTAATGCGAACAAAAGATGGTTTGAATGTGAAACATCCACAGAATCTCCTTGTCCTGCATGTAGACATATTATTGATGACGAAGAACACTTTCTGTTCCACTGTACAGCTTATAATGAAGTGCGGACAAATTGTTCATTTTTTTCCAGCTAGATATAGCGAAAAGACAAAATGTCGCTGGCGTGTTATCATCAGATGATGAACTTGTAATTAAATCAGTTGCGAAATTCATCGCGGAAGCATTGAAAATTAGGCAGATGAAGGATAGTGAAGTTTAAGATAATACATTATAAGAGATATCTGAATGAATATTATCATTCATCGCATGTGGAAGAGATCAGTAAAATACAATGACATCATTCATTTGAGTGGAAAATATACAATGTCATCATTTGATTGAGTGGATGGTCGAGTCAGTCTTCAGGTGTTATGTGTGTGTGTGTGTGTGGTGTGTGTGTGTGTGTGTGTGTGTGTGTGTGTGTGTGTGTGTGTGTGTTTGTGTTTTTAACTTTACTGCATATTACTCCTGTGCGTGAGGTGAGGACATAACGAAATGTTACGAATTTATTTGTTTTTGTTAACTTTGGATTTGATACACACTCGGAATGAAAGTGTACTATTTGTTTGCAGGAAAGGAAGAGGAAATGTTTTTGTTCTGTTACCTCTCCCCCCTTGTCAAAAGACCTCATTGGTAATGACAATAAAATATCAAAGTGAGTCTCTCTCTCTCTCTCTGTGTGTGTGTGTGTGTGTGTGTGTGTGTGTGTGTGTGTGTATGTGTGTGTGTGTGTGTGTGTGTGTGTGGTGAGGAGAGAGAGAGAGAGAGAGAGAGAGAGAGAGAGAGACAGAGAGAGAGAGAGAGAGAGAGAGAGAGAGAGAGAGAACTGAACACAATTGAACAATTGAGCACAATTTAATGTTTCAGGCCTCCGGCCTATAACAATGCTAGGTGCAGTGCACACACGAGAGAGAGAGAGAGAGAGAGAGAGAGAGAGAGGAGAGAGAGAGAGAGAGAGAGAGAGATCATCAGAATAACTGAAGCGTATAGATGGACTGTGGGTAGAGATTTCTAGGATTATAGTGGCGCCAATGGAATAACTGAAGCATTAAACTGGACAGAGAGCAGAGATATCTAACATTATACTGACACCCCCAGAATGATTGAAGTGTTAAGATGGGCAGTGAACAAACAAATATCCAACACTACACTGATACCACCAAACTGACTGAAGCGTCACGATGAGCATTGAACAGAGCTCTTGAACACTACAGTGACATCAGTAGGATGATCGAAGCATTAGAAATGAACTAAACAACTCGGATATCTAACAAAGCACCAACACCAAGAGGAGACTGAATCTAACAGACGCCGAATTCATCATGACATTTGAAATCGGGAAAGCTGGGAGAGGGTGGGGGGTGGGGTGGGGGTGGGGGGTGGGGGGGGGGGGGTGGGGTTCGGCGAAGGAGAAGGTGGAGGAGGGAGTGACTGACGCGTCAAAAGCTATCGTCACTTTGAGAATGAGCTTCACAACATTAGCTCGTGAAGAAGTTAGCAGAGTCTCCCGTTTTTCCTGTCTGCTACTGTGTTCTCTTTTCTTGTGTGACTGCTGTACTTCTCTCTCTCTCTCTCTCTCTCTCTCCTCTCTCTCTCTCTCTCTCTCTCTCTCTCTCTGTGTGTGTGTGTGGCAGGGCAGATGGAGCATAGTAAAGAAAACTTGGCGTATCGTGTAAAACAGTTTTTTTATCTGAGAAGGGCTTTACATTTCGCAAATTTCAGATTGAGAACCTTTGGATTTAATGCAAATAAGAGGTGGTCTTACCCACGCCATCCACGGAATCACCTTGGTCAATGTGTGGAAATCCTGTTGACGATGAAATCCATTTAAAAAAAAAATTGAATGTACAGTTTTTGAAGTTTCAGAGCGCAGTGTTCGCTTTTTGAATGACATATAGCTGAAAGACATTATACACTCTACTGCAACATCCATCACAGAGGCATGGAGTGTTAGACAGAAAAAAATATCAAAACCGCGAGGCGTAACAGAATGGAAGATTTAGTTACTCTACAGGTTTTGGATGGTTGAGCTGTTCTGAGTTATTTGGATTGCCGAATTTATTACTTTTCTCAGATTTAAGGGTGCATGTTCCAAATGTGCCATCTAGTGTTGATCTAGATTTGTTTGTAAGTATTTAGATGCATTTTCGTTTTCCATCTGCGTGGGATTATTGTCTCACAGCAATAAGGCTTTGGTTTTCCATGCTCTATTATTCGTTATGTTTTTTTTTTTGTTTGTTTGTTTGTTCGCGTTGATATAGATTGCGGTTATACCCTATCCCTTGTCACAAGACCTTTGGCAATGACAATACAGTTTCGAAGTGTCAATGTGTGTGTGTGTGTGTGTGTGTGTGTGTGTGTGTGTGTGTGTGTGTGTGTGTGTGTGTGTGTCTGAAAGTGCGTATTCACTGTTCTCCCTCATTAACTCCTTTTTATTGTATCTGTCTGCCTGGTTGCTTAGTGGGTTGTTTGTCTATGGTTGCCTGTCTGCTATGCCTGTCTGCCTCCTTTCTCTGTCTGTCTGTCTGTCTGTCTCTGTGTGTCTCTCTCTCTGTGTCTCTGTGTGCACGCGCATGCGCGCTGACTAGGAAACTGATTTCAAATGCTGCCAACAAACCTCAGAAAAGCCGTGGATGAAAAGAGGACTTCCCACAACAGGTAATGGCTTTTACCTGTTCTCACCCCTGCATTGCCCCCCCCCCCCCCCCTTCCCATTCTACCGCTCCCATCCCTCACACACCCCTTCCCCCCTACCACCCTCTTTCCTCCTTCCCTCCCTCCCTTTCTATGGGATACCGTGGGTATCAGAAAGGTGTACCCTGCAGCCATCAGGAGGAGAGCAGTGGTCACTGTGGAGACAGTCAGTCAGTGCACCATAGCTACGGTTGCCGCGTCGCGTCACATCAACGATTATCTTGCTTCGCGCAATGATGACACGCCACACCCATTCTGATTCGATCACTTAGAGAAAGAAGATGGCTAGTTACGGGACTGAACATGTTTTGATTTGTATTTGTCTCCTCGGTCCTCCCAGCTGCCACAAGTGTCCGGACAATGTTGTTACCTTGTATGCGTTGTGAAACGGACTTACAGCCTCAAAATCACTCGGAATTACGTTTATACACATCAGGTTTTCATTTCACAGTGCTCAAAAATTGTACGTGTCATACATACCATTTTTTTTCTGGGGTACGAAATTGCACAGGTTTTAACAAATTTCATGGATATATATTTTTTTTTTTATTGTAAACCCTTTCACGCTCGCGGCCCATTCATCATCCATCCTTCTCTCCCTCTCCTCCCCTCTTCTCCATCCCTTCCTCACTGGATAAAAACCCACAAGACAAACCCGTCAGACCCCCCCCCCCCCCCCCCCCCCCCCCCATCCCCCAGTCCGTGGTGCGGCATGGATGCTGTGTGGTTCCATTAGCCCGCCCCCTTACAGTCATAGGCCGCTAACTGAATGATGCACGATCAGTGCAAACACATCATGTACAAACTCGTCAAAATTCAACCCCGAACCAACACTCAGAGACCAG
>JADBJO010002731.1:130000-145000 GCA_016801955.1 Conus betulinus
TTGATTGACGAGCTACACGAAGACGTGCATTTAATAAACTTATTCTACAACACACACACACACACACACACACACACACACACACACACACACACACACACACACACCACACACACTGAGAGAGAGAGGGAGAGAGAGAGAGAGAGAGAGAGAGAGAGAGAGAGAGAGAGAGAGGAGAGAGAGAGAGAGAGAGAGAGAGAAAACACACACACATACACACTGACTGAGAGAGAGAGAGAGAGAGAGAGAGAGAGAGAGAGAGAGAGAGAGAGATGAGAGAAAAAACAACGTCCCAAGTCAGTATAACAAAGACTCAGCACAGATTTAGGAAGAAAGACCTGGTTAAACTGGTGAGGGGAAAGGGGGGTTAAAGGGGTGGGCAGGAGAAAAAAAACAGGGTATGGAAATTCAAATTCAAAATTAGACCCTTCGCTAACAATTGATGGGAGCCGTCAAACTCTGTGTTGAGAACAGAACCATTTCAATGGCATAACTAGAATGACTTTCGTCACCTGGATGAGAATGGTCGATAGACTACTCTGATTGCAGCAATCAGTCCTTGGTTTCTGACAGAGACGTACTATCTGTTATTCTATGGTATTTGCACCACGGCAGCCCGCAAAAGACAAAACAAGGAGGTACCGCAAAGAAATAACCAGGCAAGAAACCAGAAAACTGATTTTCAGAAAAATCCATATGAAAAAGAATTAGAAGAATTTGTGAGCCAAAGCTTGAGAAAATAAAAAAAAGGAAAGAAAAAAGGATGCAGGGAGGTGAGAGCACGCCAACAGTCTGAGTGGTCAGCTCCATGGTCACACAGATCATTCAAGCGCAGCCAGTTGCAGTTGCATCATTGCCATCACAGGCTGAAAAATATATATAAAATACCTTTTGTTTAGATATCTCTTCTATGTATAAAAATTATCCGTCTTCTCTCTCTCTCTCTCTCTCTCTCTCCTCTCTCTCTCTCCTCTCTCTCTCTCTCTCTCTCTCTCTCTCTCTCTTACACATACGCTTGCAAGCACTTAGGCATGCACGCATGCACACACACACACACACACACACACACACACACACACCACACACACACACACACACACACACACACACACACACACACACACACACACACACTTGACTAACTGAAGCTTGTTCATTTCCAATTCATCATAGTTTGTACTGACATTCAACACGGGGAGAAAACCAATGCGTAGGTTAAAGAAAACTGTTTGGGCTGCAAAGTGTAGATTTCAAATGACAGAAAAGTATTAGTGAAATAAGAATTCACACTAAAACAATCCCGCTCCGTGAACTTTAATTGAATAATGCAATCAAATAATCATATTGAATTAATCACTCCCAGTTTGAATTCAGTAAAATCATCTAACCACATAATCATTATTGACATCTCTGTCTGTCTGTCTGTCTGTCTGTCTGTCTGTCTGTCTCTCACTCTCTATCTCTGTCTCTCTCTGTCTCTCTCTCTGTCTCTTTCTCTCTCTCTCTCTCTCTCTCTCTCTCTCGCTCTCTCTCTCTTTGTGTGTCTGTGTGTCTGTGTGTGTGTCTGTATCTCTCTCTCTCTCTCTCTCTCTCTCTCTCTCTCTCTCTCTCTCTCTCTCTCTCCTCTCTCTCCTCTCTCTCCTCAATGCTGGGGAGTGATTTGACAGATTAATTTCCTCATCGTTCGGTGAAAAAACCCAAAAAACTTATGTTTATAATTTCTTCCATTTCTCCTTTTATCTCCCTTTTCTTTTATCTGTCTATCCTTTATCGCCTCCATACCCTCCCCCCCCCCCCCCCCCCCCCCCCCCGACCCATTTCTACGTCCTTTACTTTCATTTGCTGGCTTGCTGTCCGTACCACCTCCCCTCTCATTGTCTCTCTATCTCTGTCTCTGTCTCTCTCTGTTTTCTCTCTGTCTCTGTCTCTCTCTTTCTCTCTGTCTCTCTCTCTCTCTCTCTCAACTTTCTTGTGGACTTGACATTGTTTTCTTTGGTTTGAGTCTTTGTAGACATTCTGTCTACCTAAAGGTGTCAGCTAACTCCCCCCCCCCCCCCCCCCCCCCACCCCCCCATTTTTAACGTGACCACACGTCTCTGAGGATAGTGGTCTTAGGTGTTTAAAATTATCGTCACTTCGGCCTTCTCCCCCTCAATATTCTTCTTCTTCTTTTCTTCTTTCTTTCACTCCCCCACCCACCTCCCCATCTCCCCTCTCTTCCGTTCTCCCCTCCTGTCATTCCCATCTGCCGGGGCACTCTCTTGTGTGTAAGTGTAACGGAGGCAGTGTGAGTCATCTCCACTTTCTCTGGTCAGCTGTGCATTGTTCAGCGGCTGGCGGTATGTCCAGTGCACGCCTTTAGATGAAAGCGTAGATTTTAAGATGGACAAGGAAACTGCGTTGGTATGGCAATCTAACACAATCCAATAGCCGTGCCGAAACAAACCCACCCCCCCCCGTCCCCCCAGGGAAATGTTGAGGTGGGAGATGAAGGCGAAGACGGAAGAAAACGATGGACAGACAGCATTGCAGAGCGGACAGGGGAAAACATTAGCTGCGACCCAGGATTGGCCCACGACAAACAGAGGAACCAGGTAAACCGGGCTTCACTGTCATGTGCCAACGGCTAACCATGGAGTTCATGAAGGAGGAGGAGGAGGAGGAGGAGGAGGAGGAGGAGAAGAAGAAGAAGAAGAAGAAGAAGAAGAAGAAGAGAAGACTAGAGATATTGACAACTTACTAGTAGTAGTGGTAGCAGTAGCAGCAGCAGCCGCAGCAGCAGCAGTAGTAGTAGTAGTAGTGGTAGTAGTAGTAGTCGAGTATTGGTAAGTTATAGTGGTAGTAGTCGTAGTGGTAAAAGAAGAAGTAATAGTAGTAGTAGTAATAGTAGTAGTAGTAATAGTAGTAGTAGTAGCAGCAGCAGTAGCAGTCGTAGTAGTAGTAATAGTAGCAGTAGTAAAAGATAATGATGATAATGATAATGGTGATAATAAGTAATAATAACAATAATGATGGTAATAATGATGGTGATGATGATGATGTTAGTAATACTAATAATGATAATATTGGTGATGATATTATTAATGATAATAATGCTGATAATAATGATAACATAATCGTAATAAAAATAGTAATGCTAATATAGTAGTAATACTTGATAATAATAACAATAACAATGCTCATGATGATGATCATAATTATTATTATTATCATCATTAGCATTGTTATTGCTATTATCATCATGATTATTGATGATGATGATGATGATGATGATGATGATGATGATGATGATGATGATGATAAACATAATTAATGTAAAGAGAAAACAAAGGTAAAAAAACTTTTTCACCTCAGGGTCAAATTCGTCGATTAAGAAGACAGAAATGCTAAAACAGTACGTTTCAGGTCATAGACCCTTTCTCAACTGCAAGTTGAGAAAGTGTCTATGACCTGAAACGTACTGTTTTTAGCATGTTGTTTTCTTAATCGACGAATTTTACCCTGACAAGTTGAGAAAGTATCTATGACCTGAAACGTACTGTTTTAGCATTTTTGTCTTCTTAATCGACGAATTTTACCCTGACAAGTTGAGAAAGGGTCTATGACCTGAAACGTACTGTTTTAGCATTTTTGTCTTCTTAATCGACGAATTTTACCCTGAGGTGAAAAAAAGTTTTTTACCTTTGTTTTTCTCTTCGCTTTTACGTCGATCCTGCGGTCTTCATCTTTCTTTATTGTCCACCCATAATAATGTAACAGCAACACTAGTTAAACTCTCTCTCTCTCTCTCTCTCTCTCTCTCCTCTCTCTCTCTCTCTCTCTCTCTCTCTCTCTCTCTCTCTCTCATGCACACATACACTGATACTAATAATAACAACAATGATAATGATGTCGGTTAAAAAGTAGACTGCATGGAAGGTTGCAGGAGAGCATGCGAGTTGGCAAGGAACAGTGATCTTGTCGCCAGATTCGAGTTCTGAAAGATCAAGAGGGTGAAAGACTGCATAGGGATAGGGAAGGGTGAAGGTGAATCCCCTGCAGCCACAGACACGGGCAGAACCCAGTCAGTGGCTGAACATTTCTTTTCTAAAGTACAAAACCACACAGAAAGCGACGACAGGAAACAATGCCTGCAAGACGCATCATATGCTTCACGTACGAAGGCAAACAAAATAGGAATAAGGCTAAGTAGCGGTTAGTTTGATATGAGCAGTAAATGAACAGGAAACAGTATCGTCCCCTTTTTATATCATATTCCCAATCTCTGCCAGTCGAAACAGGAGCTAACGGAACGGGGGACAACTTCTGCAACAGCTTGTGACATAATCACAATGTGCCGGGAAATGTGTCAGCGAGAGAGAGAGAGAGAGAGAGAGAGAGAGAGAGAGAGAGAGAGAGAGAGAGAGTCAGTCAGACAGGCAGACAAACAAACATACATACATACATACATACATACATACATACATACATACAGACAGACAGACAGACAGACAGACAGACAGACAGACGATTGTCTGGCTATATGACCTTTACACTGACACAGACTTTCTACAGATTCAGCCTGCTAGTTTACTTTGGCATCGGCTATATCAGTATAACAGTAGCTACACATTAACACTAACACCGTCAGCATGTAGGTTATGCTATATCAGACTAGCCTGACGACTTGGGATCAGTAAATGTGAATGTGAATATCTGGTGATCTCACAATGCTACTTTCATACAGAGCTCAATTTTGGCTGTGTGTAAGTCAGACACACAATGCTGTTTTCAGTGTTGGGCTGTAAGCTGAAGATGACTGAATGAAGGGATAATATATTATTACACAACTTTATCATTAATTTATAATGTCGACCAAAAATAAAACACTTCAAATGATACTCTCTTTTTTAACTTTAAGTTGATGCAGACATGCTTTTCATGTGAAACTATTGCATTGCCAGTGGGGCTTTGTCAGTACACCACTATGTTAATCTGACAGTAAATGGTTTCAGTCAGTCAGTCAGTGGGGAAGTCTTCAAGCCTGACCACATAGTCAGACGAATGGCCATGGACAGATGCGCAACTGATAAAAAACAATTTCTGAACACACAGTAATGGATCAAAGCAAAGAATTTTGAAAAGAATCGGCGACATGCCAAAAGGCCTACCTTTATTTGGAGCTGACTCAACTATACTATACTATACTATACTATATACTATACTATACTATACTATACTATACTATACTATACTATACTATACTATACTATACTATACTATACTATACTATACTATACTATACTATACTATACTAAAGAAAGTTTTAACATATGGCTTGACTGTGAACAATAAACTCCTGGTGGATCCGTAGTGCTAAGTTATAGATTCGGCTGAAAACAGATACACGGAAGGACACACTGTTCAGTTACATCCAAACGAAGTGTCCTAGTCTGCTGTGGGAAGGAGGTGACAGCAGTTGGAAGAACAGATAGTTTGCCATGTGCTGGTGACGGCAGGGAGAAGATGAGGCAACACTCATTCTTTATGTGCTGAATAGGATGTATTACTTTTGCACCGCAGGGCCATGTTTACTAAAAAAAAAAAAAAAAACTTCAAGCCAGTAAAGCATTTAATGTGATAGAAGTAAAACAAAAACCATGTTTAAAGTCAGACGGTGGCACACACGTGCACCTCACGCTGCTGAGAAACACTGCAGGGGGCTGCCTAGTCTGCATTGCCATGACACTGACAACTGTGCCCACACAGACAGCCAGCTCATTACCCTGTAATTTTCTTCCTTCCATTCAGCGATCACAATCAATGGGATTATTTTGTCACCGTAGTAGGGAGTAAGTTATACCCCGAGCTTCAAAAGCAAACACTGTGGGCAGGACCCCCCCCCCCCCCCCCCCCCCCCCCCAAACTGTAAAGTTCTGAGTGAGATAAACAATGATCGTTTACAACAATCCCTAAAAGCATCAACGAATGTACCAAAGATTCTTCAAAGCTTGCTGGGGCTGGGAGTTCCAGTCTTTTGCTTGAGAGCAAAGCTAGACTGTCTTGACTGCTTGCTGCGAAAGATGAGGGCAAACGGAACAGAATGTAAGCGACGCCAGTGCTGTGGGGCTGGGATCAGTCTCTATTCTAGGCTGTTCGTGCTCACCAGTTATGCTGTAGTTTATAGAGCATGACCATCTTGTTTGCTGTCGTGACTGAGGAGGCGACCATTTCAGCTGCTGAATCATCACAGGACCCTTGATGTCTTTCTGTGTAACCTTTGCGTAAGTCTAGCTGCTTGTTGTTTGGCTGCCTCAGTTCGATCAATGTCTTGATGCTAACGCAGATCCCAAAGTGAAGAATATTCAGATGATGGGCGCACAAAGGATTTATAGGTCTTTTCACAGAGGGTCTGGGAAATTTATGTAAAATTGTACGGCGCTCTTGATAATCTTTACCGTAGTTCATTAAAAATTTTTTGAGTAAGGACTAAAATTAAGTCAAACCGCACACCACATAATAAAATTATGATGTCAGAACAAACAGACTGCTGACCTGAAGTAACCGATATTTGAACACAGACACTTCCTAGTATTTAATTACATCATACATACATATCGGTACATGCAAAACGGCCTTTTAAGGAAGAAAGAAGGGCTTTTTGACAATAACGATGATTTAAAACATGAATAGCCTAAGGAGAAAACTGAGAAGTTTCAGGGAATCTGACATCCAAGCCAATGTCCTTACTATAGAGGCTGGAACAAGGGGGAGGGGGTGTAGGCTCATCAGCCTGTAATCTAATGAAACAGCTCGAGATTTCTGGTACGAAAAAGGATCAGAACCATAGAGACAATAGCACAGACGGCTGAAAAATTTTTTTTTTTGAATCTGGTTGAGGAGAGGAACAAAAGTGAACTTTTTAAGTCTTAAAATTATCAACTTAGATACTCTTCTTCATAGTGGTGTGAATAAGACACCCGTAGAAAAAAAGGCAAAGCATTTAGATGCCCACTAAGCGAAAGTAGCTGGTTCGAATCCTGGCAGCGCCAGGGGAAAATATGTGACAGAAAGGTACCCAGGAATCATGACATGGATGCGGTCTGGTCCACTTGGAAAAGTTCTGGGCCGAAAAACATGCCTGAGGGGAGGTTGAGGAGGGAAGGGGGCTCTTCTCTGAAGACCTGCTGTCAACCTGTGTGTTTCAGTTCTTTCCTGCTGTCAGTCCTTGGTGTACATAAGGTCTCAGTCATGAGTCCATGTGTCACAAGAGAGTCTATCCTCAGTGTCTGTGACTGAGACATCGTGAACAGCCTTGCAACATTGTCATAAATGAAGGGAAAACAACACAGTGGTGGAGTGTCCACTGGGACAGCTTTATAAACCATTAGCTCAGTTTGCTTGTGAGTGTTCAGAGTATTGGATGTAGGGTTTTCTGCAACCAAACCCATCGTCTATCCAAACGTTTCCGGATTCCCGTCCTCGTTTTCGCTCCATCCCTGCAATTCGCCTCCCTCCACGCCCACTCTTCCCCCCTCTCTCGCCCATACTCCTTTCTCGTCATTTGCTATCCCTCTGCCTCCATCTTTTCTTCTCATTCTCTCTCTCTCTCTCTATCCCTCTCTCTTCTCTCTCTCTACTCTCTCTGTTGTCTGTCTCTCTGTCTGTCTGTCTGTCTCTCTCTCTCTCTCTCTCTCTCTCTCTCTCTCTCTCTCTCTCTCTCTCTCCTGCCACCCACAGCTCCACCCCTATCAGTCTGCCATCTGATTCACTGCCCAGCCTGTATGCTGTAACACTGGACGCCACTCCAGCTATCACGCTGCCCTCTTCTCTTCTGACATGCGCTCTGCTATCGGAAGTGACATCACAACGTCTGGACCTGATCCGGTTCTTGCTGCAATACTGTTTTCCCCCTTTTTTAACCCAACATTTCGCCAGTGCACAATCAGACGTCCTGTCAAAGGAAAGTGTGAGAATGAAGAGACAACACGGAATGGAACATGTCATCATAAAGCTGTTTCAGTTTCATCATCATCATCATCATCATCATCATCATCATCATCATCATCATCATCGTCGTCGTCGTCGTCGTCGTCATCATCATCATCATCATCATCATCATCATCATCATCATCATCATCATCATCATCATTTGAGCTATTTTACATCTGCTAAACTATGATACTACAATGCTCAGAGGTACCGATGAATAGATTCGTAATTTCCCACGCCATGGGCGACTGTCTGTTGTTTCTTTGACTCCTCTGTCTCTTGCACATGTGTTTATTGCAGGAAGGTCAAGCGGATTATGTTATACTGTAAGATGACATGGCATTTGAAATTTCTGTCATCATTCTGGTAGTTAATTCCCAGCTTCAAGAGTTTGCCGCATTCAATGGTCAGTTACACTGAGAACAGACTTTAGAAGTGACGTTCAGTGGTTTTAGCTGACATTCCTTTATGGTCTAAGCTGCATTTTGAATTTAAGCATAATTTTATTATCATGATCGGCATGAAGATCGGCATTGTTATGATGTCATTATCATAGTTTCTCTGAAGATCAGCATTCTATTAAAAACATGTACACAATTAGTGCAGGCTGCTGGTTTTCACAGTTTGCATTCTACTGAATGAATCAAGGAAGAACTGCGATCTAATGTTTCAAGTGCCGGCCAGCGTTTAGACTTTTTTCAGGAAACATAGTGAATCCAGCTTTTTTCCAGCCACTTTGAAATGTTGATCGAGTGACGTTTGCGTTCAATGTTCTTTAATATTTTTTTTTTTCGATCAACTCGTCATTAGCTTGAGTCAGCACATAAACTGTCCCATTTTTGTTCGGATCTGCAATCTCCTTTGTGTAATCCTTGTATGATACACGGGGGAGAACGGGTATCTTCGAGGTAATCTGATTGACAGTTTATTTCATTGAGCCATCCAGCCACCAAGACGTTAAATATGATGGTTCGCTTCTGATATGTTACTACAATCCACCTTAGGAGCGTCATACTAATCCCGTAGTTAAAAGGTGTTTCCATGAGAAATGGAAAATTAGACTGTGATGTATGCAGCTTATATATGTATTGCTAGAAACACTGTCTTACCCTTTCTTAGAATCATTCATGTGACTTCATTTCCCCAACATTTAGCTGCTCTGCACCATTTAGATTTGTAGCAGATTTAGGGTAGGGGAGAAGCGTTGGAGGAGTTGGGGAAGACTTCGTTTATTTATGATTCCATCACGGAGGCCGTTTTTTGTGCTAAATGTTTAATTGATCTACTCCGCAGAGGTTACGTGTGCAGGATTGTCTCTCATCTTAGCAAGACCATGCAAAACTACAGAACTGATTACCATCCTAACTTGGGGGAAAATATAGAATGGGCTCTGCTGGACTCATGTGCAGATCCGCGTTGCAGATCCGGCTCAAAGGGCAGATTCCGGATCTATTCGACTCAGCAGCAGATATCCTAGCACTTTTGGTGGCCATTGTAGTTTGGCTATGTGTTTCTTTATATGCAAACACTTCTTATTACTCCGGTCCTTAAAGCGTGTCAGTTCAGCACATCGTTTTTCTTCCTGTGTTCTGACCTTTACGGCTCCATCTGTGTGTAAGGTATCTGAATTTCATTTGGCCATTTTCCCTTCTTTGCACTGGAACAACTACCAGATCGTTTAGTGTTGTGACATAGCTACAGTGACTTACAAAACTGTCTCCATCTAAGCTAGTGTCTTTGTTTCTTGTGCTGCATTTTGTCAAGTGGTCTTTTTCTGTTTTCATGAAAGGTTCAAGAAAATATTTTCTTTGGGATTTTAATTTTTCATCATAAAGCAAGCACACACAAACACGCGCGCGCGCGCGCGCGCGCGCGCGCGCGCGCACGCACAAAACACACACACACACACACACACACACACACACACACACACACACACACACACACACACACACACACACACACACACACACACACACACACACACACACACACACACACACACACACACACACACACACACACACACACACACACACACACACACACACACACACACACACACACACACACACACACACACACACACACACACACACACACACACACACACACACACACACACACACACACACACACACACCACACACACACACACACACACACACACACACACACACACAGGCTAGCAGCGGCAGGAGAGGTTGTTTTAAACCTACAAGCATCTGCCAGTATTCTGATAATATTGGACATACTTAAATTTTTGTGTGACCGTTCATTCTTACAACAGATGGTGGGTGATGGGGGAGGGGGAGGGAACAGAGCGGTGGGTAACATCTGCCAACATTACTTGACCATCAAACGAATAATACGACGGTTATCACGGCAATGGTCAGCATCGACTTTTTGTTTGGATGGAGGAGCAAGGAGTCCCGGATTTTACGCCCCTCCTATTCCTCCGCCTCCATCCCTTCCTAGCCTCGCTCCCCCACTACATCCAGCGTGACAAATGTCTGAGTCCGCGGTCCTTCCATAAGGACATTTTCCACCTTCTTGTGCTGTGTGTGAAGTCAAGACAGATTGGGTGAGTCTGTGATGATTGCAAGATCCAGATGAAAAAAAAAAGCAAATCAGACAAAGAAACAAACAAACAAAAAAAAAAGTTTTTTTTTTTTTTTTTTTTTCCAAATCTCACCTTTGAATGGGTGGGAGAGCAGAATCTACGTACGGTATTTCACAACTGACATTTTGACCACAGCTGTCCCTCATGTCTCAATAATGTGGTTCGGGTGTAGAGTGTAGAACAAGAACTACCGTTCCAGGTTTGCGATTTTCTGTAGCCTTCATCCCAACCATGTCACTTCACAGAGAAAGCTATACTCAGTACACAAATTGCGAAATATCCATAGGAAGGTTCTGATGTCCTGAGAATAAAAATCATAGGGCTGTTCCTATCAGTCAGAAGATACGTTTGAAATATTGGGTAAAAGAATGGCTACATTGAATTATAACACTTTTCCTTTTTTGGTCATTTACCCTTTAAGACTCTTCGTCCGGTTTCTGTCAAACCATGAAGTGGGTTTTGAACGGACAAAAGCTGAATTAGACACGAGTGCGTTTAAACTCAGTCTTTTCATCCGTCTGTTTCATTGATAAATATGAATATATTGGGTCTCGTAATTTGCTGAATCCAGTACATTTCCATGCGATTGGTAGGACGGCCGGTCGGTATTTCCCTGTTGTCCCCCTATTCCAAACGTCGATATTTTGCATATGTATTGCACTTCACTTTTCGTCTCTTAAAGCCAGGGATCCCATCGGCATTAACCAGGCTCTTGCAGGGATGCCGGGGGATCTTTAGTATGAATACAGTCCTGTCTTCTTGGTTTCTAACATTGCTTTATTCCTGCTATTCTCTGTTCCTGCCTCATTCCTAAGTCTGCCGTCCCGTCCTTTATCGTTTTCTGCTCAGCTGGTCAAGACAAGCCTAACGAAAAGATCTCATTCTGTCTGCTTGTCTGTGTGTTTGTGTTTCTGTGTGTCCGTCTGTCTGTCTGCCTCACACACACACACACACACACACACACACACACACACACACACACACACGCGCACACGCGCACACTCTCTCACACGCGCGCGCGCTGCGCTCTCTCTCTCTCTGATTGTCTGTCTCTCTCTCTCTCTCTCTCTCTCTCTCTCTCTCTCTCTCTTCAACTGTGGAATTGTCATCTGACACCAATGCCTCTCTCTCCTTCTCCCTTCATCTCTATCTGTCATAGAGGAATTGCTGCTTAGCCAGCACAAGCTCTCTCTCTCTCTCTCTCTCTCTCTCTCTCTCTCTCTCTCTCTCTCTCTCTCTCTCTCTCTCTCTGCTTACATCAATCCTCTCTCTCTCTCTCTCACACACAGACACAGACACACACACGCACACACATGCGCGCGCGCGCACAAACACACACAACACACACACACACACACACATGCGCGCATGCGCGCGCGCGCACACAACACACACACACACACACACACACGCGCGCGCGCGCGCGCGCGCGCGCGCGCGCGTGCGCGGCTTTTTACCTTTCTTTCGTATTCCGTTATCCATCCCTCCAACATTATTCCGCACTATTATACACAAGCCTACACACATACACATATTCATGTATTCACACACATTTATACTGTGTCTTTCCCAGTCTTCTTCTTCTTCTTCTTTTCTGTCTGTCTCTCTTGGTTTTTTTTGTTTCTTTCTCGCTCTAGCTCTGTTTCTGTCTATGTCTGTCTTTCTGTGTCTGTCTGTTTCTCTCTCTCTCTCTCTCTCTCTCTCTCTCTCTCTCTCTCTCTCTCTCTCTCTCTCTCTCTCTGTCGATCTGATATTCTGCCTCTTTTAGTCTCTGCCACTATCTCCATCTGTCTGTCTCTCTCTATCTATCTCATCTCCTCCTCTCTCTCTCTCTCTCTCTCTCTCTCTCTCTCTCTCTCTCTCTCTCTCTCTCTCTCTCTCTCTCTCTCTCTCTCTCTCTCTCTCTCTCTCTCTGTGACAGCCTTGGTCCTGGCTTTTGAAATGGTTTCCAAATCAAACCATACATATTTCCTCATTTTGTCGAACTCCCTTTCCGCATTGGAGCCATTGCTGGCCGTCACCTCAGCAGCACCCTCACCTGCAGAAGTTATTCGAAGTGTACACCTTTCTGAAAAACAGTTTTTGCTTCTGTTCCCAGCCATGTGGGCATTCGAGGCAACGAAATGGTTGATGAACTTCCCAAGAGTGCCACAAAGAAACAGTTGAGCAGATTGTCTATCCTTCACACTGAGCCAAAACCCAGGCCTATTCCAAAGACCCTTGGTAAGAAGAATGGAACTCGCAGACCAATAACAAACCATTTTTTTTTACCATGTTCCCGAGGCGGGCCGTAAAGAAGAAACAGTTTTGTGGCGTTTGAGTACAGGCCACTCCTTTTACACCCATTCTTTTCTCTTAAAAGGTGAAGAAAAGCTCCGTGGTGCTTTCCTTGTCATGTACCATTCACAGTAAAACATATTCTTTTAGAGTGCTGGGACTTGCATGATGTGAGACATAAACCCTTTACAGCAGACTTCATGAAAACCTTGTTCAGAGATGTTCCACTTGATGTGATCTTTGAATTTCTGAGGGAGATTAACGTTTTTCATCTGATCTAAGATTTTATGGAAGACAGATTTTTAACAACATTTCCAGTGAGTTTTTGGAAGGTGCATTTTAAAGAGTTGTGGTGAATGAGGGGTTTCATTTTCTTTTTAATAAGATAATGACCTGTGATTTGACAGCCCTCATAAGGCCCTTTGCGGTCATTTGGCGTCCTCTATCTGTCTCTCTCTGTCTCTCTGTCTCTCTGTCTCTCTCTCTCTCTCTTCTCTCTCTCTCTCTCTCTTCTCTCTCTCTCTCTCTCTCTCTCTCTCAGGAAAACAGAAATTACGGTTACATTACACTGCTAAAATCTCTCTCAGTTTTGACTGTCTCTCTGTCTCTGCCTGTCCGTCTGTCTGAGTGTCTGAGTTTCTGTTTGTCTGTCTATCTGCCTATTTGTCTGTCTGTCTGTCTGTTTGTCCGTCTATCCGTCTGTCTGCCTGTCTGTCTGTCTCTTTCTCACGATCTCTTTCCTTCTTTCTTTCTTTCTTCTTCTCTTTCTTCTTCTCTCCCCCCTCCTCCTTACCGTCTGTCTCTCACTATTTACCCCTCCCTCTCCTCTCTCTTTTGCTCGCTCTATTCTCTCTCACTCTCTTCTCCACGTCTCTCTATGTGTCTGTTAGTCTGTCTGTCTGTCTGTCTGTCTCTCTCTCTCTCTCTCTCTCTCTCTCTCTCTCTCTCTCTCTCCTCTCTCTCTCTCTCTCTCTCTCTCTCCCCTCTCTCTCGGAATGGGGCGAATTGCTAGATGGCCGACTCCGCTAAAATCACGCACAATGTGTGTTTGCGCGGACTGTCACTCCTTCCTCGGCTTCTGCCTACAGAAATAACCATGCAAAGCCATCTACTCCGTCCCTACTTTGTGGTGTTACGCGCTGTGTGCATGAGTTCAGTATCCGTCTAATATGTACGTGCGCGCGCGCGCGCGTGCGTGTGTGTATAAGGTGTGTGTGTGTGTGTGTGTGTGTGTGTGTGTGTGTGTGAGAGAGAGAGAGAGAGAGAGAGAGAGAGAGAGAGTGTGTGTGTGTGTGTTGTGTGAGAGAGAGAGAGAGAGAGAGAGAGAGAGAGAGAGAGAGAGAGACAGACAGACAGACAGACAGACAGACAGAAGAAGACAGACAGAAAACTTCCTAAATTTATAATTTAAAAGCTACGTTTATTTACCGATCATTTCAGTTTCCTCTTTTAGGAATGTTTACAATTCTGGAATCATAAATGCGTGAAAGCTGATCTGGTCAACGCACGTTGCTATAGTTCCGCTGACACCTCAATTTTCCCGCCACGAAATTGCCCGCAGCGAAATTGACTGTCTTGACGTCTCTGCAGGAACGATCTCAACTGGCGGAAATGGCAACACGCCTCTTTTGCAATTTTCCACAGTTTAACTTTTTTGGATCAACAAAATCCCAAACGTTGCCCCCGGCAGTCCCCCCCCCCCCCCAACCCCTCTCTGTCTCTCTCTCTCTCTCTCTCTCTCTCTCTCTCTCTCTCTCTCTCTCTCTCTCTCTCTCTCTCTCTTCTTTAATAGCCCATTTTCAGATATGTATTGCACATGTGCTTATATGCGTAGACATGGTGTGCACTGTGTGTAATTAGGTTTGTCTGCAGATACGTGTTCAGCGAAGTGGTGAGAAATGCAGCAGATTGTTAGCGTCGAAATTTTCCCCCATAGAGTGTAAGAGGTCTTTTCTGCGTTTATGGCCAAACATTCCATGATTATCCTTTTACCTCTCTCTCTCTCTGTGAGTGAATGTGTGTGTGTGTGTGTGTGCGTGCGTGCGTGTGTGTGTGTGTGTGTGTGTGTGTGTGTGTGTGTGTGTGTGTGTGTGTGCGTGTGTGTGTGTGCGCGCGCGTGCGTGCGTGCA
>JADBJO010002731.1:147500-157500 GCA_016801955.1 Conus betulinus
ACAGCGACCCGGAATAACTTGTTTTAGCAGTTTCAAAACGGAGTGACTGAGGGCGGAAAATGAAGCAAAATTTAGAAAGAGAGGGGGTTAGTTACCGCCAAGGACACAGACAAACAAAGTGTCTTGTAAGTATGTCTTGTCCTGCACTTTGTTTGTCTTTGTCCTTGACGGTAACTAACCCCCTCTTTCTAATTTTTTTTTTAGTAGGCTGCACACGAGATGTCCCCCCTCCCCCCTCTCCCCCCGCATGAAAGAATGTGCCAGGTCGACTACTTGTGGTATTAGATGGTAACAAGTTGCTGCTTCCAGAAAGGGGCGACAGAATGTTCTATGACGAGGATCTGTGTCCTGTCCATAGCTCGTACGCAAGATGTCGCCCACAGAAAAATTGCAACAAAAAAAAAAAAAAAAAAAAAAAAGAAGTGCCGGGACGACTGCTTCACTGGCACGTAGAACACAAGATGTCGCCCACAGAAAGGGGCGAAAGAATGTGTTGGACACAAGACCTGTGTCGGCAGATCGTGTACGAAACATCGTCCTCAGAAAAGGGCGACAGAATGTGCTGAGACGACGCATTTTGTCGGCAGGTTGTACGTAAGATGTAGCTATCAGGGACACGGGCAACAGAAAGAGGGGTGATTTGATGTGTCAAGACAACTTCTGTGGAGTGTGACAGAATGTGCCAGGACGACAGCTGGCGCTGCAACAGTACTCCAAAGTCCCTATAAGGGTGCCGTATGTGGGAGACTGGGTTATAAACAGTATCATATAAAGATCTCAGGTGTGACAAAATATGTGTCTGAGTGGATAATGCACATAGCTATTACTAGGGTATTTAGGTATAATTTCAGCCGCGATACAGCTCTTTGGAGGCTTAGCTATGAACTAAAGAGTGGAAATGTCCATGAAACTGAAATTCCAAACTGTTGAGAAGCCCAAGTTTTATTCATGCAAATCAATTTGGCTGCATTGTGAATCCACTCGTACATGTATAGCTGCACTTGGTATGAAAAAAAAAAACGTTTAGAAAGGAGGCAAAAGAGCAAAAAACATCATTATTGAAAAAAAAAATGCAGTCTGTTGTACTATATTCTCGTCCAGGTTCATAATTCCAAGACGTTGGGAAGGGTAGTCCAAACAAACTCTTGAGCAGATTTATGTTGCAAATCCGACTAGCATCTGACTAGCATGATTCTTAAGAAAAAGAAAAGACGAACGAACAGAACAATGTAGGTGTCCATGACACCTGAAAGTCGTCTGCTGCTCCCGAAACTTGCAGGTCACAGAGTGAGTCAATAGATGAATGAATGAGTGATGTTTATATACAACCAACACCATGCTCAATGACAGCACCAGTTCCACCACCGCCTCCACACCTACTTTCACTATTCTTTCTATTCTTGCCATTTGGCACTGTTGCTGCTGCTGCTCCTACTTCTACTGCCACTACTACTACAACTACTACGAAGACCACCACCACTGCAGTACTTTTTTTTTATTGTAACCTGTTTCTGGCGCTAATGCTTTCGACTGAGTCTGTCAGTTTGTCTGTCTGTTCAATCAAAAACCACAGAACTGATTTAAACAGAAGATGAAATCTAACTCCAGAGCAATCTTATGAAGGTGCGACAATATCAACATCATCAAACAACAACAACAACAACAATAATAATAATAATAATAATATTTCTGTTCACGCATCTAGAACCTTGCTCGAAACTCTGACAGAAGTAAGGAAAGTAATAAATAGACAAAACAAGCGACGTATTGAAAATGAGTGATAAAATAAACGGAGATAACATTCCCGCGACAGTGTGTACAAAGATGCTGACAAACGATACGAAGAAACAATAACAACAAAAAGAGAAACAGCAACAACAACAATAAATAAAAGGTAGGAAGAAAAAAAGAAAACAAAACAAAATCAGCCTTTACCACACAATCATCATCATCATCATCATCAGAAACATACGATTTACACCACTACTATCACTACTTCTGCCGCCACCTTTACCACCGCCACTACCACCAATACCACTGCCATCACTACCATCACCAGCACCACACCACCACCACCACCATCACCACCACCACCACTACCACCACTATAAAAACAACAGGATCTACTACTATACCACCACCACCACAACAACAACTGCTACTACTACTACAACTATTACTACTACTACTACTACTACTACTTAGTAGTAGTAGTAGTAGTAGTAGTAGTAGTAGTAGTAGTAGTAGTAGTAGTAGTAGTAGTAGTATTGTTGTTGCTGTTGTTGTTGTTGCTGTTGTTGTTGCTGTTGTGTTATTATATTATCATCATCATTATTGGTATTCTTTTCGTTATTTCTTCTTCTTCTTTAAATGTTTATGATGATGTGGATGGATGATTGTAGCAAAAGCTGTTTTCCGTGCAAGCATTTTACTCCAGATAAAAATCACAAATGAACACAGTCAGTGTGCCTTGGGAAACTAGGTCACTGTTCCTACAGTCTTGTTGACATTAGCACATTGACACAGAGCAAAAGCTTATTCAACGTGTTCCTCTTTTTCGAAGATTGCGCCCATACTCACATGCTATTCTTTTTGTCAAATGTCAACATTAACCGACATCGTTTTAAGTTGTTCTTACATTTGGCTTCAGAGAAGACAGCAAAACGGGGTGAGGGAGAAGTATGTACTGAGAACTGCCAACGGCTGTTGCTGACCGTTACAGTCGTTAGCCTGCACTAAATACTGCCTGAGGCAGACCCGCAGCTCTTGCCCTTTTTCACCAGTGTAACGGTATTGTCAGCGAAGGCCTCCTTCCTCGGCGTAGGGCGTTAATGGTAAATCGATTAAATGGCAAATCTCGTATGCTAAGGCCACTGGAAGGTAAAAATAGAAGAGAGATGAAAAAAAAAGCTCTCAAAATTCGTTTGGAGGCTTTCAGGTAAATAACCCACATGTGTGTGTGTGTGTGTGTGTGTGTGTGTGTGTGTGTGTGTGTGTGTGTGACAACACTCGGCAACGTCCAAGCAAACCTTGTGAACCTAAAATTTCAGTTGAAGATAAAGAATGCTTAATTCCAAGATGGCGCCATTTGTGATCTCAAGTGACAGGAGATACGTACCTGTGTGTATGTTGTTTGTTTTTTTTATGTAAGGTCCAGAATGAAATTCGACATCTTACTCAACCAGTTCACTGCCTTCATTTATACTCTGCCCTTGGTCTGATAATGCTTGGAAATGTCTCACTGTCTCCATTTAACAGTTGACTTCGGCAGTTGTTCATCTGGGAATTTCAGTGTGTTTCAGGTTGGATTCTGAGTCGGATAAGGTAACGCACCGAAAACATTTCCTGGAAGACCTGCAGGCCTGTGGTCAGAGCTGACTGCACAGTTAAAAGCAGAGTTACATCCAGTTGTGTTTGCAGTTATGTTTTCTACTGCATTTTATACGTCACATGTGTACGAAAACTCAGCATACCAGACAAAAAGGTCTACATGTGTACGAGAACTCAGCATACCAGACAAAAAGATCTACAACAGCTCTTCATAGTATTTTTTTTTGCTTTCAAAGTATATTTGTCACTTCCATTGCGGTATTAAGTGTGTGAATGAAAATACAACCAATATTGATCTTAGGATTAAATCTAAGAGTGTCTGAACAGTCTGAATAGACTTTCATGCTTTCTGTAACAGGCCAGAGACTGCAACACACTAGGCTGATTTTGGTTTTCAGTGAAAGAGAGAGGGCAGGGGAGGGGAATAAAGCGATATAGGAATAAGCAGGGAGAGGCAAAGCGGGCAGAATGGAAGAGAAAGGGCAAGAGGGAGGGAGTTGGAGATGAAAACATAGTGGAGAGAACTGTGTGTTTGTGTGTGTGTGAGTGTGTGGGAGGGAGGGGGGATAAGGAAAAGAAAGAAAGGGAGGTCGTTGTAAAGACACAGAGAGGTTAAAGGTCTACTTTAAAGATTTTCGATAATTTGTTGAAAACTGGTCTACATGTCATATACAACAGTATGGTATTTTTTTTTTCAAAAAAAAAAAAAAAAAAAATTGCCGGAAGAATTTAACAGATAGAAAACGACTTTTGCACACCTGTTCAAACCCCGCGCGGTAGTCCGAAAACCGTGACGTCACTTGATGGACTGGCCGTCAGCCAAGTGAAATCAACATGAGTTGCGATCCCCCACAGCCTAAAAGTCACAAGGGGGTGGAAGATATTGTGCTGTAGGCGAGTGCAGCAGCTCAGCATAGACGGATATTCTTTGCACACATTTCCATCTGATCCAGGTACTCGAAAGAAGTGGATTCGGTTAGTGCAACCATGCCGGGCCGCTAAGTTCGTTTTACCACGTCAGTTCCAGCTTGACCACAGAAACAAGCTATTCCGACAATTGCCGAGCCCGTTCGTGTGGATCAAAAACTTCGTCTGCATTGTGCGCGTATACTTTGAAGGCGGAGTGTAAGCTTGTACAGATGAGTACGATGGTCGCACGTTTATTCTGTTCTTATCTATGGACAGATCACACTTGTTAAATTGAATAAACGCGTTAAGGCTTGTGGAGGGAGAATCTCCGCTCGCCGTCCACGCGTGATCGCATCAAGAAGTCAGTGGGTAGCCTCCATCGAGACTTCGGTAAAGTCCGTACGCCTTCGGAATGCTGTGTTGGGGCGTCCAGCTGGAACTGAATAGCTCGTTTCCATGGTCCAGCTGGCACTGACGTGGTAAAAAGAACTTAGCGTTCAAACTGATAAGGTAAAGGCCTTGCAGAAACATCCCCAAAGTCACATTGGCTGTCGCAATCATAGTCACTGCTTTTACATGATAAATTAAATTCCGAGCGAGATGTGCAATAATCATCAGAATCGCTTTTTGTCGCCGTCGCTGACACTCACGTGACGTCATATCCAAGAGCAGCTAAGCCATGCCAAGATTTAGTTGAAAATGCCCACTTTCGCGGATCGATTGCGTGTGATCGGGAGCGAATCGGATGTTCATTTTACAATTTATCAAACATTTCATATTTCTGCATAAGCTGACCAATTATCGAAAACCTCTAAAGTAGACCTTTAAGACTGTGTGTTGAACTTGCCTTCTTAAAACGACTCTCTGCACAGTCTGAACGACTGATCTGACGTCATCTCGTCATGTCCCCTGGCCCTTGTCAGCAGTAAGTCCTAACTCGCCTGGACTACGTCAGTCAAGCCAGGTGAGAACGATGTGGTCACCAGGACTGACGTGAACCAGAAAGGAAAGAAGTAGGGTGAGAATGGCGGGAGGGATAAGGGGTGGGGAGGTGTGGACTGGTGGAGGAATAGCAGTGGAAATGCCCACTGATTGGAAAAATGCGCGGGAGAAAAAAGTAGCTGCAAGTAAGTGCGAGTTAGGAAGATGAAGGAGAAATGGAAGTAACGGTTGGACAAAGATAGGAGATAAGTAGGTGCAGATCGGGAAAAGGTAGGAGAAACATAGGTGCTGGTAAGGAAAAGGTAGGAGAAAGGTAAGCACAGATTAAGAAAAGGTGGGCAAAAGGCAGATGAAGGTTAAGAAAGGTTGGAGAAATGTGAGTATGGGCTAGTTAAAGCAGGAAAGAGGAGCGTACAGCTTAGGAGGAGGTATGAGAAAGGTAGGTGCACGTAAGAAAAATGTGGGAGAAAAATAGCGACAGGCTAGGAAAAGGTAGAAGAACAGGAGGACAAGGTGAGAGAAAAACAGGCAAAAATATCGGGAAACAGTGGGGAATGTGGTGAAAAGAAAGGAAAATAAAGGATAGTATATGACGGAGAAAATAGCAAACGGTCGGGGGAAATAGTTGAATAGGAGACAATTAGTGAAAAGTAGGAAAAAAAGCAGTCAAAAATATGGGATAAAACTGGTTGTAGGTAGGGGACAAAAGCTGCAGGCCAAGCTAGTAAACGATAGTGCTTTCTGAACGCGTCATTTCTATGCAGAAAGTATATCTCCAATGTCGTTTGTTACTCCACGCCCTGCCCCTATGTCTTCCGGCGGCTGACGAATCAAGTTATGTTAATGGTGGTGGGCGTTCGATCCCTGAAAGAGGGCAGTAAGGCAGCAGGAGTGGGTGGAAGAGGTCAGGAGGTTGGTAGTGGGAGGAGAGGGGCCAGGGGAAGCGGAGAGCTAGAGGTGCGTGATGTTTTCAAAAGCACACGCCTCTAGAACAGCAGTGACTGTAAGACTGCAATACAGTCTTTGATCTGTTAACAGCTCAGCGTTAAGAATCGATAGCGGATATCAGTTTTCTCTTTTTTTTCCTCTCCACATTTTCGTTTTGTTCCATTTTACTACCCTTCGCTGGCTGCTTTGGGGGTGCTGTTGGATTCTTGTTTGAACCCTTGGTGGTGAGAACACCACGGAAGTATGGACTGTGGTGTGTCTCTATTTGACACCAAGAGCACAGACACAATCAGCCGTGTCTCTCTGATGAGTCCGATCCAGCGGACGAAAGGCCTAGGAGCAGGCAATATACAAATAGATCTGCCTTCGAAGGGGAGTATGATGGTTCCCTCAGGCAGCTGGTGAAGGGTTTGTCATATTCATAATAGATTCCCCCCCCCCCCCCCCCCCCCCCCCCCCCCCCCCCACCCCCCCCATTTTCTTCATCTTCAATTTTTTTTAATTCAAATCTTTGCCAAGTCATTACTATAACGACTAAAGAATTGTTGGCCTGCACTTGTTTTCTCCCACTACTTAATTGTTCAGCATTATATATATATATATATATATATATATATATATATATATATATATATATATATATATATATATATATATATGTCCGTTTGCTTTAAATGTGTATGACTACAGACTTCTTATTTCTGTAAAATTGTATATGTGGGAAATGGGGAGGGAGGCCGAGCGCACGCACGCACGAGCATCTGTGCGTGCGTGCGTGCGTGTGTGTGTGTGACTGTGTGTCTGTTTGATGGCTATGTTTAGATTATCCAGTATACTCTCTCTCTCTCTCTCTCTCTCTCTCTCTCTCTCTCTCTCTCTCTGTCTGTCTGTTGTGTTTGTCTGTCTGTCTGTCCGTCTGTGTTCGGCCATTGAGCGGCCATTACAATGGGGCTGTTGGTTTGATAATTAGTGGTTGTCATGAAAAATGTAATATATCTGCGCTCTTGAGATGACTGAATTGGCGAATTCCCGACAATCTTTTTAACACGAACTCGACTAGGTTTATTTTCCTGTAGGTAACGTAGATGCTGCATGAATTATCCAGTATACTCTCTCTCTCTCTGTTTGTGTTTGTCTGTCTGTCTGTCTGTCCGTCTCTCATTGTGTGTGCTTGTTTGCATGCATGGATGATGCCAGTAGCAAACGTTACGTTGGCGTCAGTTTGTAGCCAACCATAGAACATGGTTAGTTGAAGACTGCATGATTTGCTAGATTATGCAAGCTGGGAAGTCAGAGCTGGACAAACGATCCCAGTGTGTCTTTCTCTCCTTACAAGTGCGCTGCACTAATGTGCAAGTCTGGCGTCTGCCAAGCTGTGTGACCCAGACCTGACCCCACGTTTGTACATCGTTTCCATAGAAACGACAGACATAGGCTGGGCTGGAAACCACAGTTGAGTTGGTCATGAAGTACGCAGCGTTCGCCAAAGAAAATGCACAATATAGCAAATCGAAAACACCCAATACAATGTATTGGTTTGGAACTGATTATTCTCGTTCAAAGTTGGATGGGAGGGCGTGTAATGGTTTGTCTTTCTTTCTGCCATTCGGTCTGTCTGTCTGTCTGTCTGTCTGCCTGTATTTATTCATTCTTGTATTTTTTTTTTTAAGAACGTTGATACATTATCAGCTTTTTGAACGTGAAACGGTGTCTGTTTTTCCACAGATTGTTCACGTGCTGAAACCATAGAAATGGCCTTAAGTGGTCTGGAAGACTCTGAGTAATTTAAAGATAATTGAATAAAAAAAAAAGCGTTCCAGCTGTCTAAGTGAGCCCTGAAAATGCTCTATGTGGTCGTCTTGTCTATAATGACAAAGAATAAAAAAGAAAAGAGGGAGTTATTGGAAGGCGCCTCATGCGTTACCTTCGTATGAATTATAAATGTGTTTATCCAAAGACACAAAGTAACGCACTTCACGCGAGAACGTCAAAACTAAACGGATGTTGACACTCGAAAAACATGCACATGACAGTAGAAACAAGACGCTTGTGAATGCAAAGAACCAGTTATACTGTAGACTGTTGAGCAGCACAACGACAAAGCACAGACATCTGGTTACTTTCGTCTAGTGTAACATTTAAATGTCTTAAGGATATTCTTTGAAATCTGTCAATAGTTTTCAAAACCCCAAGAACAATGAACATGTGTACAAATAAATCTGGCAGGAAGAGTTGAAAGAGGAATCGACTTTTGATATTCTTAATTGGTTGAAAATAAATTGCATTCATTTCTCGTTTGACTGTTGACAAAGACAGGCCTGTACATAACTACGATTATGGAGGTTTTATATGTTAGCACTGCAAGAGAAAAAGATATATAAAAATATAATATATTATATATATATATATATGCATAATTGGCCAGTACAGTCAAGTACACTTATGTTAAAAACGGCGAATATGCTCCATAGACAGCTTGCATCTCAGTATGATAACAAGATAGATCATGCGTGTCTAATTTTGCTATAGAGCCTTGCTAAGAACGTGGCATTTTTAAGAAGACCAGAGAGATAGACTTTAATTGTAACCTCTTAGTTGTCGTGCAGGCCTAAATAGCAAGAATGGCTGGCACAGAGGTAATGATTGGGTCACTACAGAGGTAATGATTAGGTCACTGATTAAAGATAGTACAACACTGGCCAAGCTTTGAATTCATGGCTGTTCAGAGCAAGCTACTTAGTGTTTAGAGGTAGAGGAGTTTACAGCTCGCCCGCAGCTGCAGAGGCCAAGCCGTGAATGCAGGTCAGGGAAAGGGGTGTTTTCTGCAGGCTGCTCCCCACCAGCCAGCTAACCGTGCTGTACTGGGCGAACTGAATGTCATCTGTGCATAGCCGGTCTGGCAGCAATGTGTTCGGCATTGCTGAGCGGCCATTACAAATGGGGCTGTTGGTTTGATAACTAGTGGTTGTCATGAAAAATGTAATATATCTGCGCTCTTGAGATGACTGAATTGGCGAATTCCCGACAATTCTTTTAACACCAAACTCGACAAGGTTTATTTTCCTGTAGGTAATGTAGATGCGGCATGAAAGCTTGTACGCAAGTGGTCAGACAATATTAGAACAATGACAACACACACACACACACACACACACACACACACACACACACACACACACACACACACACACGCGCACGCGCACACGCACACACACACACACAAAATAGTGCAAAAGTAACGTCATCACCTCTGGGTATTTTATTTTCCCAGTTAACTAGTACACAAGTTTGGTACATGCCTCTGCTCAGACTACAGCAACAAAAATGTTGGGTCAGAAGTGTGTAAGCCTTGTTTGTTTGCCCTTTCACTAAGTGTCTTGCGCGGGACGGGAAAAACATGAAACACACTGTGCTGGTTCACAACAGGTTATCTACATAAAAACCTTTGGTGGTTATTATGGAACGCACACCACCCACGACCAATGGCTAATGTATGTAATGTATAATATGCTATAGGAGAAGCTTCTGAAATTATAAGCCCTGTGTCATCATGTGTCATCATTTTCTTCCAAAAAATATCATGGAAAGGGTAGATAATTGTTCAATGTCTTTATGAGCTAAATGAATATTTGTTATTCAAATTGTCTTATGTTTTGCTCATTATACAACTTAAACAGATCATGCATTTATACCCAGTGGGACAGTAACGAGACTAATTCTGTTTGAACAGCAAGCACCTGAATCACAGTCAATGATTTCAGAATACTAATAACCTCTTTTGCATGAGATAAGTTAATACTTAAGAATGTAACTTGGAAATAATGTTTGATTACATTAATCCTGACACAGAACTTGTGAAAGTAGGAATATG
>JADBJO010002731.1:162500-165000 GCA_016801955.1 Conus betulinus
TCAATTATTTGATAGTTACCAATTAGTACTGGTGACTTGGGAATCTTCGTGTCCTGCAGAAAAACGTGTTAGAATGTTATACAACATGTGAACAGATCCCAGATCTGCCGTATGGTTCAGACACACATCAAGATTCAGCACCAACCGGTAATGAGTCTATCCGCAGGCCACATTCCGCCATTTCCTCAAGTTCGTTAAAACCAGAAATTTTCCTCTGTAGCTTTTGTGTGTGTTGAAAATTGAAGTAGTTTTGCTCATTAGTACTACTTCCATCATGTGATCCATATCAACAAGACACATCCACACCGGCAATGAACTGATTTGGCGTCAGCTAACTTTTTTGCAGAGGTAGGTAAAAACATGTTCATGGGTGAAATCCTGGTAATAGGCCAGCAAGCAAACGGATGGACATGGATGAAAACATAACTTCCATGGCGAAAGTCGTTTGCTTACGTGTGGAAGCAGTCATCATCCCCACAAGAAAACAAAGCTGTTCGTCTGTCGTGGTCGGTGATGACCGAGGACATCATGCAGAAGATCAGTGTCCGACTGTGGTTGATCAGTCCAGTGCAGGGCATGGAAGGCTCTGCCACAGATCAGGAACAAGGCGTCTGCAGGCAATGAAGACAAGGAGTTGACCCTGGACTTGTCAAGCTCACGTTTCCCTGGGCTTCTGCTGTTCCGTTGCTTACTAGAGGCAGAGTCTTGCTGATGCAGTTCTTCTGCTGTTCCGTTGCTCACTAGAGGCAGAGTCTTGCTGATGCAGTTCTTCTGCTGTTCCGTTGCTCACTAGAGGCAGAGTCTTGCTGATGCAGTTTTTTCTGCCGTTCCGTTGCTCACTAGAGGCAGAGTCTTGCTGATGCAGTTCTTCTGCTGTTCCGTTGCTCACTAGAGGCAGAGTCTTGCTGATGCAGTTCTTCTGCTGTTCCGTTGCTCACTAGAGGCAGAATCTTGCTGATGCAGTACTTCTGCTGTTCCGTTGCTCACTAGAGGCAGAGTCTTGCTGATGCAGCTTCATCGGGCGGGGATGGAGGGTTAGGATGGAGATGTATAATGTTCCTGTTTCCGAGACGTCCGGGTCAGTGTCAAAACTCTTCAGTGATCCCTTGAAGTATTCTTGAAGTGTTCTTGAAGTGTGCTTACTTCCCCTGACCACCCTGTGCCGACGCCTACCTTTCATGTCCACCGCTAAGTAGCCCTTGAGGAAGACGCACACCAGGCGGCATTTGCACAAAGTGGTTAAACCATCTGACCTGCATAGCTCAGTAGGATGTGGATGTTTTGTCGCTCAAATTTTCGTTTTTAAAAACAAAAATAAAAAAAAAAACCAAAGCAATAACTATGGCGTAGAAGCATTTTTTAATTGTCAAAACTGCTATATTCCCTGGTTTGGATGATGACTCAGCAGACGAAGAACTTGATAGCCCCAGTAAGCCGTGACCGGTGGCCAAGGTCATAATGGTAGTTTATTTCCGGTTCCGACATTCTGTGCTTTTGCAAAGCCATCTTTGGAGGACCGATAATTCGTGCAATCACACCCGCGCACTTGCACAGATCATGTGTAAAATCCATGCACTGTCAGGAGTGTTTGCTCCTTGATGACGTTGGACGTTCACATCATGCCTAAATGCATTAAAAAGCAACATATAGTAGGTGACGACGGTATCATTATAAACATATTCTACGAAAAAGAAAAATCACTTTTTTTGTGTAAAAAACCCCCCCCCCCCCCCACACACACACACACACACACAAAGAAATGCTCGGAGTTGTAGATGTTAATGAATTCCCAGCGTTTTTAGCTCTTCCCAACCCTTCCTTTCTACGCCCCTCCTTTAGATAGTTGATGCAAAAGGCAGAGCTGGTAGATTTTGGAAACGTGTGATGTGATTAGATAGATATGCATATAATGTATGCCTTTGAATAGTTTTTTTTTACAGGACCTTTCTCTTGAGCGGTGACGTACCCCCCACAAGGCCCCATAGGTTGATGGGGCTGTAATTATAGTAATGGATGTAATGATGGGTGGTAAGTTCGGGACAAACCTTGACAGAAGGACGTTAAATAGTTGGTTGGCAAATGGGAGGGTGTGAGCATATAATCGTCATTTGTCTAGCCAGAGCCTTGGTCATTAGTGCTTTAATAGTGCTCCTTCGGAGCAGAGAAAGGACGAGCAGAGGTCAGCGTGTGGGAGGGAGGAAGAAGGGATGATAGCATTGTCGCCAATGGCAACAGTAAATTCAGTGAATATAATGATAACATAAGGAAACGATAAAGAGCAAGTAAACTGAAGAGATACAGCATAGTTTGCAACATGAAATGCAGCATCAATATAAAAACTGAATTGTTGGAATATGTCAAGCTTGACGTTGTCGTTAAATGGCGAAGGTGAGAAAGAGAGAGAGAGAGAGAGAGAGAGAGAGAGAGAGAGAGAGAGAGAGAGAGAGAGAGAGAGATGGACGGCTGGATAGACGGACGAACAGACAAACGGAGGAGAGGG
>JADBJO010002731.1:175000-177500 GCA_016801955.1 Conus betulinus
AGAACGTGGGTCTGGTCACACGTAATCTTCTTCGCTTTTACAAACAACACGGCACCTGTATAGCTCACTCAGACTTTTTGTCTCTCACCAACGATTTTTTCCTCCCACGTTCACCACTTTCTCAAGCACATTTCTGCTCTTCACAGTCAAACCACCATACCAACACATAAATGAGAAAGTTAGAACAGATTCCAAGAAGCATGAATAAAATGTCCGAAGAATGTCAGTATTCACATGAAATGATCGCAGCTTGCGAAGACATATAATCTGGTTTGACATTTTTTTTGTGGACATACTCACACATGGATTTAAAAGTCAGCTTATTATCTATAAAAGTTCCTAAATATTTGTACGATTCAACACGTTCTACTTCAGCACCTTTGATAAAAAGTGTGGTACAGCGTAGTGTCATGATCACCAGGGATGATGGGTTATCAGTAATCTGTCGGGAAGTGTGATGATCACCAGAGATGGCATAGGGTCAGAAATCTATCAGAAAAGGTAAAGCTCACTAGATAATATGGGCGGTTGTCAGTAGTCTACAGGGAAGCGCATTGCTAACCTAAGATGGTAAATTGTATAGGGATTCTTTCTAAAATCAATCAACATTTCTTTCGTTTTTACCAGTCAACAAATCTTTGAACCTCTTGAAGTAAACAGAATCAGAGTTTTGAAAGATCCACAAGTGCTGAGTCATCTGAATATTTAATGTACAAAGTTGAATCACTTCCTGAACAATCATTTGTGTACAGAGTAAAAAAAGCACTGGTGATAAAACAGTACCCTGGGGTGCGCCAGTTGAAATGACTCTGGAAGACGAAACAACACTTTGATATCGAACAGACTGTGTCCTCTGTGTAAGAAAATCAATTATCCAAAGAATGAGCTTGTTACCCACATTTATGTTAATGAGTTTCTTTGCCATCAGATGTGGTTGTATGGTGTTGAATGCTGATGAGAAATCAATAAAGAGAATGCGTACAAAGGAGGCAGGTTTTTCGAGGTGTGAAAAAGCATGATGGAGAAGTGTGAGTGTGGGCATCATCTGTTGATCTTTCTGTTGGTATGCGAACTGAAACGGGTCTTGGTACTGTGTAGTATCTTTTAAAACATAACCGAGGACAATTCTTTCAAGACATTTCATTGCAACAGATGTGAGGGCAACTGGTCGGTAATCATTTAAACAGCTTGGGTTGCGTTTTTTTGGGAACAGGACATACAGTGGCATTTTTTCCATAAAACAGGAATTATACATTCTCTAAGTGACCAGGTAAAAACGACTGTAAACATAGGAGAGCTGAGAAGCACACACCTTCAACAATTTTTCCACAGATATTATCAGGGCCCATTGCCTTTCTCACATTTAAACGTTTTGAAAAAAAAAACTGAACATCATTTTCCTCAATCACAACAGAATCACTTCCATCAACATCGTTTTTAACATTGCTTTGGAGTTCTTCCTTCACTTCCTTTAATTCTTTACTAAAATCTTTATCATCAAATCTACAGTAAAAATCGTTCAGCTTTTCTGCAAATTGCTTCTGTTCTTTTGCTGTTTTTTTTGTTACTAATATTTTGGTTTGAACATTTCCTGAACCTGATAAAACCTTTTTATTCCTTTCCATGCATCTCGCATATTTCCATTCTGGAACATGTTTTCAACTTTTCTCTTGTAAGCTCTCTTTGATTCTTCAATCTCCGTTTGCAGTTTCTTTTGTACAACCTTACGATCGCTTTTATTGCCTGATTGAAAAGCTTTTTTTTTTCTCATTTAGAGTTATTTTCAGAGATTTTGTAACCCAAGGTTTGTTGTGGGAAATATTTTGATAGTTTTAGTAGGTACAATCATGTGTTTCACAGAAAGAAATGTAGCTGGAAATAACATCGGTGGCTTCGTTAATGTCAAAACTAGAATTCAAAAACAAATTCCAATCTGTACATTCAAAACAAGCCTGTAATTCATCAACACTTTCTTGTGTCCAACACTGCACTTTTTTTTAGTGATAGGTTGTGTTTTCACTTTTGGTCTGTAAGCTGGCAAGAGATGAATGGCATTGTGATCAGACTGACCAACAGGGGGGAGCTGAACTGAACACTTGTATGCAGATGGTATATTACAGTAGCATAAATCAAGTATTTTATCCTTTCTTGTAAAACATGACACATACTGTTTAAAAGAAGGCAGGCTTGAATTGAGGTCACAGTCATTAAAATCTCCGAGGATAAAGCACGGTGCGTCGGGTGACATGGCCTGCAGAGCGTGAACAGAGTCCGTGATTTCTGCAGCTGCACGTACAGTATTTGCGGATGGTGGCACGTAAACAACAGTCATGAAGAGCTGTCCGAACTCACGTGGCAGGTATTTCGGTCGCAGTGACACTGCTAAAAGTTTCAACGTCACGCGTACACACTTGACGACGCACTTTAACGTTCTCACTGTTACACCACTTCTCGCTCACGTACATACACACCCCCCCCCCCCCCCCCCCCCCCCCCCCCC
>JADBJO010002731.1:182500-185000 GCA_016801955.1 Conus betulinus
CACGTCTATGATGGTGTCAAAGGTTTGCTGTGAGACAGACAGCAGTGGGACTGTGCGTCTACTAGGTAGTTAACCATTGCTGTGCGGCAAACAGCAGTGGAACTGTAAGTCTGCTGTGGAGTCAAGCCTTGCTGTGCTATCGATAGCAGTGGGCCTGTGTGGTTGAAAGTGCGTTTTTTTTATGATTGACCTCTAGTCCAATCGAAAAGCATGAAATTCCCCCTCATTTGCGACTAATGCGCCCCTGTTCTTTGCACTCAGAGGTAAAGAATGGTGTCTGCATGAATACAGTAAAATCCATGAAATCAAGGTGAGGGATGGACAAAGCCTGCTGCTTACTGTGTGAGAAAACTCCACAACATGGGAAACAACAAGAAAAACAAAGAAAGAAAGAAATCACACGCATCGCCGGTTTGGGTGTATTCATTATTGTCACGAATCTTTCAGCAGGATAGCCTCCGCTAAGACTCTCATTAGAGCCAGGTTGCATGCTTCATAGGAGAACATGTAGTATTCTGGAGCTCAGAGGAATAGGCTCTCCATTCATTTTGGCTTTGACAGCAATGCTGACCGGAAACAATACTTTTATCTTCCTTGTCGTCAAGTGAAACCTTTTTGTGATTGTGGGCCGAGAAGCGTGGCTTCCTCTGTACTCTGGGCCGAGAAGCATGCGTGACTTCCTCTGTCTGTGCGGTGAGCAGCGTTGTTCTGCTGCCTGACTGTCAAAGGCTGTCTATAAATCGTTGAGCTGTGCACTGCACTCACCACATCGCTGACTGTCAATGATGCCCCGTAACGTGACAAAGAACCAGGGTGTGCAGGACTAACTGCTTCTTATGAGGAACGTTCTAAAGGCCTTGGCGTGTTAGAAACCAATATCAACAGACATCACCACCATCGGTATCGTAATAGGCCTCAACACTGGTCCTAAACATCTGATGGTCTGGTGTAAACATCAGCAGCGCCATTTCTAGTGGAAACCATCTCCCGTCAAACAACACTGCCGTGCAGCTTGAGGTAATCCTGGTAGACATCGGAACTGTAAATAACGTGTCTGGGGACTGTGCTGCGACTTTACCGTTGGGTGGCTGGGAAAGGCCTGCAAATCAGCACTAGACGAGCAGCAGTCTGTCACAAGACAACAGGAGTGTGGCTCCTTGTTTTTCTCATCTCACAACCATTGTCTGAGGCAGAGTTAGGTATGTTCTTGTTTGAGTAGTGACTGGGGCCAGCACCGACAGCTGTGATTCCCTTCTAATCCACCTGTCCACAAAAATCATTTTTATCGCTAAAACTGTTATAACTTTAAAGACAAGACAAAGATGCCTGAAATTATTAAAAATGAAAGGAGCGAGGGGGGGGGGGGGGGGGGGGGGGGGGGGGGGGGGGGGGGGGGAGAATGAATGACTGCCAGAATGTATCCATGACAATACAGTCATTGGTGACCTGTGGCGGTGGCCGACTGATTCGGCACCAAGGCCGTGTGGTGTGGGGGCACCAAGGCCGTGTGTGGTGGGGGGGGCACTTCTCTGTTCCTCTTCTCCGTCCTCCTCTAAACACAGAAACAGCACTCGCTCACAGAGGCCAGGGAAATGCATGCAGTTCATCCATGACGTCAGCTCCAGCTGTCACTGGAAGTCAAACGCGGCAGCAAGTCACTGAAGAAGAAGAGTCCCCGTCTGTGCCGCCTTTCACAGCTGTTATCACGTGCCTTGACGTCGATGCGGCCGGCAGGGGCTCACAACTGTTGGGTTGTTTTAAAGGGCAAGGCCGTTGTTCTCCAGCAACAGATCAGTGGGGAGATAACTACGTGAGATTTATCTCCGCTGCTTGTGGTGATGTTGCCGAGGTTTCAAACACTGGCCTGGCTGGCAAGTCCTAACTGAGGTACACATGTGATAGCACACAGTGGTCCTGGTAAACTGTGATTTATGCTTGCGCGCGTGAAGGAAACTAGAGGTGGGAAAGTACGAGTCCTGATGGTGAACTACGAACTGGGAGCAAAAGACAGTAAAACCTTGAACAGTTAACAGATAACAGACTATGGACGCTTTTAACAGAGATTGTTAACTATCAACATGGACTACGATGTAGACCAGAAACCCTGTCATTGCAGAGGTTTATTATGAAGACTACTACTACAAATGGCGAGCTTTGAACGCCGACCATAGATGGTGAGCTATATACACTGAGAATATAAATTGTAGCCCTGTGGATACTGGTACTACAGATGGTAGATACTGCCAGCACAGTTGGTGACCTACAGTCACTGTCGGTACCGATGGTACACTATGAACACGATCAACATGGACTGAAAGCTAGGAACACATATGAGCGTTCCTAGACTTTGAACTCTGAAGGTACACAGAAGGAAATTCTGAGCACTGATTACAAACAGAAACTGTCAACACCATTCACAGATTAGTAAGCTGTGGACAAAATCATGAAATGCTGTAAATACTGTCAGTGCAGATGGTAAACATTCAGCACAGATAAAAAT
>JADBJO010002731.1:190000-195000 GCA_016801955.1 Conus betulinus
CACTTAATATAATCTCTCAGCCTGCAACTCGCTTACCCAATACCAACCCTTTACATGGCTCTAATGCAACTAGAAAATGCCGCCTGACACCATTTCTGAATAATGTTGTCCGTAAATACTTTCTATAAATTGAGTCAAAAACGTCTTCAGTCAATAAACGTAACACAAAATTCACGACTTAAAGGAAATTCTTTTCCAACTAACCCAAGAGGAGTAAACATACCCTCCTCCAGGTACTCTTTTTACCATCTTTTCCTTTTACCTATTTGTAACGAGTACAGCAGTCACTACTTCAATTTTTTTTTTTTTGATATGCTCGATTGTATACAAGCCTTTTCTAAGACCCAGCTTGATGTTCTCTTGCAATATTGTAACATTCCATCCACTCATGTCATCTGTTGTTAACAAGAGTGCTGCACATTTCCCTTCTAACGTCCACGAGAGAGAGAGAGAGAGAGAGAGAGAGAGAGAGAGAGAGAGAGAGAGAGAGAGAGAGAGAGAGAGAGAGAGAGAGAACTGCACCATGTTTATGAGAAAATGCTTTTCCAGTCTAGGTAGTGATAAATTTCAATTTGATTTGCAAAAGTTGTGCTGCAGTCACTCACCAAAAATGACGTTCCTTAAAATGTCATATTCCAACAACTGATCAACATCAGTAAGCACGAACAATTACAAAGTGTAGTGGCAGAAGGATGTGAAACTTTGGACCCTTGTGAAGTTATCACTATGCAAATTACGCATTCCGTTCGGTACAAGCCAGTCATTAGCTCTTCAGTCAGTGAAAACATCACGTAGCATTCATGTAGGGGGGAGGACAGGTATTTAGCAACATGGTATCCTCGGGGAAAACAGCTCAAACTCCCACACAACGAAATCTGTTGTGATGGCGAGTTTATGCATTACAATCATTCTACGCATTTGAACGACCGGTCATGATGCTTTCTGCACGGAGTTCCTGGCTTGAAACTCGGCTTTGAATTCATCAAGTATCTGCTCAACGTACACAACTGGATACATAGCACCTTGGTGTATACCGTGTGACTAGTTCATCAGCATTTCTATTTTCGTATTGAATGCTGGTTTTGCACACCGTGCGACATAAGTACCACGGTAGAATCCTTAGGGAACCTCGTCATAGCTGTTCCTGTAAATGTCATAGTTGTGTGGTAACAAGAGAACAATATATTTCATTGAATATGATCATACGTAATCGAGAATAAATGTTTATAGTATATTTCGTGACAGCTGAATGTGGATTCTTTTTGACTTGCATTTTTTTATGATTTTCTTGCGCAGACCAGGTTCCCATTCTAACCGATTTACAGCCATTATGTGGCCTGCATTATCAGCTTGGCTGTAACCAAGGCGAACTGAATCAAACAATACAATTTCTCCATTATTAGCCCACTATTTCACAGAACACATGGCCATTAGTGTCAGAACTATTACATTCCTTTACTCGTCTGTTTTGCAAACTTGTCGGCAGAAATGCATATATCTCAACGCAGAGAGAACAGCCCCATTTTCAGATCAGCCAGGCCGCTGCTTGGTTCATCAATTACGATCGATACGGCTATCATAGGAATTGCATCTGCAGCAGTCACTACTGAAAAACAGATTTTTCTGTGGATGAAATAATTGATTTCTTTTTATCTCAGGGCTGGAATTTTGTATTATGCAATGCCAGATGTACTTGTTGATGAAGAAAACTGATATAGAAAAACTTTCATCCCACCCACTCCCACCCCACCTCCATACACATTCCTCTCCTTCCCTCCCATTCCTCCGCCTCTCTCTCTGTCTGTCTGTCTGTCTGTCTGTCTGTCTGTCTCTCTCTCTCTCTCTCTCTCTCTCTCTCTCTCTCTCTCTCTCTCTCTCTCTCTGTCGGTCTGTCTTTCTCTGTCATTAGCTATGTTCAATCAGATATATCATTTGGGCACTGATTTACTGGGGATCTGAAGAACTGTATCATTTGGTGTTTTTTCCAATAAACAGAAATGCAAACTTGTTCGCATTGCTTCCATGTGTCTGTGAAGGCGATGAAAAGGCGATGAAAAAGGAAGGAGCTCACGCTCTGTGGCAGATGAACCTTGATGCTTTTTTGTGTCTCTTTTCTTTTCCATCTGTCATCATCTCTCTTTTTGCTTGTTCAGCCATTGCTCGTTCTCAGAAATGGGGAACGCTTAAATTAAGTTTAATTCTGCACAAGTCATACCCCAGACACGTACCAGAAGCGACCCGTGTCACAATGTCGTGTAGTAGCAAGTGATCAATAGCTAGTGATCAGCAACAGTATGCGCAGACAATAACAATATGTAGAGGTGAACGGATGTGGAACCTGGCCACAGGTGAAGATGTCAGTGTGTAAGTAGTGTGTGTTTTGTTCAGACCAACCGACACACACGATGATCACCGATGTTATCGAAGTGGGTATGGGTGGTAGTGAAGGAAGAATAGAAGACAGAAAAAAAAAAAAAACGTGGGCTTCTTTGTACGTTGTCGACGAGCTCTCCTCGGTGATAAGAACCTATATTTTTACACAGAGAAATCTGTTGTGACGGGGAGTTTATACACCACAATCATTCAACGCATTGTTTGACGACCAGTGTTGACGCCTTATGCACTCAGTTCCTGGCTTTAAACTTGGACTATTGCTATCGTCATTGGTCTGGATTTGGAGAATCTGATCAAAGTACACGACGGAGATTGCACCATAGCGCCTAGTGAGTGATGAACTAATCACGTTATCCACCTTATAATTGAATGCTTACAATTTCACAATCTCCCTTAAAGAACCTTTACAGAGATGTTGTTGTTATGTTTGTACAAAAAACCCATGTATTTTGTCGAATATGGTCATATGCAATCGAAAATACATGTTTGTAACTTATATCACGACAGCTGAGTGTGGTTTCCTATTTTTAACGCGGATGTGATTTACTTGTGCAGTCTTGTTTTTCCATGTTCACTGAATGTACAACCATGATGTAGACTGTGTGGTCAGCGTGGGCTACAAATGGAGTGAACTGAATCAAGCAACACAGTTACTGTGTTATTAGGGCCCACTGTTTCACAGAAATCTACTGTCCCCAGTTTTCACCATGAAATTAACCTGAATCTCCAGTTTCGTCAGCCTAATTTCAAGGCGGCGGATATGGCGCGCTTCTTCAATCCTCGGCTGGTCTTTCTCGCAAAATGGCTGGCAGAAATTGAGGATTTTTGCGCGCAGAGATAACGACAAAACAACACAACGATTGATGTGTTGTCAATATTCCTAGGTCAACCCTCCCACCCCTGAGATATTTGTGCCCAGGTCGCTGCTCGGTTTGTCAATTACGGCTGCCTTAAGAATCACGAAAACACCAGTCGCTCCTCAAGTAAGATTTTTCCATCCTGAAATAATCGATGTCTGTAAAATTCATGACGGGGGGCTCATTTCATGCAATGCCACATGTTCTTGTTGATGATGAAAACTGACATAGAAGGTCTGCCACTTCCCCACCCAAACCTCTCTCTCTCTCTCTCTCTCTCTCTCTCTCTCTCTCTCTCTCTCTCTCTCTCTCTCTCTCTCTCTCTCTCTCTCTCTCTCTCTCTCTCTCTCTTCTCTTCTTCTTCTTCTTCTTCTCTTCTTCTTCTTCTTCTTTCTCAACCAACCTCTCTCTCTCTCTCTCTCTCTCTCTCTCTCTCTCTCTCTCTCTCTCTCTCTCTCTCTCTCTCTCTCTCTCTCTCCATATCCGACTAGCTATAAGCACATATTCTATGAAATATGGGCATTGTTCGAAATCTAATGAACTGTTTCCTTATGAGTTTGTTTTTTTTTAAATAAAGAAATACAAAATGAATTGTTCGCATTACTTCCGTGTTTTGACCAAAAGTGATCGAAAGAAAAATGAACATGAAGTAGATCATTTTGTGACATGTGACCCTTGAAGGTTTTTCCTCTTGCTTCTTTTCTGTCTATCATCATCTTTCTTTCTGATTTTCAGTCTGTGATTCCACGACCCGAGATCATGGCTGTCTTCGCGTCATTCAAATTAAGATATGTTATCACTTAAGGTGCTCAGGCAAGTTTTAGCTACAGTTTTTTTTACCAACTTGTTCCGAAACGATAAACCAATTTTTTTAACTGTAAACGGTCAAGGAATACAGTGTGGCACTAGATATTTCTGCTCCATAAAAACACCCGTCTTGGTTTAACATCCACAATATCAACATACAATCGTCAGCACTGGTTTAAAATCACCAGTATCAGTATAAATTCACCATTGTAAGCGTCATATTAACAAATGGTCTATGGAATTGCATGCTGAGAGAGACAGAGAGGAAGCGAGCGAGCAAACGAGAGAGAGAGAGAGAGAGAGAGAGAGAGAGAGAGAGAGAGAGAGAGAGAGAGAGAGAGAGAGATGCATATTAATTTAATGTGAAATTATGACTGTAATGTAGGGAGCGATTTATTTCAGTCTAGTTTACGCAGTTTATGTCCAGTTACCAGAAGCGACTTTGCGTTACACTGTCGAATAGCACCAATTGATCGACATCAGTTGCACACACAATACCAGTGTGTCGTGGTGAGAGCATGTGAAACGTGGCTACAGGTGAACATCACCTCGCCTCTCACCTGTGCCATAACCCGCCCGGGTCGTAGGGGCGCTGCACGATGGGTTGTCCAACAAGAAGCCTGTGCTTGACTCAGTCGTTGGCCAGCACTTGGGTTTGGGTGAAGCTTTTGCTGGTCCGTTCCAAGACGTTGTCCGGACATTTCTTTCTCTGGTATCCCCTTCTCCTCTTTCCTCTCAAAGTTGCTTGTAGAATTGTCTCGAAGAGACCTTGCGATCTGGTTGTATGGCCCTACCACTTAAATTTCTCTTCTATATGGTTTACAGCAAGTCTTCTCAATGACCCATCTGTTGAGCCATCCCTAAGCAGCACTTCATTAGCGATGTGGCCAGTGTATAAAATGTCAAGGGGGCGTCTGAAACACCTCATTTCTGCTGCTTGGA
>JADBJO010002731.1:200000-205000 GCA_016801955.1 Conus betulinus
TGTGTGTGTGTGTGTGTGTGTGTGTGTGTGTGTGTGTGTGTGTGTGTGTGTGTGTGTGTGTGTGTGTGTGTGTGTGTGTGTGTGTGTGTGCGTGCGTGCGTACGTGCATGCGCGCGCGCGCGCGCGCGCGTGTGTGTGTAACAGACAAACAGACGGACTGACTGTTATGAACGATTGAATAAATGAATGGCAAATTCTGAAAAAAAATGGACAGACAGAGGTGAAGGAAGACAAGAAGAAAGGAAGGATAGCGATAAATAGAACACCCGATTCGAAAAAAGATCATAATGTTCCATTTCATGACAATATCATGTGTTGACAACAATTCTATTCAATTTATCTTGTTTATATAGCAAAGCTCTCTCTCTCTCTCTCTCTCTCTCTCTCTCTCTCTCTCTCTCTCTCTCTCTCTCTCTCTTTTTTCTTTCTCTATAAATATTAGTACATAGATTTAAAAAAAAAAAAGGTATATATATTATAAATATATATATATATATATATAGATATAGAGAGAGAGATGAGAGAGAGAGAGAGAGAGAGAGAGAGAGAGAGAGAGAGAGAGAGCACCATGGTTGAACACACAGAGTTTTAGCTGGGCCTTTACAAGCTTAGCAATCTGCGGGGAATGATATTTTGTCTTGCTTTACCCGTGAAATTCTTCTTTTGTCTTGTTGTTCTTTTGTCCTTCGCCTTCAGTTCTCATATGTTTTTCTCGTAAATGACAAAACACGAACGGTAACTCTTGCTCCCATGATGAAATAAATACAGAGCACACAGAACAAACAAGGACACATCCCATAAAAACGGATCTTCCAAGCTTACCTATATCTACATATCTTCCCAGCAACAACAACTTAAGAAATTAACAAATTCAAATTTTGTGCAAACGAGTGTTGATTGTAAAGCGCTTAGAGCTTGGCGTCTAGCCGAGAATAGGCGCTATATAAGCATTCATTATCATCATTATCAAATTGACACTAATTCAAGACTGGCACAGCCTTTTTCACTCTTGAATATAGTCAGACAGGTACACAGAAGAACAGAAACAAGTACAGGTAACCTCGATTTGATTGAAATGAAAGCAAATCTTAAATGAGTCACGGTAAGCAGTAAATAACAAAACAAGTAGCGTAACTCTTACTCCCATTATGAAATCAATACAAGCGCGTATCACCAAACAAATGCTGCCCACGGAACAAACAAGGAAACATCCCTCAAAAAAGGATCTTCCAAGCTTGCCTATATACCCCGTTACTAGACACATCTACACAACAACAACTTGTCGTGTTTATTTGATAAAATCTCTCAATGAATCCTGTGTCCTTTTTTCAGCATTCCTTTTATTACCCTGAGGGAGACACTGTTTGACGCTATGGTGAAAACTGAGTGAACGGGAGCCTTCATCTGGCCCACCGGCATAGTCAGAGTGAAAAAGAAACAAGATGCAAAGCATATCAACGTACTCCCAGTAAGTAGTACAAATATATATATATATATATATATATATATATATATATTTACTGGGAGTACGATCCTGAGGACAGCCAGCGCTCGAAACAGACCTGTCGATTTTAAAACTTCCTTTTACCATCCTATTTTTTAACAATATATATATATATATATCCAAATCAGTCACTATAGCACTTTCTTCCCTTTTGATGGTAGAAATTTTGCATGTTAAGAGAACAGAAAAAGAAAACGCTGTTCTCCCCGCGGGGAATGAAACCGGGGTCGCCCGTGTGACAGGCAGGGATGCTAACCACTATACTACCGAGGAGCTTAAAGAGGGTGGTTACACTTAAGTTTATAAACCGTTATTGCTTAAACTGTATATCACAAAATTATCCTTTATAGCCGTTAGTAACGGCTATTCTGGTAAAATAAAACTTTGGGCGTCATCCGTGACCCAAAATGAACATATCTACAAATTTTCAGAAAGATCAGTCCAGCAGTTTTGTCTGGAGCGAGTGGAAAACATTTTGACCACGGACAGACAGACAGACAGACACACAGACAGCATTTCTTCGTTCTCATTGTAAAGTACTCCCTGTTCTATAAGAACTGGACGTACAAAAAGGACTGAGAAAGAAGAAGAACATGTGAAGAACACAGTAACAGGAGCGAGGAGGAGGGGAGAAGTGGATGGAAGTTGGGGGAGGGAGGGGGGGGGGGGGGGGGGCAAGAGAAGTGAAAAAAGAAATCAGGTGAAAAAGAAGCAGCAGGAAAAAAAAAAGCCTGCTTGTGTCTATGTGGAAAGAGAATTTGCGAGTTGCACGCTATCTTTGGTAAGTGACAGGGAAAGACGGGCAAGAGGGGGGAGGATGAGGAGCTTAAGGAGAGGGCATTCGGCACGCTATCTTTTGGTAAGTTAGAGAGACAGGGAAGGGTGTGATTCGTGGATAGGGGAGCGAGTGGTGTCAGGAAGGCAGACAAGCATTGATAAAGACAGAGAGAGAGAGAGAGAGAGAGAGAGAGAGAGAGAGAGAGGAGAGTGAGATGAGAGGATGGAGGGGGAGAGACAGACAGACAGAAAAAGACAGACAGAAAGACAGAGAGAGATCTTTGGTAGAGAGAGAGGAGAGAGAGAGAGAGAGAGAGAGGATGAATGGCTGGAGTTGGAGGGGAGAGAGAGGAGATCCCTAGGGGCATCTACTGGCCAAAGGAGTTGGTTGGGGATGTGGAGATCCCAGAACTGGGCGGTTTCTCCTATCAGGCCCCCAGGCTCTGGCTTAGATGACTGCAACTCCCACTCTCCCGGGGGACTCTGGTGGCTCCAGTTGTGCGTATGTTGGAACAGGTGTGTCTGTTGCTGCGGTCTGTTTGGGTGGCTGGTCAGTGTGTTTTTTTGTACTCCCAGTTCTTACAGAAAGGGGGAGTAGTACTTTACAATGGGAACGAAGAAAATGCTGTCTGTCAGTCTGTGTGTCTGTCTGTCTGTCCATGGTCAAATGTGTTCCACTCGCTCCAGACAAAAAACATCCAGGCCGATCTTCATAAAAAAAATTGTAGGTATGTTTATTATGGGTCACTGATGATGCCCGATGTTTTATGTTACTAGAATAGCAGTTACTAACGGCTATAACGGCCCCAAACGGTTTTTTTCTTCTCTTATGGAATATCTAGAAAATGATAACGCAGACAAAAATGACGTCAAAGCTTCTTTGCGTCATAAGTCATAAGTGACGAAATAGATTATGACGTATGTTTGCTTGTGGCGTCGTATTCAAGATGAACTGGGAACGCATTTATATGCTTTGCATCTTGTTTTATCTGTCTGAGTTTCCGTATACGAGTTTTATCTTTGTCTGCCTACCTGCTCCCTTCCAGTCTCCTTTCTTCCTCTCTCCACGTTCCGTTTTCTCTCTACGTCTCTTTCTTTCTCTCTCTCTCTCTCTCTGTCTGTCTGTCTGTCTGTCTGTCTGTCTATCTATGTGTGTCTGCCCGTCTGCGTGTCTGTCTGTCTGTCTCTGTCTCTGAATTTTTTCTTTTTTCTGCCCCCCACCCCACCCCTCTATTTCCCGTCACAAATTCTCTCATCCTCTCTCTCTTTGTCTTTGTCTGTCTGTCTGCCTGCCTGCCTGTCTGTCTGTCTGTCTGTCTGTCTGTCTGTCTCTCTCTCTCTCTCTCTCTCTCTCTCTCTCTCTCTCTCTCTCTCTCTCTCTCTCTCTCTCTCTCTCTCACCAGCCTCCTGATTTGGGGGCTTCTGACGTAATATAGTTTGACATTTATGTGTGTACAGTGCGCGCGCTGTCGTGTGATATGTCTCATATGTGCTATCTTTTGAGTGTTATGTATAATGTATGGCATGTGTGATGTCATGTGATACGGAAGATATCTGATGCCATTTGTTGTTACCGGAATTATGTGTTGTGTGATGTTGTGCATAGTTATGAGGGAAAGTGAGGGGGAGGGGGGGGGGGAGGGGGGAGGAGGAAGGAAGGAAGCAAGAAACAAAGAGAGAAAGAAAGAAAGAAGGATGAAAGGAAGGAAGGAAAGAAATAAAATAAGCAAAGAAAGAAAGAAAAAAAGAGAGAAAGAAAGAAAGAAAAAAAGAAGGAAGAAAAAAAAAAAAAGAAAAAGAAAGAAAGAAAGAAAGAACGAGCAAGAAGCAAGAAGGGGGAACACATCAGTATTGTGTTTATCTCCTCATCCTGATCATTTTTCATGAAAGCCTCAGAGTCTGTGACCCTTCATGTCCTACTGTTGTGGTCATTCCAGTTGCCATGACAGCCCCCGTGGACTCGCCGATACCGGTGACCCCGACGGAACTAAACCAAGGCCGCAGACGTGGAGAGGACATCGAAACTGAGGTCACCATGAAAGCAGGGCATGAAGGGCCACAGACTTCGAGACTTTTTTTATGCTGATCGATTTGAATGAGGATGATTAAGATGATGCTACGGATTTCCATTCCGGTCTGAGACTGCATGACAGACATTTGCCAGTTTACTTCCATAGAAGGCGAACCCAGCTGACATATTGAACAGATATCCGAACTACGCTTCCTTTCATAATATATCCTGGCGTCAACCAGGTCCCAGATATACAGTCACCTGCAGTGTTGGTCAGGAAATTTGAGCAACACTCTCAGAGACGCGTCCATTAAGTGGACGATATTATCATTACCATCATCATCATCATCATCATCATCATCATCATCATCATCATCATCATTATATTATTATCATTATTATCATTGTTATTATATACAACACTACTACTACTACTACTACTACTACTACTACTACTACTACTACTACTACTACTACTACTGTTGACAATAGTAATATCATATTATTATCATGATTATTGTTAGCATTGTCATTATTAGTTTTGTATCTATTGTTGTTGTTGTTGCTGTTGTTGCTGTTGTTGTAATATGAAATAGTTTCATAGTTAAGTGAGCTACATCAATGAACTGTATTCCTACATGGTCTGAGAATGAGAGCGCGTGATGTTCATGCATTTGCCAGTTTACTTCCATAGAAGGCGAAACCCAG
>JADBJO010002731.1:210000-215000 GCA_016801955.1 Conus betulinus
GAGAGAAATTGAGAGAGAGAGAGAGAGAGAGAGAGAGAGAGAGAGAGAGAGAGAGAGAGAGAGAGAGAGAGCTCCAAATCAAGTGAATCACTGGATCCTCGCTATGTTTATTTTTATCTCCTATCTCCCTGATTTCCCCTCTCCTTTCACTCTTTCACTCTTCCTTCCTTGTCAGACCTCTCTTTTTTTTTTTTTTTTTTTTTTTTTTTTTGCTCTTTTCCTTCTCTCTTTCCCTCATCAGTTTAGCCCTTTCCGCCTGTGCTTTGATCCGTCGCCATCCCAATCCTTTTCTCCTTTCTCTCTCTCTCTCTCTCTCTCTCTCTCTCTCTCTCTCTCTCTCTCTCTCTCTCGTGTCAATCAGCGGGTCTTTCAAACGTGATGGAGAGTCTGGGACGCCATGTTTGTGATATCCCCCGCTGGACCTGCCTTCATCTCCATCTCTCCCTTCCTGATCCCTCCACCAGTTCCCTCATTCCTCCTGCCCCATCCTCTCCCTGCCCCTCCCAGCGTCTTTCCTTTTAATACTGTCGTTTATTTTTGTGTCCCGCTGCAAAGAACAGAACCATCTTACAGCCCTTGCTGCCCTGAGTGCCAGAGTGGAGAAAGTGGTGATACAATGGGTACCGGCACACTGTGGCATCAGAGGCAATGAAAAAGCGTACATTCTGGCAAAAAAACGGTGCAAAGAAGGAGCAGGCCAACAAACTGGTGTCATGCGGTGAAATCAAGACAATCATCAAGGCACAGCAACAAATAAAGTGGCGCCTCCAGCACCCCAAACACAACCCAGAAGACAAATACCATTTGATGGGACGATGGGAACAGGTCAAGATCTTCCACCTGAGGACTGGACACAATCGCCTACTCCACCAGATGCACATAAAATTTGGCATTGGACAGAGAGTGGAGAGTGCCTTGTGGTGAGGGGACCAATGACAACCGACCACATCCTTCAAGACTGTATGACGCATGCAGCATCCAGAAGGAAGTACTGGCCAACACCGACAGCAGTGGAAGCCAAGCTGTACGGCACCCTGGAGGAGCTGCGGTGGATGGCAGCCTTCATCGAGGACACCAGACTGCTCATCTAACGTGAGCTAAGCCAACTATCGTAGCAGACGAACTTGGGAGCTAAGCCAACTATCGTAGCAGACGAACTTGGGAGCTTCAGACCCAACACACAACACACACACACACACACACACACACACACACACACACACACACACACACACACACACCAAGAGCTAAGCCAACTATTTTAGCAGACGAACTTGGGAGCTTCAGACACACTTGTAGAGCAGGGGGCCGAGTTCCGTGTCTCAGTCTGTGCAAATCAAATTCAATGCCTTCTCAGAGAGTGTCTGTCAGCTGGAAGATGTTGTGACGACGAAATCTTAACTTTGCGTGAAGTTCGTGATCATTGAACGTGTCCAATGGCTTTGTTTTGATCTCACCCAGGGCAAACTCATGCCCTGTCCCTTGTTGTACGTTACCCACCCCTCACCCACTGCAAACCACGAGGTTAAAGGTTACTCTCGACATATGGATCTGCAAGTAACGGACCTTCGAGCTTACAACCAGGTAAGTAGGTCACTTCCCCGTTTACCGACGACATGTAAGTACGGTCCCAGAAGGAGGTCGGTAGAAAAGTAGCAAGGAGTAGGAGAGGACGGGAGCAGAGGAAGGAGAGGGCGGGCGGTAGAGTAGTGTGCTTACGTGATGAGAGCAGGCGCCACAGAAAACACCAAGGAAGAGACAAAGTGGCGATGTAGTACCTTCACTGGTGGATGACCTTGTAGTGATTGTTCCCTGTACAGACAGTGGATACTAGGACTACAACGGGGGAACAAGAGAGAGAGAGAGAGAGAGAGAGGGGGGGGTGAGCAGCATAGGAAATATGCTATCGAGAAAGCAAAGAAATGCAAGACAAAAAGATGGGATATTTTCAATCAACAAGCAAACAGCGCGACCCGCCCATAACGTGTAATTTTACACTTGGGTACCTTCCTCACCCTCGTCTCACCGCCCCCCCCCCCCCCCCCCCCCCCCCACTCTGCTCTCAATGCTCGCCTCCTACGCTCCCACCTCCAGCTTTATCTCTTTGTCCACTGATGCTCCAAGGTCTTGCGACATACGATCCACTGAGCGCCGTGCTCACGTGCAGCCTGGTGTTTATCTTCATCGTCCTCTCAGTGTCTCTGCACTGTCATTACAATTAGCACAGCATGGACAATGACAGGTGATAGTGCGCAATGCAGCAGTGTGTGTGTGTGTGTGTGTGTGTGTGTGTGTGTGTGTGTGTGTGTGTGTGTGTGTGTGTGTTTGACATAATATCTTTTGCTTCATGTGCCATTTGGATTTTTCTTTGGGGGTAATAGTTTTTTTTTTCACCCTAAAGTGAGAATAGACTCTCTCTCCTCTCTCTCTCTCTCTCTCTCTCTCTCTCTCTCTCTCTCTCTGTGGGGGGGGGGGGGGGGGGGGACTAGCAATGGAACTGAGATAATGGTGGGATAGGCGTTTAACAGTGATGACCTTAATGCTATCTTTTTTTTAATCTACCTGACATCATCACAACAGGTGGTGTAGGAGACGTTGGTGGTGGGGGACGGGAGATGAAAGGACGGCTGGTAACATCTGCCAACAATGCTGGACACAGAAACAGATGACCGTGGCAGTTATCAGATCGGCGGCAACTGATAACATCAACCTGTTTGTTTGGATGGTGGAGGAGCGGGGGGAGTCCCAGATTTCCTGTTCAAACACTCCTCCCCTCCCCCCACTTCCATCCCTCCACTACTGTCGTCTTTCAGGCATCCAGCATGACAAATGCCAGAGGCAGTGAACTTTCAGTAATGAAATTTTCCACCTTCGTGTGCTGTGTGTGTGTGTGTGTGTGTGTGTGTGTGTGTGTGTGTGTGTGTGTGTGTGTGTGTGTGTGTGTGTGTGTGTGTGTGTGTGTGTGTGTGTGAAATATAGATAGATTGGGGGTGGGGGTGAGGACAGTGATTGTTGCAGGATCTAGATGAAAAGATAAACAAACAAAGAAACAAATAAGTAAATCCAAAAAGCACAGTTTGAAGGAATGGGGGAGCAGGATCCTATGTAGGTTAGAGAACAGTAAACGTTTTGATTACAGCTTTCGCCCATTTCTGTGGAATTTGGTTGGAGTGTAGAGTGAAGAATAAGAATTGCTATACCTGATTCCTGTCTTCTTTATTCTTATTCCAAACTATGTCATTGCACTGAAGAAAAGCTATACTCAGAACACTAGACGAGAAATATCACCAAGCGGTTCCTGCTATCCTGAGAGTAAAATTCCCACAGTTGTTTTTCTACTAATCAGATAAAATCACTGTTTTGATTTTTGATGCATGCCACAACAAATGATGGCTGAACACACACAAACACACACACACACACACACACACACATCAATCATTTTTGGCCTTTAACTGTTAAAGACAGCATTTGTCCTGTCTCAATAAAAGACAAAGTAGATTTCGAAAGGAGAGATGCTGGATTAAACACGAGGGTAATTAAACTCCATCTTTACTTCTGTCTATTTCGTTGCTAAATGTTGATATGCATGTCAGGCTACGTGATTTGCAGACGTGAGTAAACTTCCATGTGATTCATATGAAAGACGGTCGGAATTACCATGTCGTCTTACCATTCAAAGATTGGTATTCTGCATACTATGTTTTTTTTTTTTTTACCTTCACTTCACGTGTCTTATGTCGGAGGATTGTACTGACATTTACAGGACATTCTAGTGAGGGACGCCGGGGGATCTTTTAGTATGAATGCAATCCCTGTCTTCTTAGTAGATCACATTGCTTTTTTTTCTATTGTTTCTCTGTTCCTGTCTCTTTTCTAAGTCTCTTTTCTGAGTCTGTTGACTCATCATCGTTTTCTGCCCTGTTGCTCGAGAAAAGCCAATCGAAAAAAGTTTAGCTCTCTCTCTAATTGTCCGTCTGTCTGTCTGTCTCCCTATCTGCCTTTCTGTCTGTCTGTCTGTCTGCCTGTCTGTCTTTCTCTCTCTCTTCACTCTCTCTCTCTCTCTCTCTCTCTCTCTCTCTCTCTGTCTCTGTCTATCATCACCGTAACAGATTTTTCTTCAGGCATAATGTTCTATCTTAGTGGATTGTTTATGGCGAGTATGAAAAATGGTTAACTTGAGTCAATACCTTTACAATTGTGGCGTTTCATGGTGTCCCTTTTCTCCCTTGAGTTTCTGTCACTGTCTCTGTCTCTGTCTCGTTTCTGTCTTTCTCACTCTCTCTTTCTCATTTCTGCCACCCTCTCCCTCCCTCCCCCCCCCCCCCCCCCCCCCCCCCCCCCCCCCCCCCCCCCCCTCTCTCTCTCTCTCTCCCTCTCTGTCTGGAAAAGGGGAACATCTAGTTAGCCCGAACAGCTGCAACTCTTTCTCTCTGTCTGTGCCTGTTAAGATGACAGCGCCAGAGTCAGTGCTATCCTCTCTTCCAAATGTCAGCATAACCAATATCAGTGTCAGGTTTTCTTAGATTTAGCTTCAGTGAAGACGGTGGTGAGTACGAAGAATGCACGAGAGATTCCGACGGCTGTCACTGACAGCTCCAGGCGGCAGGCTGCAGTACACAGGGCCTGAGGCAGACCTGCAGCTCCTGCCCTTTCCACCAGGACAGTGGTATTGTCCGTGAAACCCTCCTTCCTCCGCGTAGGGCGTTAATGGTAAATCGATTGTATGGCAACTCTTGTGCGTTAAGGTCAATGAAAGGGGAATAGAAGAGAATTATGTTTGGAAGCTTTCAGGAAATAATCACATTTTTGGTGTGTGTGTGTGTGTGTGTGTGTGTGTGTGTGTGTGTGTGTGTGTGTTTGAGTGTGTGTTTTGTGTGTGTGTGTGTGTGTGTGTGTGTGTGTGTGTGTGTGTGTGTGTGTGTGTGTGTGTGTGTGTGTGTGTTTGAGTGTGTGTGTGTTTGTGTGTTTTGTGTGTGTGTGTGTGTGTGGGGGGGGGG
>JADBJO010002731.1:220000-232500 GCA_016801955.1 Conus betulinus
TTTAACAGCATGTCTCTTTCACGGATCGCATCCTGGATGACATCAGTCAACCAAGGAGGCTTGGGGGAATGTTTTACTCTTTTAGTTATAAAGGGAGCATGCTTGTCATAGACATAAGTAAATGACTTGTGCCAGAATTGAAATGCTTCATCAGGATCAGTGAACTGATACACGTTTGATAAAGATGACTGAGCTAAGTCGAAAAGAAACGCGTCTTTATCAAAGTTAGCAAAAGACCTGTAGGTAATAACTTTGTGTCCAGGCTTGGGAATTTTTGTGCCTTTCCTGAACCAAGTAAGGCAAACAGGTAGGTGATCACTGCAGCCGCAATGTGGAGAACACACTTCAACAATGTTTTGTTGTGTGTTGCTGTAAATGTGATCAATCAGTGTTTCAGAAAGCGGAGTAATTCTAGTGGGCGTTTCAATTAATTGATTAAGTCCAAAATTCTCAACTGTTTGGATCCATCGATGATTGGGCTTTAAAAGATCAATGTTAAAATCACCAAGAAGGATGATTTCATTGTCATTGAGTGTTACATCTTCAAGCATATCATTAAATCTGTTGACCCATTCTATATGTTCGGAGGGGTTTCTGTAAATGAATCCAATGAATAATGGGTTTTTTTTTTTTTTATATTGATTTCGACCCATATACATTCTACGTTGTGTTTTTCAAACGATATGATACGTTTTATACGTAACAGACTGATATATAGGATTAAACCAGTTTGTTTTGGTAGAATGGGATCAAGTCTCACGGTGTTGTAACCTGGAATAGATACATCTGCATCAGATATATTCTTTGATAAACGTGATTCAGCACAACAAAATACGTGAAACTGTCGGCCTGAATTATATATAATGGAAGATAACTGATCTAATTTGTTGAGAACATGGTTGATATTTAAAAACCCTACTCGGAGGCCGTCCCTACATGGCCACGCATTCACCGTGGGCATTACGACTGAGTGGTGATCACAGCCAAACGATACAGGTTGCAGCTTCAAGGACAACGAGTAGCTGGTTCAGCAAGCGTAAATGGCAACACGTGCAATGTATGGAACTAACCCGAGAATCTTAATAGGAATGCACGAAAAGGAAGACAGCAATGTAACGCAAAAAAAAAAAAAAAAAAAAAAAAAAAGGCTAGCACAGTTGCAAGACACAATTAGACTCACAAAAGAAGATGAAAACACACCACAAAAACACCACCAACAACAACAACCTCAAATAAAATCAAATTACCAGACAGCAATCCCACTAATTACCACAAAGCAAGCAATCATGCATAAAGCACGTAAACAGATCAAGAAAATAAAGAATGATAAAGTATGCTATGAAATATTCTGAATATCTACAAATCTAAACCCACGTGTTTACGTATACACCGAGATCAAAATAGCCGCCTTCAAGTTACAGTTGCAAATGTAATTCTAATATTATGTCAACGAGTACGGCAAATCTGCAGCACAAACTCACTGATGTTCTCACTCATCACATATCCACACTTAAATACCAACATGTAAATATAGACGTACGTATGTGTTCTGACATAAAGGGTTAGAGGCCTGAATTATGCATGATTTTATCTTTGAATGTTCTGCTGAAGACTTAACATGTGAGAAGTCATCATGTTTAATAAGTAAAGGTATTGATTAATATTATTTTGAGGAGTAACCGCCCGTGTATTCAGTACTATGTTTGATTCTGGGGGTAAATAGGAAAGCACTGGGTTTTCTTTGACACAATGCGGGGCGGGGAACTGGATCCCCCCTCCAGGTTGGGATAAACTGATCTCTCGTGAAGAGGGTGGGGTGGATAAGAGGGTGGTATGTCAGAGTGCTGGGTACGGGGATTGATCAAGGGAGGATAGTGGGCCATGGACTGCAGAGAGGGAGGAAAGGGTCCATGATCAGGACCACGACCGGAGCTGTGTTGTCGCTGAGTGAAGGGAATACTCTGTGTTGGTGCCCTGTACTCCGTACCACTGTACTGAGCAGGGCTGGCCTGAAATTGTGTTGCCAGCCAGCATCATTATCAAAGTGGGGGGTCATAGGAATACGGATACTGGGATTGTGTGCGTTGGTATTTCGGGGTAGTCACCTGATTCGACCCGAGTTGTAGGCGCACCATAAACAGACTCTGCACTGCCATGATCAGGTCTATAGGCACCTGACGTTTGCCGGTCTGTACCCATGGTACGGCTATTCACGTTGCCACTCGGCTGCAGACCACTGGTTAAACCGTGTTCTGCTTCTTGGAAGTTTTTCTGGGGCGGGAAGGTGTCTACGAGCCAGTTAATGAAAGTGCGTTTGATGTTGGCAGCCAGTTGAGCTGTCCCCTTTTAAGCTAGGATGAATAACGTCCTGATACGTAGCCAGCCTGGGAGCACCAGACGTAGCCACAAAAGAATCAGTATTATCAATGAAAGTTATACCACTAGAGCTGCATGCAGTTTTGAGATTACGGTTCGAAGGAAGGATGGAATTATTTGTTCTGCCCTTGGCTGGTATAATCGAACTGAATGCGATCTTTGCAAAAGGGAAAACCTCACAACATGACCCGAATCATCTCTTCCATTGTTCAGTAAGAGAGAGAGAGAGAGAGAGAGAGAGAGAGAGAGAGAGAGAGAGAGAGAGAGAGAGAGAGAGAGAGAGAGTTTTGTTAAATAATGCTCGTTGGTTAATACTACGTCTGATTTCAGCCCTCCTAAACTAACAATAGTTTGAAACAACACATCGCTCAGATCGTCCAGAACAGACGTGTTCAGGCTCCTTAACACAATGGATGGTGAAAACATGTTGTTACTGTTGGTTGTTCAAACCCATTGGGTGTAGCATCTGCAATTTACTGATAAAGTACGCCTCCCCTGCTGCAGCCGTTTTTTGTTTTGTGTCAGAGTGTACTTTCTCTGTTGGTTGACATGTGATGTTGGAGCGTCAGTGTTGTGGCCTGTTGAAGTGTGATGTAATGTGTGTACCTGTGTTCTTGTTTAAGTTTGATCTGTGTTGGTTAAATCTTACTGTTACTTGTTTTGAGATTGTTCTTTGTCTCTCCAACATGTGCGTCAATGCAACGTCACAGAACAGGAGGTAGATAATATTAGTTGTCTCGCATGTCAATTTGTTGTGGACCCTGAGCACCTCTCGTGTTCTGGACGATCTGAACGATGTGGACTCTACAAGGTGGACCTGGCGTAGCACAGACTTCTCCTTCCCGCGTTTGTAGGATCCATGACAGTCATCCACAAGAGCTGTTAGGCAAAAAGACATGAGCATAATCCTCGAGGACTGGCAGTTCCAGTCTGCCACAATGGAATCTGAGGGACTGCTTTTCATCCTCTTGCTGATGCTGGTGAGGCTCCGATGTAGCTCTTGTGTCTGAGATCGCAATGGTGGGTTAGCAGGTTGTGGGCCACGATCAGAGCTGGCCAAGATTCTGACGCTTGTTCTACTTTATGCTGGAGCGCCAATTGTTGGGAAATCCGTCAGAGTGTCTGCTGCTGTTTAGGCATTGTTCTGCTTGTAGCCACGTTTTTGGAAGCGTTTGTACATTTCCTGGACGCTTCCTTCAAACACACAGCATTATCTGTATGCAGTCTCCCGAGTCCTAGGAACTGGCTGGTGGAATACTCACGTGTGCATGTGCAGGATGGCACAACTGGGAACTAAGACAACAATGTGCATCTGTAGGTTTGTCTAGAGATCTTTTTGAAGAAGCCATTTTTTTCATGAAAACGGCTATATCCAGGAATGGAATACTCCATAACGATGATTCAAACGTGAACTTGATGATTTGGTGGAACGAGTTGATATGATTCATCAATTGCTCCAATTCATCTTCTGATTTCACCCACAGGACAAAAATGGCTATGAAGGGTTTTCATAAATGAATAGCAATAGGATGAGTACTGGAGGCTGGTGCTTGTTGTTCTAGCCTCGCCATGAGTAGCACTTGTTACAACAGGGGCAAGTGGGGTGCCCCTCGCTGTGCCAAATATTTAGTGGTAAATGCCATCAAAGCGAAATACGTTATTTCTAACACATGGTCTGCCATTCGCAGAACTTGTGGCTGGTGGCATATCCGTATTCCTGTGGTTATCAGGAAATAGAGTAAAGCTGTTAACAGGCAAGGACATGCTATTCTGCGGTATTCAGTTTAAAAATAATTTTACTGTGACAGAAATGCCCAGTGTGACAATTCTCTCTATAATAGATGTGTAATATTAAAGGCATTCACACTGCTGTTAGTGAAATTGAAAAAAAAAATCCCCAGCGAATTTGAGGGTTACAGATCAATATAATGATGTATGCTCACGCTTTAACATTGACATACAACAACATGATCAACAGACAAAACTACAATATCTATCTATCTATCTATCTATCTAACTATCTATCTATCTATCTATCTATCTATCTATCTATCTATCTATCTATCTATCTATCTATCTATCTATCTATCTATCTGTGTGTGTGTGTGTGTGTGTGTGTGTGTGTGTGTGTGTGTGTGTGTGTGTGTGTGTGTGTGTGTGTGTGTGTGTGTTTTCGTCGACGTACATCAAAATTATGTTAAGTTTATTACATGCAAAAGCTATGGAGCATGTTTGTTTGTTGTTTCTGTTTGTTGCTGCTCTTTTATTTCCTTAAACACACTCTGACCCTGCACATCACACCAGAGGCCAGTTTCAAACGCCTCTCGCCCTGCTATCTTCTTTCCCCCTCCCACTCTCTGTCTGTCTGTCTGTCTGTCTGTCTGTCTGTCTGTCTGTCTGTCTGACAGTCTGTCTGTCTGTCTGTCTGTCTGTCTGTCTCTCTCTCTCTCTCTCTCTCTCTCTCTCTCTCTCTCTCTCTCTCTATGTCTTTCTCTGTCCTTCTTTCTCTCTCTCTCTCTCTCTCTCACTTACACACACACACGCGCACACACACACACACACACACACACACACACACACACACACACACACACACACACACACACACACACACGCGCGCGCGCGCGCGCGCGCGCGCACGCACGCACACGCACGCACACCTATGCGCAGGCACGCATGCTTGCATGTTGGTGTGTGCACACACGGATACAAACGCACACACACGTATGATTTTCCTCTTTACTTTCTATTTGATATTCCATTGATTTTTCAACTTACTTTCGCAAGACTATTTACTGTTTTTCTCTTTTGAATCAGTATTTGCTGCAGTTCATTGCTCATTCCCTTTGGTACTTGAAAAATCCTGTTAGGATGAGTTAGCCTCTTATAAAAAAAACTCTCTCTCTCTCTCTCTCTCTCTCTCTCTCTCTCTCTCTCTCTCTCTCTCTCTCTCTCTCTCTCTCTCTCTCTCTCTTCTTTTGGCCAGTCAAGTATATCGTGCACATAGTGAAGGAGAACATGTTTTATAGATTTCATACGTCTCAGGTTCAAACGCAACAACAAACTTAAACATAAAAATTGAGCAAGATATTGGAAATAGAAAAAAAAATAGCTCACACAACTCGAGTTCTGCTACAGAGCCTTGCGACCTACGTGACATTTTGAAGAAGAGAAGACGAATGCTGTGACCATAGCTGCCCTGCTGGCCTACACATGGCACGGTAATGGTCTGCGCTTTGAAATATGCTGTTCTGGTTTACGACAGGCTGGCCACATAAACACTTGTATTGGATACTATAGGACACAGACTCAAGACTAACGGTGATGTGGTAAGGGAAGGTACTGACATCATAAGCCCTGTTCCAGAGTTTACTTCAATTTTTTTTTTTATCATGAAAAGGGCAGATGACTATCAGCTATAAAAATGTAATTTTCATGCGTTATCAAATATTGTCTTTATGAGGCGATATGAATATTTGTCATTACAAGTGTCATATTTGCTGTTCTTTGCACACCACGCGGTGTAAAAAGGTCCATGTCTTTTGCCAACAGAGGGGCTGTACATGTTGTGAGGAGATTAATCATGACCATTGATAATTCAAAAGCATGCACGTGAGTAACAATAATTGATCTCAAAATACTAAGATCTCTTTCGGATGATATAAATAAGATAATGATAATGTCAAGTGGAAATCATACTTGATAGGGTGTATCACGACACAGAACCGTTGAAAGTAGGAATGTGGCAAGTAACCAACAGTACTTAACGAATGTTTCATCGTTGGCTGAACCATAGGACAACAAGGGGTACGCGTTTACTTTGGCACAGAGACAATGCTTCTAAACGCACAGTCTCCCAGTTTAGGACAGACTACCGACATAAGATTGTGACAGATGTAGGCTGCCCCTCTGTGGCTCTTCTGGGTGCCTGCTTCAGACTTTCCGTCAGCACAGAGGGCCTATTACATTAGACTTTGGTGCCAGAGAGAAGGGCCTGGAAATGTGCTAATGAACCCAGCCTTGGTGAATGGAGAAGGGGATCGAGGAGCGTGGGTACGTGGATAGTCTAGATCATTAGTCGAAGAGTAAATGTCTGCACAGACTGATCGATTCGACAGGGGGAATTGATTGTGTATGTGTTCACCGGCCTTTCTGTGTTTGTTTATCTCAGTGGAATGTGTATGTGTGTCACCGTCTCTGTGAACATGTATGCCTTTACCACCACCATCATCACTACCCTCACTCTCCTCTCTCTCTCTCTCTCTCTCTCTCTCTCTCTCTGTCTCTCTCTCTCTCTCTCTCTCTCTCTCTCTCTTCTTCTTCTTCTTCTCTTTCTCTTCTCTTCTCTCTGTCTCTCTCTCTTCTCTGTCTCTGTCTCTCTTCTCTCTCTCTCTCTCTCTCTTCTCTCTCTCTCTCTCTCTCTCTCTTAAAATCATACCCATCATGATATCCACCTTTTTCGTAATCTTTACATTCCCATATTTGCCCTTCTCTTTCCCAGCAGTGGACTCCTTCCCTCCACCCCTTCCCATTCCTGCTTCATGGCTAAGTCTGCCCCGCCTTTCTTTCATGTTTCTTTTCTGATATTCATCTCTCTGTCATCCTACTGTCGTGATGTTTGCCCCATGTCTTTCTTTCTCCTTCCTCTCTTACCACCACTTCTCTTCTTCTTCTTCTTCTTCTTCTTCTTCTTCTTTTCTTCTTCTTCTTCTTCTTCTCTTCTTCTCTTCTTTCTCTTCTTCTTCTTCTTCTTCTTCTTCTTCTTCTTCTTCTTTCTTCTTCTTCTTCTTCTTCTTTCTTCTTCTTCTTCTTCTTCTTCTTCTTCTGTGGCCTCAGTGGCATGCAGGCTATAGATATGTTTTCATGCTTTGCTTGCCTTCTTCATTGACCAAAAAGATCTGAAATCTTTCTATTTTTCACTCCTTTCTCTCCCCCTTTTTTCGTTCATTTTCTATCCTTCCATGTATGATTCAACGCTTGATATATCGTACGTTGACTAATATTTGTGTAAAAGCATAACCACAACAGCTAGCGTTGCTCTGATGAAGAATACTTCCATTCGTCAGGAGTTTTCCATACTTTTTTTTCATGATTGCTGAAGCTTGCATTAGCCTGATGTTTGTGACACGGTTTGGAGTTTGTTAGCTGCGGGCAACTTGTGAACCCGTTCAAAACAATGATAATGATATAAGACTGATAATGCTAATGAAACCATTTACCAATCATACTGCTGCTCTTGCTGCTGCTCTTGCTGCTGCTGCTGCTGCTGATGGCTGGTGATGATGAGGAGGAGGAGGAGGATAGACAGACAGTGCTGCTGGCCAGAAACAGAAAGATAAACTTTCCTGTTGATATTCAGCTCTCTGATTCCTTCATCCTCTCCCCTTGATGCGTGTCCTCCAGTTCATCCTTTCTTCGTAATTTTTTTCATATTTACCTTACATCTGTTTTTCTTCATCTTTTTCGTTTACTCTCTGTCCAGATAAGTCTTTTATTCTTACCTCGCATTTGGAACTCCTCATCCTCGTGTCTCAGTGTTTGTCCCCTCTTTTTTACCATCCTTTCATTTTGATGTTTACACCTCTTCTTTCTTCATCCTTCCACTTTACTGTTTAATCCTCTTTTTTTCCCCTATCAGTGTTGGTCCTATTTCCTTCATCCTCCCTCTTGCTTTTCTGTCTCTCAATTTCCTTTTGTCTTCGCTCTAGATGTCCATCCCTCTGTCTTTCTCTTTCTGTTATTCTCCCCTCAAGAAGTTCGTCCTTCTCTTTTCTGTGCTATTCCTATTTGATGTTTGTCCGTCTCTTTCCTTCATCCTTGCCTCTTGATGTTTGTTCTTTTTCCCATTTATCTTTCATTCTTCATGTTTGTCCATGTCTTTCTTTCATCGTTTTCTATTACTATTCGTCCTTCTCTGACATTTTATCCTTCCCTACATATATTCAGCACCCCCCCCTCTCTTTTTTTTTTTTTTTTTTTTTCTTTTTTTTATGTTCCTTCTTAATGTTCATTCGCCTCTTCCCTTTATCCTATGCTCTTGACGTTCGTCCTTCTGTTTTCCTTTATCCTCACCTCTTGATATTTGCCCATCTCTTTATCCTTCCCTCTTAATGCTCATGCCTCTGTTTCCTTTATTATTCTCTTTTTATGTTGGTATCTCGCATTTATTCATCCTTTCCCTTGATGTTTGTTCCTCTCTTTCCTTTAAACGTTCTTTCTTGATACTTCTCCCTCTGTTTCCTGTGCTCTTTCAGCTTAATGTTTATTTTTCTGTTTCCTTCATCTTTCTCTCTTGATGATGCTCGTTCCTCTATTTCTGTAATCCTACCCTCTTAATGTCTGTCCCTCTCTTTGTTTGCTCTTCCCTCTTGATCTTTGTCACCACCCCCACCCCACCCCGCCCCCGCCCCACCCCTCTTTCCTTCATCTTTCCACGTTAATATTTGTCACTTTCTTAGCTCTAGGTTATTTCCTTTTTCAGGCTCTGGCCCTCATCAATCTCTTTGGGGTTTTTTTTTATGTTTTTCTTCATCTTTCTTCATCTGTTCTTTGATTCTTTTCCCACTCTGTCCTTCATCCACCCTCTCTTCCGTCCTCACGCCCCCTCCCCTTTCCTCTGGCGCCCTTCTCCATCCCACCCCACTTTACACCTGTTCCTTCCTTACCCCCTGCCTGACCAACCTGACCGCGTGACTGCCTGCCGGACTGCCTGCCTGACTGCCTGATTGCCTGTCTGGCTGCCTGACTGCCTGTCTGACTGCCAGTCTGTCTGCCAGTCTGTCTGTCTGTCTGTCTGTCTGTCTGTCTGCCTCTGTGTGTGTGTGTGTGTGTGTGTGTGTGTGTGTGTGTGTTGTGTGTGTGTGTGTGTGTGTGTTTTGCTGTCTCTCTATATCTCTGCGTCTCTGTCTCTCCCTGTCTCTGTTTGTCTGTTTGTCTCTGTCTCTCGTCTTCTTATCTCTCCCCCTTCCCTCTTTTTTCTCTCTGTGCCTATTGCTCTTATGAGGAGAAGTGAGTTGCTGTTCCTGGGAGCTGCGTTGGACACAGGGATGGAGCAACAGCATGATTTTCCTGCAATGGAAGAGGAACGATCGACAACATCTCTCCAGTTCTAAATCTGGATGTGCATACCATTTGGTTTCCTATCCGCCACCTGTAAGATGGGCTGCTGACTGGCTTGACATTCATGAACGCTATCTTTAGCGCGCTTGATGTCTTGAATATTTCATTTTGTTCGAGGAGCTATCATTCTTCTTTCTTTCATGTCACATTTACTCTCTCTTCACTGAGGCCTTTCATTCATTATTATCCTGGATAACATGCATGCGTCTGCTTAACCACTCATGCTCATATCTACATCACACACACACACACACAACACACACACACACACACACACACACACACACACACACGCGCGCGCGCGCGCGCGCATTTATAGTATAGTATCGAAGTGGTTAGCGTCGTGGACTCCCGGCTGGGAGGTCGTGGGTTCGAATCCCATCAGATTCATATCGGTTTTTCTGCTGCCCGACCGGCTCCTACCCCGAGTTGAGTTTGCTGCGGAATCAGTTTTGAAGACTGGGACCACACAGTCGAGTTTCATCCACTTAATGGATGTGTTTCTGAGGGTGTTGCTCAAATTTCCTGACCAACACTGCAGGTGCCTGTATCTCTCGGGCCTGGCTGACGCCGGGATATATCATGAAAGGAAGCGTAGAGTACAGTCCTGTCATGTAGTCTCAGACCGAAATGGAAATCCGTAGTATCATCTTAATCATCATCCTCATTCTCATCGATCAGCATAAAAAATTACTTTATCACAAAGGAATATTTGAATAGATAGGCTTTGATCGCCTTGAAGAAAAAAAAACGATTAGAGCCAACTACTCCCTCTCCTTCCCTACCACTATTTTTGTACATCATGCTGCTGCTGCTGCTGCTGCTGCTGCTGCTGATGATGATGATGATGATGATGATTGTTGTTGTTGCTGTTGTTATTGTTATTATCATTATTATTATGATTATCATTATATATTATATCGTTGTTACTGTTGTTTTTGTTATCATCATTATTCTTGTCATCGTTGTTGTTGTTTCTGTTGTTAGTACAAGAAATAGTGTATGTTAGGGGGACGTGTGTTAATGAATTGTGCTCGTACATGATAGGACAGCCCATGATGTTAATGTATTTGCCAGTTTACTCCCGCAGAAGGCGAATCCAGCTTAAATATTGAACAAGTATCTGAACCTTGTCTGTTCTCAATCCAGCTTTGGTCTTATGTCTATATATAACCGTGTTGCGAAATGCAGCATGCTAAAGCCATGACCGCTAATGAACCCTCTGTCTGTCTGTCTGTCTGTCTGTCTGTCTGTCTGTCTGTCTGTCTCTCTCTCTCTCTCTCTCTCTCTCTCTCTCTCTCTCTCTCTCTCTCTCTCTCAAGCATACACGCATTTACACAGACTCACACACAAAGACACAGACATACACGTGTGCACACATATAAACGCACGCACGCACGTGCGCGCACGTACACGTACACACACACACACACACACACACACACACACACACACACACACACACACACTCACTCACACACACACTAAAGATGAACAGTACACGCAAATTACCTGTTATTGTTATTTTTCAGTTCAGTTTATTTTTCATTTTCTAATTTGCTCATATCTACGAACAACATAAATGGATGTGAACCAACGTAAACGGGTGATCCACAGGGACAGTGCAGGAGAAATGGTGGGGGGGGTGGGGGGGGGGGGGGGGGGGGGGGGGACGAGGCGGGCGGGCGGCTGGGGAGGGGCTTGGTAAGGGTCAGGAGAGAAAAGTGAGAATCACAGCATTCACAACGGGTAGAAACAACAGACAGGCTCTGGTATAGGAGAGAAGTAGGGAAGATGGCTGAAGGGGTTAGTACACAATTACGTAGGCTCAAGTGTCAGTGTTTTCTCCATGACAAATGAGATTGAGTGGGAGGCGGAGTGGGGGAGGGGGGGGGGGGGGGGGGGGGGGGGGTCGGGAGACCAAGTGCCACAAACCAATTGTAGCCAAGGAGCAGGGGGAAGATAGTAAGGGGGCGTGGACCTTCGCCTCGTAGACTTCCACCGAGTGAACCTTTACCCAGTGGTCACAGTGGCATGAAAGTTAATTCGCATGTTCGATCATTTCACCCGTTGGCAAGTGGTTAAAACATACACAAACAAACAGCAAAGACCTAAATCAATATCTGTCCTTTTCCCGGTGAAGCGGCACAAAAAGGTTCAAAGTACATCCTCGTCCACTCTCTGGCTTCATCTTCCCAGGACGTCACTGTCTTGGCTGGTGCTTCTGGATACTGAGCCTGAAGTGTAATGCCATTATACAGGCGTTCCTTGAGCGCGACGAGTTTGTTCTTCAGTTTACATAAGTTTGGTCTCTTTACGTCTTGGCTCTGGCCCTCGACTTCTCTCTCCCTGTCTACATGTTCCTGCTTCGGTAGCTCCACAAACACAGAAAAAAAATGTTTGGGTGTGAATCACCAGCCTTTCACCTGACGCGGTTTTGCTGTGTTTGTGAAGCGTCATTTGATCTCCTTGCTGTATCAAGACATTTTCTGGTAAAGATTCAGTTAAGTTGCTTTACTTAACACAAACCAACAGCAATGACGACTACGACGATGAAAACACAAACAAAAAGAACAACAAAACCTTGCTATCCGTGCTTCGAATGATATAATGTCCAATTCTGGAATATAACCATTTAACACACAGGATACATCCATGGGACAAAACATTGTCAGATCGGATGGTGACTATTGGCATGTAAAGGACAAAACTAATGCATGTTTGATTGCAACGACGAGAGCAAAATACCTATAGCTCCTCCTACCAATCAGATGGCGTTTTTCGTTCGGTCCATGGAGGGAAAGCAATGGCTAGACATAATCAGATAAGATTACCTTTTTGACCCCTTGCCCTAAAAGACAGCATTTATTTCATCTGTAGGGATGATTGAGTGCACTTCGTCATCAAGATCTGTTAAGTTTCAAGATGCTGGAGCTAACCTTCTGCCTGACCTCGGAAAATTGTGTAACAGGCGAAAAAGTGCAAGTGTTAGATTTAGCTGGTCC
>JADBJO010002731.1:265720-273220 GCA_016801955.1 Conus betulinus
GTTGGCCTTACCTTTAAACGTCTGTGTGTCATTGCTTCTCCTCTGGTAGTATACTCTTGCCTCTTATCCTTTCAGTTATTTGTTTCATTCCTTTCATCTTTCTCTGGGTGCCATGCTAAGTTCTTTTGTTGTGTCTGAATCCACCCCCCCCCCTCCCCACCCCCCCACCACACACACACACACCTCTGTTAATCCATTAGCTCGTTACCCTAGATATTTCTTTATCTAAAGCAACTTTTCCATTTTCTAGTCCCCCACTGTTTCACTCATTCTTTTCATTTTCTTCACAACATGGGCTGTTACTGTGTGCCCCATCTTCTTTCTGTATTCTGAAGGATCGACAACATGGCTGTTACTGTGTGCCCCATCTTCTTTCTGTATTCCGAAGGATCGACAACATGGGCTGTTACTGTGTGCCCCATCTTCTTTCTGTATTCCGAAGGATCGACAACATGGGCTGTCACTGTGTGCCCCATCTTCTTTCTGTATTCCGAAGGATCGACAACATGGGCTGTTACTGTGTGCCCCATCTTTCTTCTGTATTCTGAAGGATCGACAACATGGGCTGTTACTGTGTGCCCCATCTTCTTTCTGTATTCTGAAGGATCGACAACATGGGCTGTTACTGTGTGCCCATCTTTCTGTATTCTGAAGGATCGACAACATGGGCTGTTACTGTGTGCCCCATCTTCTTCTGTATTCTGAAGGATCGACAACATGGGCTGTTACTGTGTGCCCATCTTCTTTCTGTATTCTGAAGGATCGACAACATGGGGCAGGACCAGGCCATTGGGACCAAGCAGACGAACTCTCTCTCTCTCTCTCTCTCTCTCTCTCTCTCTCTCTCTCTCTCTCTCTCTCTCTCTCTCTCTACTGGAAGACAGCGTGTCGTGTATGTATAAGGGACACAGGACTGTAAGCAGAGGCTTCATTTAGGAACAGCGGTGGTTTCTGTGAAGACGCAGGGGTCCCATTCGGTCCCCATTCTGTTCCTGGTCTCTTGCACGTCTGCGCTATGAAGTTGGATCTTTTCTCTCGGTTTTTTTTTTTTTTTGTCTTCGTTGTTTGTTTTTATTTCCGGTTTGTACAAGGGGGGGGGGGGGGGGGGGGGGGGGGTATCTTTTCTCTCGGTTTCTTTGTCTTCATTGTTTGTTTTTATTTCCGGTTGAACAGTTTTTTTTTTTTTCTTTTCTCTCGTTTCTTTGTCTGCATTGTTTGTTTTTTATTTCCGGTTGTACAGGATTTTTTATCTTTTCTCTCAGTTTCTTTGTCTTCATTGTTTGTTTTTATTTCCGGTTGTACAAGATTGTTGATCTTTTCTCTCGGTTTCTTTGTCTTCATTGTTTGTTTTTATTTCCGGTTGTACAGGATTGTTTATCTTTTCTCTCGGTTTCTTTGTCTTCATTGTTTGTTTTTTTTTCCGGTTGTACAGGATTTTTATCTTTTCTCTCGGTTTCTTTGTCTTCATTGTTTGTTTTTTATTTCCGGTTGTACAGGATGTTTTATCTTTTCTTTTCTCTCGGTTTCTTATAGTTTCTTATAGTTTAGTATAGATGGTGGGTGGTTGCTGTTGATGTTTACATAGATGGGTGTGTCATTAGGTTTCTTGTATGGTTTATATATATATGGTTTGAGGTCAAGCGTTATGTCTAGGTAGTGTATTACCTTTTTGTTTGCTTCAACGGTGATTTTTAAGTTTTGGTTTTGAAGATTTTGCATAGTTCTTTTTTTTTTGTGTTTTCGATGGTTCTTGGGTTGTTGTTTAGCGCGGCAAGGCCGTCGTCTCTGCATAATCCAACTTGCTTCCGAGTTGTTTTTGGATGTTGGATAGCATGAACAGTCCGACCAGTTCGCATGTTTCGGCACCGTCATACGATCCCATGGTCACATCAAATGTAGTGTTTTTATTTGTTTGTTTTTTTTTTTTCCATGTTTCATTTCTGCTGTATAATAAGGTTTTCTTGGTGTGTAGAATGATTTCCATTTCTGACCCTGTTATGTTTGTGTGTTTTATTAGCAAACTTCAGAGCTTTAGTAAGGAGTTCTTCATCAATAGATGGGTAGAAGTCTATTATGTCAAATGTGATAAATACTGTATTCTTCTGTCTGTTGTTAAGTGTTTTGAACCATTGGATAACTTCATATGAATTCTTCCAGAGGTTGCAATCGGACTTCCTTTTATAATACCTATATTTCAAACAGATATATATATGAAACCGAGCCCAGGAAATAGAGGATTTTACGAACGAAAACGTCTGGCTATAGTGAATAACGTTTGAGAATGGCAAGTGCTTACTACTCCTACTACAACTCCCTGTGTCTGATTGTTTTGACAGACTGATGTTTTTTTTTTCTCTTGTTTCTTGGATATGTGGACCGTGCTCTTTTAAAGATAATGTTGGTTTCTGTCCATTGATCAATGCCTTTTATCTTCTTTTAAAGATAATGTTGGTTTCTGTCCATTGAATCAATGCCTTGTATCTTCTTTTAAAGATAATGTTGGTTTCTGTCCATTGGATCAATGCCTTTTATTTTCTTTTAAAGATAATGTTGGTTTCTGTCCATTGAATCAATGCCTTTTATCTTCTTTTAAAGATAATGTTGGATAATGTTTCTGTGTCCATTGGATCATCAATGCCTTTTATTTTCTTTTAAAATAATGTTGGTTTCTGTTCATTGATCAATGCCTTTTATCTTCTTTTAAAGATAATGTTGTTTCTGTCCATTGGATCAACGCCTTTTATCTTCTTTTAAAAGATAATGTTGGTTTCTGTCCATTTGGATCAACGCCTTTTATCTTCTTTTAAAGATAATGTTGGTTCTGTCCATTTGGATCAATGCCTTTTATCTTCTTTTAAGATAATGTTGGTTTCTGTCCATTGGATCAATGTCTTTTATCTTCTTTTTTCAGTCATTAATGTTCCCCCCTACTGAACCAGGAGGTTCGCATTCTACTATTTTAGTCGCTGTTCCTTCCATCTGCGGAAATAAGTACAACCTTTTTTCACGAGTTTAGGCTGAACAGTTACAAAGGAAAATCTCTCTCTCTCTCTCTCTCTCTCTCTCTCTCTCTCTCTCTCTCTCTCTCTCTCTCTCTCTCTCTCTCTCTCTCTCTCTCTCTCTCCACTCTGTCTCTCTCCCTCTTTCTGCTTCTCTCTCTCTCAAGTTTCTCTGTCTGTCTGTCTGTCTCTCTCTCTGAAGTTTCCCACTCAGTCTCTCTCTCTCTCTATTCCCCACCACCCACACATTCTTTCATCCGTGTCCTTTCTCTCTGGCTGTAGCCCCAAGCGCCCCAAGAGGGGGCTGACAACTTTGCAATGTCTCCAGGTTTTTACCACGAAGGATTAGCGAGAACGCTGCTTCAGTCTGCTGATGGCTTTCACCGAGTTGCCCAGGCTTGCAAAGCTTCCTTTTTAAAGTTGGCACTGGTTCCACCGTCCTAAAAGTCTGTGACCTGAAATGGAGATCTATGACGGTGTGTTTCTGATAAGGTCCATTGAAGGCTGTTTCGTCTCCGGTTTCTATGAGAAGCACGCAGTCTACTGTTCTGACAGACATTGACGCATACATTTCCTTATGTACAATGAAGTTTTGACACAGAGATCTCCGGTGTACTTGCTTGCAACTAGATATTTGAACATCCGTTTATCTCCCTTGATGTGTGCCCTTTAGTGAATGAGTGGGTAGGTTAGTCATCCAGTGAGCACTGATTATTGAGTGGGTAACCCCTCCTCCCTCCCCCTCCTCCCTCCCCTCTCTCTCTCTCTCTCTCTCTCTCTCTCTCTCTCTCTCTCTCTCTCTCTCTGTCTGTGTGTGTGTGTGTGTGTGTGTGTGTGTGTGTGTGTGTGTGTGTGTGTGTGTGTGTGTGTGTGTGTGTGTGTGTGTGTGTGTGTGTGTGTGTGTGTGTGTGTGTGTGTGTGTGTGTGTGTGTGTACGTGTGTGAAGTAGAGAGAGAGAGAGAGAGAGCGAGAGCGATAAGCAATTTACTCATTAACGAGCAAATCCTCAAATATACAAAGGGCGCTAACGTTATTGTACAGTTCTCGTGGAGAGCATTGCGCTGCATGAGAGCACTACTATTGCTTGCAACAACAGGTATCAAGAGAGAACATTTTTTAAATGCTAAAAGTTTGATTTAAAGGCAGTGCCAATTTACATGCATGTTTTTTTTTTAATCGTTCCATGTTATCAACAGACAGAGTCTAAATAGCCATGGACTGCATGTAATTCTTTGGAAATAAATCTGACATGAAAATCGTTCATAGCAGGACCCAAAAGAAAATGAATGAATGCTGTTTCACAACGGCCGAACTAAATCTTCATTGTGAACGGTTTCAAAACTAACGTGAGGGAATGATCATTTTAGAGAGAAAAAATCTTAAAGTACAGAAAATGTAAACCGCCAGTGTGGCTGTGTGAGCAGGTATTTAAGTCTTTACTTGCTCGTATCCATAGGTGAGTCCGGAAAACACCATCACTTTGAAATAAAGGTCGATTGTTCCCCTCCAGATGGGCTGTATGAAAACACCATTACTTTGAAATGAACGTGGATTGTTCCCCTCCAGATGGGCTGTATGAAAACACCATCACTTTGAAATGAATGGATTGTTCCCCTCCAGATGGGCTGTATGAAAACACCATTACTTTGAAATGAAGGTCGATTGTTCCCCTCCAGATGGGCTGTATGAAGATATACGGTTCTTCCTGTCTTGTCTTTTTAGCTTTCTCCTTCTTTTTTTTATTTCGCATGTCCAAGTTGCTTTGAAAAGTAGCGACTAAACCGGGTGAAAAACTGGTTTCTTTAAACATTTCTATCCTGATCCTAATTTGCTTCAAATCCATCTTCTCGCTTCTTTACATTTCTGTCTCTCTCGGCTCTAGAGTTATTGCCTATTTTCTTTCTATCACTGAGCGATGCATTTTATCGCTGACGGATTTGTTGAGGATTTTTGTATGCGTGTCCCTTATTCATTCACTCATTCCCAACCAGTCAACACTAGTCATTATGTTCCGGCCACTGTGTCTCGTTGGCTCTATGTCCACATCACGATGAAATTGGGGGGGGGGGGGGGGGGGGGGGGGGGGGGGGGGGGGGGGGGGGGGGGGTAAACTGAACTGGGTCGAAAGAGCAAAATATTTTTCATGCCGTATTATTCTCTGTCTCTCTGTCTGTCTGTCTGTTGTCTGTCTGTCTGTCTCTGTCTCTCTCTGTCTGTCTGTCTGTCTCTCTCTCTCTCTCTTCTCTCTCTCTCTCTCTCTCTCTCTCTCTCTCTCTCTCTCTCTCTCCCTCCCTCTCTCTTTCTCATTCCCCCCTCTCTCTCCTCCCCCCTTACTCTGTCCCTCTCTCTCTCTCCCTCCCTCCCTCCCCCTCCTCGCTCTCTCTCTCTCTGTTTCTCTCTCTCCCTGACACACACACTCCTCTCTCTCTCTCTCTCTCTCTCTCTCTCTCTCTCTCTCTCCTTTCTCTCTCCTTCTCCCTCTCTCTCTCTTCCTCGCTTCTTCCCTCACACACACACACACACACACACACACACACACACACACACACACACACACACACACACACACACACACACACACACACACACACACATCACACACACACTCTCTCTCTCTCTCTCTCTCTCTCTCTCTCTCTCTCTCTCTCTCTCTCTCTCTCCCTCCCCCTCCCTCCCCCTTTTCTCTCTGTGTCCGTTTGTGTCTCTGTCTTCCTCTCTCAGACTGATTGTTTTATCTATCTTTCCGTCTCTGTCCCTGTCCCCCCCCCCTCCCCCTCTCTCTCTCCCGTCTCTCTCTCTCTCTCTCTCTCTCTCTCTCTCTCTCTCTCAGTCTGTCTCTCTGTCTCAGTCTCTCCATATCTCTCTGTCTCTCTCTCTCTCTCTCTCTGTCTCTCTGTCTCTCTCTCTCTCTCTCTCTCTCTCTCTCTCTCTCTCTCTCTCTCTCTCTCTCTCTCTCTCTGCCAATTAGCCAGTCTGTCTATCTGTCCGTCTGTCAGTCTACTTTTCTCTCTGTGTATTATCACAAATCTAGATGGCTTATACTGGAGAATGATATCCAACGTTTACTACCAAGTACAAAAGCGAAGGCGGTCTCCATCTATGGATGGCTTCTTTCACAACCGTCAAATTTAATATACATGTTGATTCGTTCATGTTTTGAGAGCATGAGTATTTGTATGTTTGGATATGGATTTTCTAGAAATACTGGATATGGATTTTCTAGAAATACTATGTTACGCCCTGGAAAATAGTGTGGACCTGCCCGTCACTTCACAAACCATATGTGCCAGGATAGCTTCCTCTATATGTATGTTTAGTTAGTCGTTTTCTATGCAGATTTTAGGTCTATTGCTTGGGAAGAGTCCCAGTTAAAAGTCATTGTAGTGTTGACAGATTAGATCTTCAGGATTGGAGTCAGAAGAGGTTTGGTAGATTAGTAGTTAGTTTTAGGGCTATCTTGAACTTGAACTAGACGATGTTTGAGGTCTTTAGGAAGTCCAGCTCATCGATCCGTGTGGGGTTATACAGCTAGTATACTAACAACTTTGCATGCGTGGCTTATTGGCAAGGCGGATTGTATGTACTGGTCGGAATTCTTCTTCCAGCAAGCATATGGAGCCCTTGGAGGCTAGGTTTAGCAAGGGAGCCCTTGAAGGCTAAACTAGGTTTAGCAAGCCCTTGAAGGCTAAACTAGGTTTAGCAAGGGAGCCCTTGAAGGCTAAACTAGGTTTAGCAAGGGAGCCCTTGAGGCTAAACTAGGTTTAGCAAGAGAGCCCTTGAAGGCTAAACTAGGTTTAGCAAGGGAGCCCTTGGAGGCTAAACTAGGTTTAGCAAGGGAGCCCTTGAAGGCTAAACTAAGTTTAGCAAGACAGCCTTGAAGGCTAAACTAGCTTTAGCAAGGGAGCCCTTGAGGGCTAAAGTAGGTTTAGCAAGGGAGCCCTTGAAGGCTAAAGTAGGTTTAGCAAGGGAGCCCTGGGAGGCTAAACTAGGTTTAGCAAGGAAGCTTTGAAGGCTAAACTAGGTTTAGCAAGGGATCCCTTGAAGGCTAAACTAGGTTTAGCAAGGGAACCTTTGGAGGCTAAACTAGGTTTAGCAAGGGAAAATCTTTGTATTCTTTGTGTAAACTTAGGCTTAGTCTCTCAAAAAGTGAGAGAAACTGTCTAGGTTGTGTTGTTTAGCCTAGGGTTCTCTGTAGATTCTAGCAGTGGAATCTAAATCCATATTGGGCAACTGTCTATGTCAAATTCGCCTCGTGAGGTGCTCCTGTGCTATGCAGGCTGTGCTATCCTGTGCTATGCAGGCTGTGCTATCCCTGTGCTACGCAGCTGTGCTATCCTGTGCTGTGCTAGGCTGTGCTATGCTGTGCTGTGCTATGCAGGCTGTGCTATGTGCTGTGCAGGCTGTGCTATCCTGTGCTATGCAGGCTGTGCTATCCTGTGCTATGCAGCTGTGCTATCCTGTGCTATGCAGGCTGTGCTATCGTGTGCCATCGGGCTGTGCT
>JADBJO010002731.1:283220-289139 GCA_016801955.1 Conus betulinus
GCAGATACGTGTGCTCACACAAATCCACAAATATCACACACACACACACACACACACACACACACACACACACACACACACACACACACACACACACACATATGTGCCCACGCACACACATGGGCCCATGCCCACACATCATACACACACGTATACATCCACTACACACACACACACACTCTCTCTCTCTCTCTCTCTCTCTCTCTCTCTCTCTCTCTCACACACACACACAGAGAGAGAGAGAGAGAGAGAGAGAGAGAGAGAGAGAGAGAGAGAAATGGTAGTTAGGCACTCAAGTTCTGACCAGCGCGTTGGGCTAATGCGTGGATCAGACATCCGCTGAGTCGTAGCCTCGAGACCCTCTTCTGCAACTCTCTCATCTTAGTTGTTAATTCAGTCATCCATCAGCTTCAAATCATGCGCAGTGTGGTCTCAAAACTCAGCGGATGTAGTGTAGCGTATATGGACCAGTCTGCACGCAGTGACGCCTCCTTGATGAAACCCAAACTGAATTGGTGTTGAGGTCCGCACCCCCGGGCCAGGACTGATGCCGTGTCTCCTCGTGCAGGGGGCAGTCTTGGAGATTATGGGATGGGGTCTGGTCAGCCTGGCTGCAATCGCATAGGGATGTGGCTGCCACTCCAATCCTCTTCAGGTGTGCTCGGAGGCCGCAGTGTCCCTGTGCGAAGGCGGTAAATTGTAGTCTGGTGTCTCCTGTCCAGTGTCCTGATGGGATCCAGGTGAGCCTTGTAGCCTCCGTTCAGGGTGACCCAGCCTCTTCGGAATGCTGCTGAGGAGAGTTTTTTGACTTCCTCATACATGGCAGGAACGATCGGCTGTGTGAGCTGGCTTCTTTCCTTAGCAAGGTGGTCGCACGCTGGTTGCCTGGGAGGCCTACATGGGCAGGCACCCACTGGAGGGTTGCTGGGGCTGTTTGGGTAAGGGCTGCGGGGGAGGCCTTGAGGGTCTGGATCAGTGGACCAGATCAGGGGTAGTCAAGGGCCTGGAGTGTGTGGAGAGGGAGTCAGTGAAGATAGAGATTCTTCCAAGGGGTTTCCACATGAGGAGAGAGGTTTCCACAGGAGGATAGAGGTTTCCACAGAAGGAGAGGAATTCTGCTGCTGTTTTGACGGCCAGAATGTCAGGTCTGAAATTAGAACACAGCTTTCCTCCAGGGAGTGCGATACTGCAGGACTCTCCATCAGGACATAGACACCAGTGCCTCCATTGTGTGGGGCTTCCTCTGCTGATCCGCCCGTGTATACATGCGTCCAGGAGCTGGCTGGGTAGGACTCCTCTGTCATGGCCAGAATCCGGATCTTGAGAGTAGCTGGTTGCTGGTGGTCTTTAGTGGTGATGCCAGGAACTCTTAGGCTGATGGTGGCTTCTATCTCTTGGTCGAGCCTCCAGTCAGGCAAAGCAAGGTCAGTGCGGTGCTCCCCTTCTGCCACCAGAACATAGCTGTGCTGTGCTCTGAGGGCCTTATACTGGTGGTTGAGGCTCTGCCGTTTGAGACGGTTCTTTGTGGGCTGCTCCAGTCTGTGGTGTAGGTGGTGTGTGGGGCAGTCTTCTGAGCTTCTCGCTCTGCATCAGGACTTTCAGGTCGCGTCTTCCCTCCAGGGGTTCGACGTTAGCAGCTTTCTCCATGTCACGGATGGGTGTGGACCCTCATGGCTCCAAGAATGAGGTGAAGTCCCTTGTTTTGGACTTTGTTGAGCCGACTCTTGTTGGTCTTGGAGGCTGTGCTCCACGAGGTTGAGGCGTACTCCATGGTGGGTCCGACCGCTCCCGTGTAGACGCTGGCGAGGAGCCTGCTGTCCGCTCCCCAAGTCGTCCCGCTAGCTTCTTCAGCAGGGATAGTTTGTGGATGCCTCTCCTCTCCATCTCCTCAATCTGGGGTTTCCGGATCAGGCTGGTGTCGAACTTGACGCCAAGGAATGTTGGTGTGTCCGTCTGGGGCAAACCTGTCCTTGGAGCCTCAGCTTGACGTGCTCGTTGGCGGTGGAGAGAGAGATGGATGTTGCGTTGGTCTTCGTAGTGTTGAGCTCAAGACCCCAGTCGTCTGTCCATGTGGCGATATTGCTGACGACTTCCTGAAGCCGGTAGGAGGCCGTGCTAGTGAATTCAGAGGATGTCCATATTGCCAGATCGTCTGCGTGCAGACTGTTGGAGACGTGTTTCGTGATGTTGTCTGTAATATCGTTGATATACAACAAGAACAGTGCAGGGGAAAGCACCACTTGGGGGACACCCTCGTGCAACAACTTGACCTTTCTGCTGTGGAAGCCATCTAGTTTGACCCTTGTGGTTCTGCCAAAGAGATAGTGGTGGATCCACATGTACATCTTACTACGTCGCTGGCTCGGAAAAGTTTCAGGATGAGGCCCTCCTTCCACGCTTTGTCAAAAGCTCTTGACAGGTCAAAAAACACGGCGAGTGTCTTCTTCTTCTCCTGGAAAGAGTTTTCGATGTCCTGGACGAGGAGGGCTAGTTGGTCTTCTGTGTTGCAGAATTTCCTGTAACCAGTCTGGGTAGGTGAAAGGATGTTCTGTGTTTCCAGGAGGAAGGTGAGGCGATGGTTGACCATACTTTCCAGCAGCTTGCCAACACGCTTCAGAAGGCTGATTGGTCTATAGCTGCGGGGGTCCTTCTTGTTCTTCCCCTTCTTTGGGGTCGCGATGATCTCTGCCTCTTTCCCAGACGGAGGGCACAACTCCTGCTGTCCAGCTGTAGTTTGAAGATTTGAAGCAGCACTGTTCTGGATGCTGGTCCCAGGATGCTTCTCAAACTGCTTGATTCGTTGTCTGGGCATGTGGATCGTACTCTCCTCTCGGTACAGCTCTTCAAAGGTGTTGGCTGCGGCCTTTTTCTGTTTTCAGCTGGTTGTCGTGCGCGATGACGGTCTTGTCTCTGCTGGGGTTGTCATCGTTCAGTTTCTTCGTCAACTTCCAGAGTCCCTGCATGTCTGTCTCCATGTTCAGGGAAGCCGTCTTGTCTTGCCAGCTCTTGTGTGTTGCTTGCAGCTTTTCCTTTATGAACGCGGCTTTCGCTCTGATGTGGGTCTCTACATTCTCGTCAGTTGGGGAGCTCTCTCATCATGTCCCCGGTTTCACTGAGGGTCTTGTGCAGGGTGTGGAGCTCAGGTGACCAGTAGGGGCGGTAGTTCCTGCGATTGCCTCGTGGAATAGCTGCCTGCGCGCGCATCTAGCTAGCACTGCTTTGTAAAAAAAAAAGTAAAGCAGACAATATGGTATGCATTCATTCATCAGAAAGGGAGGTGGACTACTCTGTTTCGTTACAGTAATCTTACCTTCGTTTCAAATATTCTTTCTTGTGGTGGATTTCGTACTCAGTGCATTAATTACGATACACTTATTTGTAACACATCTGTAAAAATGCCGTATATTCACGTAAAAAGTTGTATTTGCAGTAGGAATATGGTTCTGCTGTTCACATAGGTAGAATCCACTGATTGAAGGACGGCTCTCCGCTCCTTTGACTCATGGTACTGCAGTAGACGCTATGCTTGACCATGTGGGTATGAAGGGAAAAGAGTAGGAAAATACGGGCAGAGAAGAAGGTAAGGAAATAGACTCACAAGAAGAAGAAAGAAGAACGGAAGAACTAGCAAGAGACTTGAATGAAACAGACGACTGAAGAGGAAAATGCACTAAAGTAAGGATGGGGTTACTAAACTGAAATGCGCTTGCGCACACGCGCGCACGCGCGCGCGCGAGAGAGAGAGAGAGAGAGAGAGAGAGAGAGAGACAGACAGACAGACAGACAGACAGAGAGAGAGAGAGAGAGAGAGAGAGAGAGAGAGAGAGAGAGAGAGAGAGAGAGAGAGAGAGAGAGAGAGAGAGAGAGAGAGAGAGGGTGGTGGTGGTGAGGTCAGCAGAGGAAACAGTAATGAAGAAGCACAGTGCTCTTGCACTACTATACTATCAACAACCGGCTTCTCAATCTCCTATCTTCTACATCCCCCACCCCTCCCCGACATAGTATCCCTCCCCCTGTTTATTTATTCCCTACATGCCCCACACTCCACGCCCCCCCCCCCCCCCCCCCCCCCCCCCCCCCCCCCCCCCTCTCGCCCTCACTCATTGCCCGCATTATCTCAGATTGCTCATCCCTGCCTGACCAAAGCTGTTTTGCTGAAGTAAACGAATACAAAAGCCACAGAAGGCATAGTTGGGAAACAGCCGGGAGTGGTCACACTGACGCCTGTGGGCCCCTTATGCTAACAGCTGACTAAGCCACAGCAATGCACTCTCCCTCGCAGATGTAACCTGTTCATTCTTTCCCACAGCCGCGCACATGGCTCGAGTTCGTCATAGTTCCAGCTTGCGCGCGCCTCCAGCAAAATTCCAACGCACTGGAAGTTACTGTTTACTCTCTCTCTCTCTCTCTCTCTCTCTCTCTCTCTCTCTCTCTCTCTCTCTCTCTCTCTCTCTCTCTCTCTCAGAGAGAAAAATGGACATATAATGCAATATAATGCATGTTGTAAATGTATATAAGTATTGAGGTATTTTTTTCTCTACACGATTAAGTTTCACTTTTGCATTTAAAGATATTGCTTGCAGAGCCAAACAATGCACTGCTATGTATTATGAAGAAATTGTCGATGGTGAACAATAAATCTCTTGCCTTGTTTTTGAAACTGTTTGATGCTAAAATCCAGCCTATGCTACAATGTGAATGCATGTGAGTACGAGTGCTCGAGTATGTGTGTGTGTGTGTGTGTGTGTGTGTGTGTGTGTGTGTGTGTGTGTGTGTGTGTGCGCGCGCAGGCGCGCGCGCGCGCGCGCGCGCGCGTGTGTGTGTGTGTGTGGGGGGGGGGGGGGGGGCGTATGCCTGTGTGTGAGGGTGTAAGTTTGAGTGTATGTGAGGGTATGGGTGTGTTCGTATTGAGATGCGTGTATTTGTGTATTTATGTAAGTGCATACGTTTGTGTGTGTTCGCGCGGGCACGCGCGCCCGTGTGTGTATGTGTATGTGCGTGAGTACGCACGCGCGCGCTTGTGTGTGCGCTTGTGTGTGTGTGTGTGTGTGTGTGTGTGTGTGTGTGTGTGTGTGTGTGTGTGCGCGCGCGTATTTTTTGTGTGTTAATTATTCTTCTTTGCTTTGAATGAAAAACTTTGGTATTCTGTTCATAATGTTTTCTTAAATGTCAGTACAACTTTGAGTTAATGTGACAATAAATTGGTTTCAGTCAGTCAGTCATTGCTTCATTCTGGTTTGCCTCTTTTAACTATTGTACAGCTATTTAGTCTCTTGAGTACCTGTGTACCTTAGTTTGTACAATGCAGATGACTAGTGGTCAGTGCCACTGACCACTGGTAATTATCACGTAAATCGGAGAGTTTAAACTATTTAACAGCTAATTAGTGTTTTCTGAGTGCTTGTGTACCTTGTACAATGTAGATTACTTGTGGTCAGTGCCACTGACTACTGGTCATTATGACGTAAATTGGAGGTTTTAACTATATTTCACAGCTAATTATAGTCTCTCGAGTACCTGTATACCTTGTACAATGAAGAGGACTGGTGGTCAGTGCCACTGACCACTGGTCACTATGACGTAAATCAGATATTTTGACTATTTTACAGTTAATCAGTGTCTCATGAGTGTTTGTATACCTTGTGCAATGCAGACAACCAGTGGTCAGTGTCATTGACCACTGGTCACTTTAATGTATGTCAGAGATTTTAACTATTTTTACAGCTAATTAGTGTCTCCTGAGTGTCTGTGTACCTTGTACAATGTAGATGACTGGGGGGGGGGGGGGGGGGGGGTCGTCAGTTCAAACTAGGGGAGGTAAGTTCCAGCTAGTCCTGGACCCCAGGAGTAAAAGCAGGCTAGCCCAGACTTACCCCGGAGGTAAGTTCCAGGGGGGGGGGGGGGGGGGGGGGGAAATGG
>JADBJO010002732.1:0-12500 GCA_016801955.1 Conus betulinus
AGCATGCAGCAAAGCAAATCTATGTTAAAGATAATGTCCAGTCGTGCCCTCATCTCTTTGGAAAGTAAATTTGATTTGAAATCGATGCGCAATGTTTACGAAATTACCTTACGTCTTCCGAGGATTGATCTTTTGAAATCTGGTGGTTAGTCCCAAGATATAGTCCATCCCAGCTGCATTAAATACAAACGTAAGCCGTGACTTTGTAAGAAATGTATCGTGCGCATTTGAGGACGAAATAGGGAAACATCATCAGTTAATCCTCATGATCATTCATCAAACACCTTTCCATGCAGTGTAATATCTTCTCTCTCTCTCTCTCTCTCTCTCTCTCTCTCTCTCTCTCTCTCTCTCTCTCTCTCTCTCTCGAGCATTTCAATAAGATATATACTGGCGTGTGAAAGAACAAGAAAACAAAAAAGAAACACCCGAAGGTGCTGGGGAGGACCCAGAGAAGCACTGTCTCCACCCGCCTTTAGAGCAGTCCTGTACCACCCTTGGGGCCTGCGCTGTGTTGACGACGAGTACAGGCACGCGCAGGACACTCCATTAAGATATCAAGGGACATAACTGCTCCTGAACAGAGGTAAATCAGACTACAGGATGCAACTCATAACAGCCTTAAAGTAGCATCCCTATGGTGTACCAGCCCGTATTTCATGACTGCAGAATCCACCGGCGAAAAAAACACCACCCTCCAGCTGTCGAGCACACACCCCACAGACCCAACCACCCCTGCCCACGGACAGATGAAGACAGTGCCACTCCAGACACAGCCAAGCTTTCGCCATACGGTCTTATGTGCCCCCGAAGGTGCTGGGGAGGACCCAGAGCAGCACTGTCTCCACCCGCCTTTAGAGCAGTCCTGTACCACCCTTGGAGGCCTGCGCTGTGTTTACGATGGGTACAGGCACGCGCCTGTGAATATACGTGCCATATATATGTGTGCCACCCCTGCCGCCCTTCATGCCCTTTTTGCACAATTCTTGTGAAGTGTGTATATTCACACGTAATAAAGCCAAATTACCTCCCTTTCTCTCTTTTTTTTTTTTTGAGTCATCAGTAATTTCTTTTGCTGTATTATTGTTTTATTTCAGCTTTCCTTAAAAAAGAATTTTTACACCATTGTGATCGAATATGCATGTCCGGCTTCTAATGAACCGATGGCCTTTTTGGATGAAATTATCTGATGTTGTATGTTTTTCTTTTCTACTTTTTTTTCATTATCTTGATCCAATGTGCATGTCACCTTAAATTATCAGATGTTTCTTTAAAGAAAAAGAATCTTTTTCTGTTCGTGATTGAATATACATGTTCACCTTAAATTATCTGATGTTTCTCTAAAGAAAAGAATCTTTTCGTATTCGTACTGATATTCATATATACATGTTCACCTTGTAATGGCCCGGTGGCCTTTCATGATCAAATTGTCTAATGTCCCAAGTGTTTCTCTCTCTCTCTCTCTCTCTCTCTCTCTCTCTCTCTCTCTCTCTCTCTGCATGTGGTGCCACCCCTGCCGCCCTTCATGCCCTTTTTGCACAATTCTTGTGAAGTGTGTATATTCACACGTAATAAAGCCACATTACCTGTCTCTTTTTTGAGTCATCAGTAATTTCTTTTGCTGTATTCTGTTTTATTTCAGCACCAGTCTAGTTCATTCTTTATTTGCTCTTTAACACCGAATTTTTCAGCCACAGATGCAGTTAGCTCACGTATAGAGATAACCCCCATGACTAGCCGTAAGCTTGGAGAGAGGTCCACGCACGCACACACACGCACGCACGCACGCACACACGCACGCACGCACGCACGCACGCACGCACAGCACTCCACCATGTTCCCCCAAATTCACCCTGTCCCATACACTATCTCATTCTCAGTGTTTAGTGCGGAACACAAACAACAGCAGCTGCAGCACCAGCAGCAGCAGCAACAACAACAACAACATCATTGCTGTCTTTAATCGATGTTCAACAATAATAGAATATCAACAACAATGTCTTAATTGTTCAACAATAATAGAATATCAACAACAATGTCTTTAATTGATGTTCAACAATAATCATCACAACAATGTCTTTAATTGATGTTCAACAATAATAGAATATCAGCAACAATCTGCTGCCTGTAATTGTCCCCTCTTTGTTTTTGGATTTACGCATGATCACCTTCGTTACCTGCAACACGATGGGAGTCCTACGTTTAAAACAATGTTTATCCTTTTGAAGTCATTTGACTTTTTTTTTTTTACCAGATTGTGCTTACAAAGTCTCTGTTTACTTTGTGCAGCGTATGTCAGTCTGTATTTATAGGCAAGGTCAGGGTATTGTTTACAAATTCCGTCCCAGACCTTGCCATCACCTGTGTCTGTTGGTTGGTTTGTCTGTCTCTCTCCGCCTGTCTTTGTCTGTCATCATCTTCTTCTACTTTTTCTTCAACTTCTTCTTCTCCTCCTCCTCCTCCTCCTCCTCCTCCTCCTTTTTCTTCCTCATCTTTTTCTCCTCTTCTTCTTTCATCTTCTTTTCTTCTTCTTCTTCTTCTTCTCCCTAAGTCCTTATCTTTTCATCCACCCCACCCTTCTTTTTATCACCACCGTCCTTACGATCACAATCATAAACTTCATCATGGTAATTGAACATCGTCTCCAACATCGTCTTCCCCTCTGGAAACGTCAGCACAATAAATGCAAATCTTGTCAAATTTTCCCTGTCCACCATGTCAATAATCGTTGGAGGGTCAGTGTTTGTTTATCCTCTTTCCTCCTCCTTCCCATCCCTTAAGCCCCCTAATGAACCCCTCCACCCCTCAGCTAAGTCCCATCTCCCCTCCCTCCCTTCCCGCCTCATTGAAATGAACAGATCCTCATTCTGTGTCCCCAGGTGCTGTCCATTATGGCCGGGAGGGGCAATAACATTATTGGATTGGATTCTCTGGGAATGGGCGGCCCGCGTTCCCCTTCAATGATTGCCTCGCGCTGAGGTTGCCAAACAAATTAGTTGATAGGATGTCACTGCAGTCTATGTATGTGTGTGTGTGTGTGTGCGTGCGTGCGTGCATGCGTGCGTGCGTGTGTGTGTGAGTGTGTGTGTGTGAGAGAGAGAGAGCCCTTTTCATATTATCTGTTTGCCATCACCTTCGATTTCTTCTTCTTCTTCTATTCTTCTTCTTCTTCTTCTTCTTCTACTACTACTACTACTACTACTATACTACTACTACTACTACTTCTACTACTACTACTACTACTACTACTACTACTACTACTACTACTCTTACTACTACTGCCACCACCACTATTAATGCCACCACCACTGCTGTTTACTGCTGCTCCTGCCACTTCTACTGCTACTTCTACTGTTGCTTGGTGCTGCTGCTGTTTGCGCTGCTACTGCAACTACTACCACTACTATGCTGTACTATGGGATGGGAGGGGGGGCAGGGGAAATCGCGGTGCTGTCTCATATACCAGGTTCTCCCTGCCACGTCACCACACTGGTAGTGCACACTGAGCAAGCCGGCGTTTGGCAACCCCCCAGAGGAGACACTGCGCTGGTCATTTCATGGTGCTGTCTGCTGTGAGGACACACTGCACTGGTCACTTCACTGGGTGTCAGCTGTGAGGACACACTGCACTGGTCACTTCAATGGCGTCTGCTGTGTGAGGACACACACTGCACTGGTCACTTCACTGGTGTCAGCTGTGAGGACACACTGCACTGGTCACTTCACTGGTGTCAGTTCAGCTGTGAGGACACACTGCACTGGTCACTTCACTGGTGTCAGCTGTGAGGACACACTGCACTGGTCACTTCACTGGTGCTATCCGCTGTGAGGACACACTGCACTGGTCACTTCACTGGTGTCAGCTGTGAGGACACACTACACTGGTCACTTCAATGGTGCTGTCTGCTGTGAGGACACTGCACTGGTCACTTCAATGGTGCTTGGTGTCTGTTGTGATCTTACCTACATATAAACATCACCTGCTACGCCTCTCTACTGACGACAATGACTGCTGTGTCGCCGGTCCATCGTGCTGTGATCTAACCTACATACAGCATCACCTGCTAAGCCCCATACTGACGACAATGACTGCTGTGTCGTCAGTCCATCGTGCGTCAGCGTCTGCCTCTTCCTCTAGAGGGCGCTACAACATCCACCCCCACGGCAATTCGCATGAAGATGGTGATTCCCACAACTTGAGATTGGCCCTGTGCCATAGCCTGCACTGCCAGTCCACAGGAAGCAAGTCAGATCAGGTCGCCACCAGGCAGCCCACCGAGGAAGCACTGCATTGTCACGTGGTGGTGTTCAGTGGTTCCCGCTGTCATCCAACACGCACAGAATTAAACCCCCTGCTGACGACAGTCACTGCTCAGTGGCAGATCCATTGTGAGTCTGCCTCTTCCTCCTCCTCCTCCCTAGGGCGCCGCAACGTCCATCTAATGACAACCCGCATGAACTGTGCCGCCAAGAGTGTGCCAAACTCTTTGAAGACGGAGATGAAATCAGAACTGAGCGGCAACGTGAGCAGGGCGCGAGAAAAAAGACCCAATGAATGCGTGCGTTTGTTTAGATGATCTTTGACGATGAGATTATAATAAAGCTTATGCTGCGGAGCTCCAATTAGGGATGAGAATATCGGCTAGAACGTATCCTGACATCAGCTTTTGGACCTCGCTTCTCTGGTTCAGCTGAACGATCGTCTTGACCTGGGCCAAGATTAGATCTCAGAGAGAGAATCGATAGAACACTTTAGAATGTGTAGGGTCTACTGTATTGATCAGTTTTCTGTCTGGTGAAGCGTCCTTCCCTCTGCCGGGCCACGGCAGTTTGACACACTCTTGGCGCCACAGTCGGCAGTTTGGCACACACTCTGGCGCCATAGTTAGCAGTTTGGCACACTCTTGGCGCCATAGTCGGCAGTCTGGCACACTCTTGGCGCCACAGTCGGCAGTTTGGCACACTCTTTGCGCCACAGTCGGCAGTTTGGCACACTCTTGGCGCCACAGTCGGATGAGACCCGCATGGTACCATTTTCAGGAAAGCCGAGCATGTTCGATGAGGAGTAGCTTTTCTTGTTAGCAACACTTTGTCTTTTTGGTCTGAATAATTTGTGGTCTTTATTCAATTGTGGCCCTTTTTTTCCAGGCCAGTTTCATACGTTTCGGAACATCGGCAAACTTATTGTAAGAATGATTTGATGTGTGTGTGTGTGTGTGTGTGTGTGTGTGTGTGTGTGTGTGTGTGTGGTGTTGTGGTGTGTGTGTACATATATCTCCATGTCTGTCTGTCTGTATGTATGTATGCATGCAGGTACGTACGTAGGTATAGTACGTACGTTGTATGTATGTGTGGATCTAGATAGATACATAGATACATTAATACGTAGATACATACATACATGTATACTGATAGATAGCTACATCGATGGATAGATAGATAGATACTTAGATAGATACATAGATAGATACATAGATAGATAGATAGATAGATAGATAGATAGATAGATAGATAGATAGATAGATAGATAGATAGATAGATATTTGTGTAAACATGTGTCCTTGTGTCTGTCTATGTGTGTGCTTTCGTTTGTGTGTGTATGTGTGTGTGTGTTGTGCGTGTGTGCGTGTGCGTGCGGTGTTTGTGTATGTGCGTATGTGTGTATGTATGTATGTGTGTGTGTGTGTGTGTGTGTGTGTGAGAGAGAGAGAGAGAGAGAGAGAGAGAGTGAGAGAGCGAGAGAGAGAGAGAGAGAGAGAGAGAGAGAGTTCTTATATAAGCCAAGAAATTCAGGTTGAAACACCCAACAAATGAGGCTGGGTTTTTCTGTGGCCGATTTTTTTCCGTCGCCTATTTCTTTTTCATTTTGCGTATGTTTTTTATCTCAAAGAGCCTCGGATTATTTTCTAAAATCGAAAATATCGTTAAGCTAAGCTAGCAAGACCTTCTAAATAATCGCATTAGAAAAGGTAACGCAGATTTCTTCGAAAAAAAAAATTAAAAAAAAAAAAAGGAAAAAAAAAAAAAAAAATATATATATATATAAATCGTTAGGATGCGTTTTAGTAAAGCTTCAGTCAGAAGGCTTTTAGTCTAAACTTGCATCTGTAAAGCCTGGTTCTTTCTGTAACCAATAGCTTCCTAAAAACGTATTTGAAAATCCGATCGACCTATATGTTAGGGTTTACATAAACGTGAGGTTGTGTGTGTGTGTGTGTGTGTGTGTGTGTGTGTGTGTGTGTGTGTGTGTGTGTGTATGTGTGTGTGTGTGTGTGTGTGTGTGTGTGTGTGTGTGTGTGTGAGTACAACACTATGTTAATCTGACAGTAAATGGTTTTCAGTCAGTCAGTCAGTGGTGTGGGTGTGTGTGTGTGTGTGTGTGTGTGTGTGTGTGTGTGTGTGTGTGTGTCCTGTCCCCGCTTAGTATTATTCTCACCTTTAGCTTTCATTTTCTAAGTCATCTCCTCTTCCGTCGTCTCTCCCACCCCTGCTGCTTTCTTCTTCTTCTTCTTCTTCTTCTTCTTCTTCTTACTTCTTCTTCTTCTCCCCCTTCTCGACCATCTTGCCCTCCCTCTCTTTCCAACCCCTTCTTCACTCACTTCCCGTCCTATTCCTTGTCCTCTTCCTCCCTTTCCCCCTCTAACACCCTTCTTCTTCTGTCCCCTTCTCGTGTCTTCCTTTTGCTCCTCTTCTTTTTCTCCTTACCCGTCCCCCACCCTTCCCCTTCTCACCTCTTTCTACTCCTCCTGCTCCTCTCCCTCCCTCCCTCTTCTCCTCCGGCTCCTCTCTCTTCCTATTCTTCCTCTCCCTTCTCTCTTCTCCTGCTCCTCGCAAACACACACACACACACACGCGCGCGCGCGCACTTACACACAAATGCGCACACACAGACACAGACACTACACACACACACACACACACACACATACACACACACACACACACACACACACAAATATATAATATATATATATATATATATATATACATATACATACATACACATGCATGCACACACACACACCACACACAACACACACACACACACACACACACACACACACACACCTGTTTAAGCAAGACACGCAATCCTCTCATCCAATCATGTCCTATCGGTGAATTGGCCTTCTGGTTTGAGTGAACATACTGGCCATCCCCACCTCTCCCCCCGCCCTTACTCCGGCCTCAACCATCCCCCCCCCCCCTCCTTACCCCGGCTTCATGCTCCTCTTGCCCCAACCACCCCACCTCTTCCCACCCTTACCCCGGCCCCCACCCACTTTCCATTTCTCTTCCCTATACATTGCAAAGGAGAGAAGTTATATGAAAAAATGAAGAAGAAAACAAACAAAAAGCTTCTCACAAGTACTATTCTTGGGCATATCCATAAATTCCCCTCCTCCTCCTCTTCCTCCTCACTATTACTCACTCCTCCTCTTCCTCACTCCTCCTACTCACCCTTGTCCTTCCTCATCTTTCCTAATCCTCCTCCTCTTCCTTCTCTTCATTGTTCTCATTCGCTTTCCATCTCTTTCTCCTCCTACATATCCTCTTTCTTCCTCTGCCTTCTCCTCATTTTACTCTACTTTCCTTCCTTTGTCACATTCTTCTTCTCCTTCTCTCTTTCCTCACCTTCTCTATTTCTCGTCTTTTTTTCATCCTGTGCGCCTTCTGCCCTCCTTCTCTGCCAACAAAGCTTTCTTTCTCCTCTTCTTGCGCCTTGTTCTTTTCTCCTCGCTTTTTTTCCGACTCTTCCTCCCTCCCTTCTACTCTCTTGTCCTCCATCTCTTCTTCTGTCGTCTCTTTCTCCCACTCCCCCCTCCCCCCCCCCCCTCTACTACCCATTATTCTCCCTTCTCTCCTCTGCTCCCCCCCCCCCTCCCCCCCCCCCCCCCCCCTTTCTGTTCTTGCTACTTCTCGTTCTTCTTAAATAATCTAGGTCACTCTGTCCCCCTACTCATTCGCTTATGTCACACCAAACTTATTTTTCTAGGTCATACAGAGACGAACCAGTTTGTCTTACATAATCCACACAAGCTTTCTTGGTTCACAATTCGACTTAAATTCTCCAATGGGAAAAAGTCCTCTCTCTTTTCAGTCACCAAAAACATTCTTTTTTATTTCATCAAATTTCCAAATCACATTTTCTTTCGACAGAGCAGACCATTCCAAAGCATCTGAGGCCTGTTAGGGGCTACGTCCAGGTTATAAAGAGTTCCAAGGTACAGCGTGCTTGCCCGAGGATCAATTATATAAAAGCCTTCAGAAAAAAAATAGCTGTTCTGTTCTGCTCTCCCTCATCTTACTTCTTCGTCCTCTTCTTCTCCTCTTAACTAATCTAGCCCTTTTTCCTGAGATCTCTCTCTCTATCTCCTTCTCTCTCTCTATCTTCTCTCTCTCTCCTCTTAGCTAAAAGTCCCTTGCTCACAAAGGCAGTCTCTTTGTTTACCAAGAGCACAAAATCACTATTTTTTTACAGAAAAAAAGACGATCACTGGGGGGGAGGAATCACCCTGGAAAGGTGCATTTTCCACCACTCCAGGTTAAGTTCTAAAACATATCAAGCACCTGTAGCGCAGGTCTGCCGCTTCAAAGTACTCAGAAAAAAATAATATTTTCGGTTTTTTTTCCCTGACAACTAAAGCCTTCTCCTCCCCCCACTTTTCTCTCATGGCTCCTATGTTCCTCCCCTCCCAACCCCCTCCTCCTTAATCCCCCCCCCCCCCCCACCCCCCCCCCCCCCCCCCCCCCCCCCCCCCCCCCCCCCCCCCCCACCTCCCCCCCCCCCCCCCCCACCCCCCCCCCCCCCCACCACCCCCCCCCGCCCAGCCCCTCCTTCCTTCTACTGTTTTCCTTCTTCGCATTCGTCTCCTGCTTGTGCAAGTTATCTCATGCAGATACGTCCGCTCGGAGACGTGACATTTTGCGAGGGTAAACATATTGACCTCACCCCATCCCCGACCTTCCTCCCCCCCCCCCCTCCCCAACATCCCCACCCCAATCTACACCCCCACTTCTCCGGCCCCTTCCCTTTCCTCCCAACAATAACCCTTCAGCTGAAGGATGTCAAACAACAAACTTTTTATGGTTGTTTGTCTGGAGCATTTGCATGTAAAAATAAGACTTCCCCTGTTTCAAACCTCCCCAACTCCTCCACCTCCTCCTTCTCCTCCTCCTCCTCCTCCTCCTCCTCCTCCAGTCCTTCTCTTGTGTTGTCACCGTTCCTTCATCGTTGGATGTTTTGTACGTCACGTACTGACTGACCTTCCATAAATCGTCAGCTGAGGACGCCAAACAACAAAAACCCAGTCTGTGCATTCCGGTGCATGCTGGAAAATCCCTATCTTTTCCTCCTCTTACGGCTGCCTGTCTTTCGCTTTTCTTAGCGTTTCTTTCGTCTGCGCTCTCTCTCTCTCTCTCTCTCTCTCTCTCTCTCTCTCTCTCTCTCTCTTCTTGGTATTGTCATCCTCATTGTGTTCTTTTTTCCTCCTCCTCCTCTTTTCTTCTTCTTCTTCCTCTTCTTCTTCTGTGTGTCTTGTTCTTGTCTTCTTCTTTTTCTTCTTCTTCTTCTTCTTCTTTCTTCTTCTTCTGTTTCTTCTTCTTTCTTCTTCTTCTTCTTCTTCTTCTTCTTCTTCTTTTTCACCATCATCATCATAATGAAGAGGAGGAGGACAATTTCTACTGTGCCCATGCTAACAACGAAGGTTACAGAGCGCTTTACAAATTTAACAAATCAATATCACACGCACACACACGCGCGCGCACACACACACACATACACACACACACTCTCTCTCTCTCTCTCTCTCTCTCTCTCTCTCTCTCTCTCTCTCTCTCTCTCTCAGACACACACACCACACACCACACACACACACACACACACACACACACACACACACACACACACACACACACCGGAACACTGTATCACAGACACATACACTGTATAACTCTGTGAACAAAACTTATTCGCACACGAACGAGTGTGCAATTGACATGCAACAGGCCAGAAATATTTCTGATGAGATTCTGCAACTGGCGTTTTAAACAGAAAGGTTTTAAGTGCAGATTTTGAAAGTCAGGAAGGAAGTGGAATCACATAGTTGGAAAGGTAATAATTCCAGAGTCTTGCTACAGAACATGGCGAATGCTCCAGAGCCGTGTTCCTTTCTGTTACATGAGGGTTATTTAGAGGCTTTCTGTTACATGAGGGTTATTTAGAGGCTTTCTGTTATATGAGGGTTATTTTGAGGCTTTCTGTTATATGAGGGGTATTAAGAGGGAATTCGTGTTTATATGAGGGTTGTTTTAGAGGCTTTCTGTTAGATGGAGGGTTATTTAGAGGCTTTCTGGTTATATTAGGGTTATAAGAGGGAATTCGCGTTATATGAGGGGTTGTTTAGAGGCTTTCTGTTAGATGAGGGTTATTTAGAGGCTTTCTGTTATATGAGGGTTATTAAGAGGGAATTCGCGTTATATGAGGGTTGTTTAGAGGCTTTCTGTTAGATGAGGGTTATTTAGAGGCTTCTGTTATATGAGGGTTATTTAGAGGGAATTCGTGTTATATGAGGGTTGTTTAGAGGCTTTCTGTTAGATGAGGGTTATTTAGAGGCTTTCTTTATATGAGGGTTATTTAGAGGGAATTCGTGTGTTATGAGGGTTGTTTAGAGGCTTTCTGTTAGATGAGGGTTATTTAGAGACTTTTTTGTTATATGAGGGTATTTTAGAAGGAATTCGTGTTGTATGAGGTTGTTTAGAGTATGAGCGTTATTTAAAGGGAATTCGTGTTATATGAGGGTTATTTAGAGGGAATTCTTGCTATACGGGGGTTATTTAGGGAATTCGTGTTATATGAGGGTTTTGTTTTAAAGAGGGAATTCGTGTTATACAACGGTTATTTAGAGGGAATTCTTGTTATATGGGGGTTTTTAGAGGGAATTCGCGTTATATGAAGGCTATTTAAAGAGAATTCGTGTTATATGAGGGTTATTAGAGGGAATTCGCGTTATACAAAGGTTATTAGAGGGAATTCTTGTTATACGGGGGTATATTTAGAGGGAATTCGCGTTATATGAGGGTTATTTAAAAAGAATTGTGTTATATGTGGGTTATTTAGAGGGAATTCGAAGGAATTCGTTTGTTATATGAGGGCTATTTATGGTGAATTCGTGTTTATAGAAGGGTTGTTTCGAGGGGAATTCGTGTTGTATGAAGGTTATTTAGAGGGAATTCGAGTTATATGAGGGGTATTTAGAGAGAATTCCAAAACTTCGGTCATCAGAGAAGAAACGGGGGGAACATGGGGGTAGGGATATTATATCGAAGAGGTCCAGAGGAGTATGCAGGCGTTTCGTGTATGATATCTTATAGCACAGACACGCAGACTTGTAGTGGATCCTTTGCACGATTTTGAGCCAGTTTAAATTTCTTCCAGAGATACGAAGTATGATGTTGTTTTGGCACCTTGCAGACAAGGCGAGCCGCTGAGTTTTTGAACTCGTTGTAGTGGCTGGAGTTAGGCTGCTGGTACACCAAGCCGAAGAGCGTCACAATAATATATCTTGACAAGAAGAAGGGAGACACCAGCGTTTTTGTGTGCCTGTTCTGTAAGGAAAGGGTCTGATAGAGTTGATGCCACGGAGTTCAAGAAAGGATCGATGCTTGGCAGATTTTGGCTTTGTGGTGTTTCAGGGTGAGAATCAGCGTCGAGAGAGAAGCCAGGGTCACGAACACATGGCATAAATGAGATGTCGGTGGAGCCTAGGACTATTGACGGATGGAAACGGGGGTCTTGAGCCTGAGTATGTTTTATAAACCGGATAGTCTCTGCTTTTTGATCGTTCAATTTCAGCTTATTAATAGACATCCACTATTTAATATCAGAGATACAATCTTAAAGATTTTTGATGAGAGGATCATAGTTGTCTAGCGTGTCAGAATGTTCAAGCTGATTGTCATCAGTGAACATTTCATGATGAATACAATGGTTGTAAATGATCTCAGTCAGAAGCATTGAGTACATTATGAAAAGCACTGGATCTAGCACCAAGCCCTGGGAACCGCCAAAGTTTTGATGACATTTTAAAAGACCGTTTCTCGTTGATAAGGCGACGAACTGCTGTCTGTTTGACAGATAGGATCTAACCCAATTTCATGCATGTCACATATGCCAAAGTTTGTCCTTAGACGTGGAAGGAATATTTTTGTGATCAATTGTATCGAGAGCCTCAGACAGATCGAGGAAGAAGAAGAGCAGATACTGTGTCGTCATCAAGCGATGTCAGAATATCATTCAAGATTCGAACAAGAGCAGTCTCGGTGCTATGCACAGCACGGTAGGCTTTCTGGTGTAAGGCGAGACGGTTAGTCACAAGAAGATGTTGGGATAATTGATTGGAGGACCAATTTCCCGTAAGAAATTTCTTTCTTCTTCGTCTTCTTCTCTCTTCATCTTTGTCATCGTCGTCGTCGTCGTCGTTCTCGTCCTCCGTCTCCTGCGT
>JADBJO010002732.1:25000-27500 GCA_016801955.1 Conus betulinus
CTTGTTAAAACTGAAGTTGCAAAATGTAAAAGTACTCGTACTTGCAGTGAAGGAAGGGACACGTGCGAGCAAAACATTTAATGGATCAGTTCCTAGCAAGTGTCGAATTCATTAGAAGTTTTGAACGTTTTTTGTTTGTTGTTTTTTTTTTTTTTAATGAAATGAGGTAGCAAAAAATTGATAAGGCTTTAGAAGAGGACTTTCTTGCACTCAAAGGTAAACACTGGAACAGTTATAAAGAGATAAATGAACCAATTGTTGGCGAACAATCCCAACAAATTCAGATTATATGATAATGGGTTAAGTGATACCAAAAAAAAAGGACCGTTCTTGTTTTTAATAAGGTCAGCTAAGACCAAGTACGTTAAAAAACCAACAAAAAAATCAAAACAGTAGTAAGTTCCGTAGGCGAGATAACAAACCAACCCAAACTAACGATGAGTGCACTCGGTTTATTTGAAAACCTGACTCAGTATCACAAATGTTTGTTGCCTTCAAGTTCTAACCTTAGGGCTAATTTTCAAAACTGAGTATCTGCATTGATGAATGGTACATCGAGTATCTGCATTGATCAGTGGTAAACTGAGTATCTGTATGATGAAAAGTACATTGATTATCTGTATTGATGAATGGTATTTTTCGTTTTGTTGATCATGGTTGATGGATTCAAGAACCTTAACATGTAAAATAACTAAAGCCTCCCCATTTTCTCTTTGATTATTCTGTAACTGTGTAGCTTTGGTCAGTCATAATCAGAAAAGCATCAATCAAAGATTTAAAACCTGCCGTGCAAAAAAAAAAACAAAAGCAATGAGATAGATCTGCACAAATCAGTGCAGAATCTGACGAAGGTAGTTTCAATAACTCGGGAAAATCAGGAAATTTGGTGCCTATCCTCAGATTGCATGCTGAAAACTTGTTAAAGAAAAGAGTTCTTAACATCAACTGCAGAGCATGAGAAGAAAATAGATCCAGAAAGAATCAACAACAAATTGAAGAAAGAAATGCTAACTTTCAATTCCTGAGAAATGTTAACACGGTTATGTGAGCCAAGGAACTGTAAATTCACTTCTCATGTTTTCTCCAATAATGCTTAATATCATAGAAAAAAAAAGTTTTGTCTCGACAGATATCGTCTTAATCTTGGTACCGAACAGAGAAAAGCATAGAATACATCATGACAACGACAGATGGTTGTTTGGCAGGGAAGCGCAAAACTGAAATGGACCGAATCCAGTCTGTACACAAAGCATTTCAGTGAAAGCCTGTCTGTCGTTCCGTTACAATGCTCTGAAATGGACCGAATCCTACCTGTACACAAAGCATTTCAGTGAAAGCCTGTCTGTGTTGTTCCGTTACAATGCTCTGATTGATTCTGGTTCTAAACTGCGGATCCAACCGATCCAGATGGGGAAAACAAGAGACAGCGACACGGCTTTATGATGTTAGTAAATTCATAAGCAAGGGCAAATGAAGGGGAAACGTATGACAAACGGCATACCATACCAACTGCTTGCCTCCAAAGAAGGAAATGGGGAGAAAGGGGATACAGCTGTTAGACTTCTGTTCGATGTTTCAGCTGCCATTACTTTAGAGGCAGACAGCTGGAAGATGTTTAGGTTGCGTTTTCTTTTTTGATTGAGCAGTTAAAACTACGCCTGATATTTTCTACAGTCAGCGAAAAATCTGGTTTCTTGACACCATTAAACGATGTTGTTTAATTGCTGTTTACAGCAGACATTCTGGTTCAGTTTTGTAAATCACCCCACCATCTGCTAGTGTCAACACTCACGCCGTGTCGTTTTTATTGCGACTGGCAGGGTCTTCAGCGTGTCCATTCTAGAATACACTGGAGAATGGAGAACCCCAAAGTTATCCTATGGGCAGTTTACAGATTTCAGACGTCCACTGCACTGATCGTGAGAGGACAGTCCAATCCTTCAGTGCTGCCATCCATCTGTTGTTGGTGCCTTTTGGGCTCCGTAGTTAAGGAGTAAATTCCATGAACACTGACAACTGAATTTTGCTGAATGCAATGTCTAGGTCTGTGGCTACTGGTAGTGTTGCTTCTTGGTTTTTTTCTTAATCCTTCATACACTTCTCAGATAACTGTGGCTTCATTCTTCACTAAATCATCATTTGTTCTCCTTAGATGAATGTGACTTTATATCCTTCCCTAAATCATCATTTGTTCTTCTTAGATAACTGTGACTTTTTCATACACTTCTCAGATAACTGTGGCTTCATTCTTCACTAAATCATCATTTGTTCTTCTTAGATAACTGTGACTTTATCCTTCCCTAAATCATCATTTGTTCTTCTTAGATAACTGTGACTTTATCTTTCCATAATCATCATTTGTTCTTCTTAATTAACTGTGACTTTATCCTTCCATAATCATCATTTGTTCTTCTTAGATAACTGTGACTTTATCCTTCCATAAATCATCATTTGTTCTTCTTAGATAACTGTGACTTTATCCTTCCATAAATCATCATTT
>JADBJO010002732.1:32500-60000 GCA_016801955.1 Conus betulinus
TGAGAAATTCAATTCGCATTCAGCAAACTGCCCATTTTGAGTTTCTGTCCTTGAATTTGTGATTTGTCCACACGTAGTAATCTTGATATTGTATAAGAAAAAGAAAAATTAAGGCTTGCAAGCACGTGTGTATGTGTGTGTGTGTGTGTGTGTGTGTGTGTGTGTGTGTGTGTGTGTGTGTGTGTGTGTGTGTGTGTGCACGCGCGTGCGAGCGCTCAGGCAATTTTAGATTTATCAGATAGGAAATTAGTTTCGGTGGTCTGTCTTCATGTCTGTGAGCATTTGTACATTTGCGTCTTGTTATCTTTGTGTGGAGGGTCGAGGGGAAATACGAAAGAAAAAAGATGGGGAATGAGATACAGAAATTAAGAACTGACCAGAAAGAAAAGATCGAATCCAACCGTATGAAATTTGTGACTGTTTTTTTTTTTCTACCCTTTTGGAGATACTTCTGCTGCTTTCAGGAACAAAATGAATAACAAAAAAAAAAAGAAAACACCAGTGGGTTAGCGTCGTGGACTCCCGGCTGGGAGGTCGTGGGTTCGAATCCCATCAGAAGTCATGTGGGTTTTTTCTGCTCCGACCGGCTCCTACCCAGAGTTGAGTCTGCTGCGGACTCAGTTGGGAAGACCGGGACCACACAGTCGAGTTTCATCCACTTAATGGATGCGTTTCTGAGAGTGTTGCTCAAATTTCCTGACCAACGCTGCAGGTGCCTGTATCTCTCGGCCTGGTTGACGCCAGGATATATTATGAAAGGAAGCGTAGAGTACAGCCCTGTCATGTAGTCTCAGACCGAAATGGAAATCCGTAGTAGCATCATCATAATCATCCTCCATCTCATCAATCAGCATTTTAAAAAAAAAGCCTCACATTCTGTGGCCCTTCATGCCCTGCTCTTATGGTGACGTCAGTTTCGATGTCCTTTCCACGTCTGTGGCCTTGGTTTGGTTCGTCGGGGTCACCGTATCGGCGAGTCCATGGGGACTGTCGTTGGACGGACGTGGTGGCGCCCTCCGGAGGGAGAGCTCACCCACGCCGGCTTCGCAACTAAGCAATTATTGTCGTCTGTAGGGGGCTTAGTAGGTGGTATCCTGAGTATGTTTAGATCAGAACAGGCGCCACTGAACACCACCGAAGTGACTCGGCAGCAGTGCAGTGTCTCCTCCGGTGGGTTGCCTCTTGACGACTTGACATTGACTGCTCCCTGTGGATTGCCGGTGCCGGGGCTGCGGCGGGGCCGACCGGTCTGTGGCTGTGGATAGGGAAAAAAAAAAGAAAAAAAAGAAAAGATTGATATTAACATTTTAGAGCAAGAGCGTAAAAGATACATGCAGAGAACTACTAGCCATTTTCTTTATGTTGATCGTGCTATGATTTTTAGTTCTTTGTTCCCTTATTGACGTCTCTCTACCAAATCTGAGAACTCTCGTATAATTTAATGGGCAATGTCCGTTCAGAAATTTTCAGTGGTCACATAAACAGACGTGAATCACACACACACGCGCGCACACACACACACACACACACACACACACACACACACACACACACACACACACGCACGCACGCATGCTCGCACGCACACAAGAGAGAGAGACAGACACAAAGAGACAGACAGACAGGACGAAAGCATACACATGAAAGCCTTCCACTGCAATGAGATTTGTTAGGCCACAACTCATGCCAAAGACAGACCAGAGAGCAAAGTCTGTAGTGTCCAACACATCTGAAGCGGACAGGAGCCCGCAGGGAACAGATAGGGAGGTGGGGATGGGGAAGGCAGATAGAGGAGAAATGATGGATGTGGAGTTGTGGAGAGGGTAGAGAGGAGGGGGAGAGGATAGTGATGGAGGAGGGAGGAAGCTCAACGCAACACTGACACTGACAGGAATCAATGACACTGTAAACACGCGGGTGGGTTGCTTCAAGTAAACAACAAGCAATCAGCTGGCATGTATAAGGGTGCACACACGCGCGCGCGCGTGCACTTGTGTGTGTGTGTGTGTGTGTGTGTGTGTGTATGCCTATGTGTGTATGTGCGCGAGAAGGCATGTGCTTGTATGTGTGTGTGTGTGTGTGTATGTGTGTGTGTGTGTAGGCATATGTGTGTCTATGTGTGTACATGAGTGGGCAAATGCATGCAAGTGTGTGTGTGTGTGTGTGTGTGTGTGTGTGTGTGTGTGTGAGTGTCTGTGCTTGACAAAACCATCCAATCGGTCCCACTAAAACCACAAATTAAAGAACACATTTCAAATCTATGCCCACTCTCCCCTCTCAAAACCCCTCCCCCTTTTCCCTTTCTCCCTCTTAAGCGCCGTTTATACAGAGCGCGAACGCGAACGCGAAAGCGAACGCGGTTTTTCGTCCTGGAATATTTTTGTCATTTATAGAGGAACCGTTCAAATAGAGTGCGAACGCGAACAAATTTTTGTTCGCGCGAACGACCGCCTTGATTGCCCCCAGAGCGAATTTTCTCAGAAGGTCGCGCGGCTTTCTGCTATCAACCAATCAGCAGGTACTTCCCTTGCATCATTTCCACAAATAGAAACTTGTGTACGCTGACCGTTCCAAGAAAAAGCTAGGCACTAGCGTCAGTCCACTTTGCTTGTGAAGTTTGGAGAAGAATGGACAAGACAATGGACAAGACAGAAGCCATGATTCTTGAAATTGAGAAGAATCATGTACTGTATGACAAAGCAGACAAAGATTACAAAGACATCATGAAAAAAAGAGACATATGGAAAGCAATTGGACAGAAAGTCGGACTGACAGGTATGGGATTGAAATTAATTTGATTTTACCTGTTTCAACAATGTTATGGAACTGTAAAAAAAAAATAAATGTCTGCACGACTTTATTAATTAAACACGTTTTAACTTTTATGTCAGCAGTCTTCATAATGACACCATTTTAGCTCTGACAGAAATAAATAATGGAATTATGACAAAAATTTTCTCTCTCACAGCAAGAAAAAGACGAGAGCAGCCTCGAAAGCCGTCGACGGTTTCCGCGTTCGGGTTCGTGCTCTATTTGAATGGCAAAACTGCTCAAAAGTCGCGTTCGCGTTCGTGTTCGCGTTGGACGCGTTCGCGTTCGCGTTCTGTATAAACGGACCCTAGAACGGTATGAGCCGCACCGCTTCGACTATATGCTACAAGAAAAATTACGTCACGGTAAGTGCGTGACGCCTTTCGTTCTTATGGGCTTACCTCCCTTACCCCCCCCCCTCAACTCTCATTCCCCACGCTGGGCGATACTACGCAGCAACGTCTCCCCCCCCCCCCCCCCTCCCCTCTCAACCCCCATGACACAAAGGCATGTTGCCACTCTCTCCGCCGCCACCACCACCTCCACCCCCCCCCCCCCCCCATCCCGTGAAACAAAGACATGTTGCCGCTCTTTCCACCGCCACCACCCACCCCCCCCTCCACATGAGCCAAGTGCGGCCGTAATTGACACAAAGGCAATCATCTAACCCCTTCGCCAACCCCCCCCCCCCCCCTTTCATATCTACAGCCTACGTGCTTGCGGACACCTATACAGACACATAAATTAACCAGTGCCGAGTAGGTTCAAACAATTTCTCAGGCGATTGGTGACAAGACTAAACCCCTCCCCCTCTCACCCCTGATCTATAAATGACAGGTTGTCAAAATCTGATTCGGCAATTGAGAAATTCGTATACCAAGCACACAGGGGTCGCAATTTCACTGACCCCTCAGGACTGCCTGTAGTCGAGAGCAGAGGAAGACAAAGGGACAGACAAGGCCTGGTAAACTGGTGACCTCTTTGATCTCAAGTCATTCATTGTTCATTCCCAGGAAAAGTGAGTTGGAACTCTGCTTTACATTTTTGAATCAATGTGTTGATTTTGTTATGCTGTGTGTGTTAACACCATAACTTTGTACAAATGCTTAGCAACATTTATCAAACTGATGAATGATTATTCTGTGTAGTAGTTTGCTTGCCATCATATGGAAAAAGCTCTCTCCCAGTGGTTATGATTCTTTGTTAAGATAATAATTCAATGATTAATTTTGATCAGGAAAACAGTATGCCTGTGCAAGGTTAAGAACTGCTACTCTGATTTATAAATACTTGTGATTGTTGGAATGATTTGTAAGACTTTAAGTCTACACCACATGTGGACTTGGACTAAGTGTAGCCCAAGTCAATGTGATTCAATTCATAAGAAACATGGAAGAGTTGTTTGACTGAAACTGTGTAACATTGTATTACTGTCTCCTACCCTTTTGTAAGCTTAACTTAGCCTTTAAACAAAAGTGGAGATTAATAGTTATAGCAGAAACTCTACATAGAGAGAAAACTTTGCTGGCTGAGTCTCACATCTCTTCTGAAAGAAAGAGAAAAAGGGTAAATGTGTGCACTCAACAAACCAGCCATCAGATTCTCACCTATAGACCAAGTTCTCTTTATCGCAGACCTGGGATCCTGGTCACGCTACACATTGCGGTTGAACCAGAAGCTGGACTTTGCCAGAAAACCAGGGGAATGCCAGACACTATGGCATCACTTTAAACCAGGGCAACACCAGACAACCAACCTACACCAGTGGGGCAGTCACCAGCCACAGGAGAGATCAACTATCCTCTCCGAAGCAAAGCTAAGTTAGCTTACCACCTGGACTCTCAACCCATCAGACCCTTGCCCTCACTTTATGATGAAATGGTGAGAACCTGTCTATGAGTACCACTTTGGCTACAGCACTGGGTGCTTGCAAGTGAAGTGGGATGTAAAATAACCATATACATTCAGTGTAACTTGGACAGACCCCATGTATGCCAACTTAAGCTTGCTGCACAGAGTGCAAGCAAGTAAAGTAGGAGTGAAGAAGGGCCTCTCATTGTGGTAGTCCAATGAGAACTAAAACCCAGCCTATGGAAGTGACATGCCATTTCTTACCTATGTGTAAGTAATAAAAGTTGATGTGTGAAAGTGCACTTTAACTTGTGTCAGTTCTCTGTTGTTCAATCGAATGTTTTGAACTTCTGTCTTCAATTCTGTCTCTCGAAGCTACAAGTACTTTTAAGAGTACAGGCCTAAGGAAAATTATTTCAGAGCCATTCTTCATTATTTTAACAATACCCGGAACAAATAGAAATTTCTTTGATGACTAGTACTGGAAAGTTGATCCTTCCACCACTAGTAAGAGAGAGGGTGTAGGTGAAATGATAAGATAATTCTCATTGAGAAAGTATTCCAAGTCCTTCCGCAAGAGGACCCACCTGCCACTCATCCATCTCATCACAGTGTGTCTGTGTCTCTTTTCCTGAATGCCTGTCTGTTCTTTCCTCCATTCTTGAAGAACTTTTGCAGGTCAAAACATAAAAGGTGTGTTGTCTCTTTCCCTTTAATTTCAGCTCTTTCTCCTTTTTTTTTTTTTTTCACTTAGTTTGTTCCCGTCGTCATCTTATTCTTGTTCTTCTGATACAGAGAGAGACAGGTAAGAGATAAAAGAAGGAAACGTCTTTTTAGAGAGGAAAATAAATAAAATGTCTTTTTAGAGAGGATAATATTGAAAAATTTGAAGTTGCAAAATGTAAAAGTACAATCACAGTGAAGGAATCGAGACTTGCAATGAAAACAATATTGGATCAGGTCCTGGCAAGTATGGTATTAGGTAAAAGTTTTGAATGTTTTTTTAATTAAATGAAGTAGCGAAAAATTGATGAGGCTTTTAGTGAATCACTTACTTATTAGATCAGGACTATCACGCACTCACAGCCAAAGTTTTACAATACAGTTTTTCATAGAGGAAATGCTATAGACAGATAAATTAGCTATCCGTAGACAAATAAGCCCGACAAATTCATATTACAGGATAGTAGTTAGTATTAACAGAAAAGAAGTACAGTTATTTTTATACCCTGGCTAGTGAAGTCCAATGAAATTAAAGGCAGAAAAATCAACACAGTTGTAAGATCCATGAGCGATATATAACTTGTCAAACCTAACTGATGAGAATGAATGCTTGCTTGCAGCCAATTTCTCAAAGGCCTTGACTCAGTCTTCTTACAAAGTTCTGTTGTTGTCTGCATTTGAATTCTAATCGTAGGCTGGTTTTCAAATCCGAGTATCTGTATTGATGAAGGTACATCGAGTATCTGTATTGATAATTGCTGCATTGAGTATCTGTATCGATCAATGATACATTGAGTATCTGTATGATGAGTGTACATCGAGTATCTGTATTGATAATTGCTGCACTGAGTATTTGTATTGATGAATGGCCATTGATGAATGGTACATTGAGTCTACTGGTGAGTGTACATTGAGTAGCTGCATTGAAGGCCTTGACTACAGTCTTACAAAGTTCTGAGTTGTCTGTATCTAATAGGATGGTACATTGAGTATCTGTACTGTATCAATGATGAATGGTACATTGACACTGATCTGTACTGATACCTGATTGTACATCTGTACTGGAATCTGTACTGATGAATGGTACATTGAGAGGCTGTACTGATGAACATTGAGAATCTGTACTGATGAATGGTACATTGAGAATCTGTACTGATGAATGGTACCTTTAGTCTTACTGATCATACTGGATGGTTCCAGACCCGTAACATGTGAAATAACTCAAGGCTTCCCATTCCCCCATTAACTTCTGTAACTGTGTCATTTTTGTCGGTCAAAATCTGAAGAGGGTCAAAGATTTCAAACCTGACCTGCAGAAAACAGAAGCAATGAGAATGGGTCTATAGAAAACAGAGCGGAATCTGAGGAAGATAGTCCCTAGAAGTCAGGAAATCAGGAGTGTTTTTCATATACACTGCAGAGCACACAAACAAAGTTTCTTGCGTGCTCACACTAGCAGATGGTAAGTTCATCTACGAAAGGTTCAAGTACAATTAAGACAGAACGTGAGCTGTAAACGGCAATTAAACAACATTGCTCATTGGTGGCAAGAAACAAAGTTTTCACAAACCCTGCAAAAACTAGATATTTTTCTGAATTCTTGATAAGAAAACTGCGGGCAAAAGACATTTACCATTTCCTTCAACAAGCTACAAACTGTGAAAGCCAGGAAGCTACGCTACTTTATTTTAGATTTTGATATCATGCTGACTTTTAGAAAGCATATAAAATGCCAACAGCACCTGTCCGACATAGAAGCCGAAGGCATGGAACAGAGCCATCTCTAACGGCTGTACCACACTGTAGTCTTCACATGACTGACGACACTGTAGTCTTCACATGACTGACGATGGATCAGGGCTCACAGCACTGTCCCATGGAACAAATTATCTCTAATGGCTATACCACACACTAGTCTTCATATGATTGACAATGGATAGATGAAGACATGGAACAGAAACATTTCAACGGCTGTACCACGCTGTAGTCTTCATATGATTGACAATGGATCAAAGCTTACAGCACTGTCCCTAGAGCAAGCCTCCTAAGTTAGAACAATAATAAAATGATGTAAAGAGACTGCTCATGGCATCTACAGAGCACACAACACCAACCAAAACACGCCCATCCCCCACTCCCATCAGTGCCTATCCAACACAATCTTCCATCAGTGCCTATCCTACACAATCTTCCATCAATGCCTATCCTACACAATCTTCCATCAGTGCCTATCCTACACAAGCTTCCATCAGTGCCTATCCTACACAAGCCTCCATCAGTGCCTATCCAACACAATCTTCCATCAGTGCATATCCAACACAATCTTCCATCAGTGCCTATCCTATCCACACAAGCTCCATCAGTGTCTATCCTACACAAGCCTCCATCAGTGCCTATCCAACACAATCTTACATCAGTGCATATCCAACACAATCTTCCATCAGTGCCTATCCTACACAAAGCCTCCATCAGTGCATATCCCAACACAATCTTCCATCAGTGCCTATCCTACACAATCTTCCATCAGTGCCTATCCTACACAAGCCTCCATCAGTGCCTATCCAACACAATCTTCCATCAGTGCATATCCCAACACAATCTTCCATCAGTGCCTATCCTACACAAGCTTCCATCAGTGCCTATCCTACACAAGCCTCCATCAGTGCCTATCCAACACAATCTTCCATCAGTGCCTATCCAACACAATCGTCCATCAGTGCCTATCCTACACAAGCTTCCATCAGTGCCTATCCTACACAAGCCTCCATCAGTGCATATCCCAACACAATCTTCCATCAGTGCCTATCCTACACAAGCTTCCATCAGTGCCTATCCTACACAAGCCTCCATCAGTGCATATCCAACACAATCTTCCATCAGTGCCTATCCTACACAAGCTTCCATCAGTGCCTATCCTACACAATCTTCCATCAGTGCCTATCCAACACAATCTTCCATCAGTGCCTATCCTACACAATCTTCCATCAGTGCCTATCCAACACAATCTTCCATCAGTGCCTATCCTACACGAGCTTCCATCAGTGCCTATCCAACACAATCTTCCATCAGTGCCTATCCTACACGAGCTTCCATCAGTGCCTATCCAACACAATCTTCCATCAGTGCCTATCCTACACAAGCTTCCATCAGTGCCTATCCTACACAATCTTCCATCAGTGCCTATTCAACACAATCTTCTATCAGTGCCTATCCTACACAAGCTTCCATCAGTGCCTATCCTACACAAGCCTCCATCAGTGCCTATCCAACACAATCTTCTATCAGTGCCTATCCTACACAAGCTTCCATCAGTGCCTATCCTACACAAGCTTCCATCAGTGCCTATCCAACACAATCTTCCATCAGTGCCTATCCTACACGAGCTTCCATCAGTGCCTATCCAACACAATCTTCCATCAGTGCCTATCCTACACAAGCCTCCATCAGTGCCTATCCAACACAATCTTCCATCAGTGCCTATCCAACACAATCTTCCATCAGTGCCTATCCTACACAATCTTCCATCAGTGCCTATCCTACACAAGCCTCCATCAGTGCCTATCCAACACAATCTTCCATCAGTGCCTATCCTACACAAGCTTCCATCAGTGCCTATCCTACACAAGCTTCCATCAGTGCCTATCCTACACAATCTTCCATCAGTGCCTATCCAACACAATCTTCCATCAGTGCCTATCCTACACAATCTTCCATCAGTGCCTATCCAACACAATCTTCCACTTCCATCAGTGCCTATCCTACACAATCTTCCATCAGTGCTTATCCTACACAATCTTCCATCAGTGCCTACCCTACACGAGCTTCCATCAGTGCCTATCCTACACAAGCTTCCATCAGTGTCTGTCAAACACAAGCTGGGGCAGGTAAAGGTGTACCTCACAACACATGAAATTACTTACACTGACTGCGTGGTAAACGGGGGGGGGGGGGGGGGGGGGTGGAGAGGCCAGGGTTTGAAGTTTGCACTGATGGGGGTGTGAGTAGAGGATGAAGGGGGTTATTAAAGGGTGGGAGGTGGCCTGCTAGGTTACTTTTTCCCCAGTATGTCTGCTACAAAGACCCCATGGCAGACACACGGACTGTAAGGGGGATGAACGGCATCACATGAATTGTGTTTTTCAGTCTGTGAATTTACTACTAAGTCTTGTACTTAATGGTCGCAGCAGATACAGAAGAAGAAGAGCAAAGGATAGAATTCATGTTTGTATAAGAATAAACACATTATATGCATGCATGTTAATTCTTTTCCATATCGATGTAAAAAAAAAAATGCTTGAAAAACAAATAGATAAAAACTTCAGTGGGTATCTTTTAACGCATGCTTTCGAGCGTGTGTGTGTGTGGTCATCCATGTAATTGACTCTAATTGAATTAGCAATTATTGCGCTCTCTGTCTCTGTCTCTGTCTCTGTCTCTCTCTCTCTCTCTCTCTCTCTCTCTCTCTCTTTAAAGCTACATTTTCACACTAATTAAACAGAGGTTACTTGTATTTGTCGTTGTTCGTCCCTGTGTTTGTTCGACTAGAACAAAACTGTGCCAGTCCTGGATAAATGATAATGTGTTTTATTTCTCCAGTTCTTGTTGCTGTAATAATGTGTGTTTGTTCATTTCTCCAGTTCTTGTTGCTGTAATAATGTGTGTTTGTTTATTTCTCCAGTTCTTGTTGCTGTAATATGTGTGTGTTTGTTTATTTCTCCAGTTCTTGTTGCTGTAATAATGTGTGTTTGTTCATTTCTCCAGTTCTTGTTGCTGTGATAATGTGTGTTTGTTCATTTCTCCAGTTCTTGTTGCTGTGATAATGTGTGTTTGTTCATTTCTCCAGTTCTTGTTGCTGTGATAATGTGTGTGTTTGTTCATTCTCTCCAGTTCTTGTTGCTGTAATAATGTGTGTTTGTTCATTTTCTCCAGTTCTTGTTGCTGTGATAATGTGTGTTTATTCATTTCTTCCGTTCAAAGCTGTGCCACTCCTGGAAAAAAAAAAATGATAATGTGTGTTTGTTCATTTTCAGTTCATGTTGCTGTGAAAATGTGTGTTTGTTCTAATCAATGATAATGTGTGTTTGTTCTAATAAATGATAATGTGTGTTTGTTCTAATAAATGATGATGTGTGCTCTTGTTGCTGTGATATTGTGTTTGTTCATTTCTTCAATTCAGGCCGTGCCAGTCCTGGATGAATGATAATGTGTGCTTGTTTATTCTCTCAGTTTCGTGTGCTGTGATAATGTGTGTTCGTTCATTTCTTCAGTTCTTGTTGCTGTGTACACGTGTTAGGCACAGGGATGTTGGCCAGCTTGAACATGTCTACATTAGGGGTTATCTCCTTCTTCTTCGTTGTGTGTGCTCGGTGGTGACATTTCCGCTAGGCGATGTGGTTTTTGTAAATAGCATTCTTTTGGGAGTTATTGCCGTGTAATTACTTTGTCATGAAAGCAAAAGTTATCCTCCTTCTTCGTTATATACTGTTTCCCATTCCCTCATATCAGATTTCTTGTCATTGAAAATACTGTCGCTTTGGGGGAAATGGCAATTATTTCATATCGGTTTTTCTCCATAAAACTTGTATCGCCCTCTCGTGGCCTTTGCTGTTATGTGCCGTCATTGTAATGACTGTATAAAAAAAAAGCCTACATTGATATGAAAAGTTCGTCTCTTAATTTTCATACACCTTGAATATTCAGAGAAAATGGCAACGTAAAATTTTGTCAAGTACACACACGTGCGCGCGCGCGCGCGCGCGCGCGCGCGCGCGCGTACGCACGCACCCACGCTCGCACATACACACGACACACACACGCGCGCGCTCACACACACACACACACACACACACACACACACACACACACACACAAACACACACACGAGCACACATGACGTAGATTCACTTTGTTTACACGAGTGACATACAGACCTTAAATCCTAACACCTTCAGAAAAGAATGGGCTGGGTGAGTCGCCAGAGTGAGCACTACAGAAAAAGAAAACTTGAACACTGCTGTCGTGTGTGGAAGTAAACCTGAAAGATAGGATGTGGCTACCTCGACTCTGCCATTGATAATGGAGCTTGTTGAAAAAGTCCCACTTCACTGGGGAAACATTACAAGCGAATTAGAATATACTCATATAAAAACAAAATGGATTGAAAATTGACCATTCCTATTGATATGGAAAATAGCATCAAATGATGTTGTCCAACAGCTCTAAACAGAAGGCTAATAAAATGAGAGGGAAATGATTTTCAAGGTCCAAACAAAACAAGCTATGCAAGTGATTTCAATCTCTGACGGGGAATTAGATGAGCGTGGTGATTTATGGAAATTGGATTCACAGTAGAGAAATTCGAAAGTGCATTCAAAACAAACTGAATAATGATTTTTTTTTCAGTCTAAAAGAATGAGACAAATCGGATGTTATCACGCATGGTGAGAAGTTACAAACACAGCAAAGAAGAGGAAAATACGAAAAAAAAAAAAAGTACCAGTAAAATAAAATGAAACACACAACAACAAAATAAGCCACAAGATCAGAATCGCAAAACGGAGAATACTTGAACCACGAGACAAACTCGTTACAGGAAGATAAAGGTCAGGAGATTAATTGCTCACGAAACAAATCTCGGACGCGATGTAAGATCGTTAGATGGAGAAGCTCTGGAGTGCGTGAGGGAATGGTTAAACGATGTAACTTTGTTCATCTGTCAGAATCGTTAAAAGCTGTATGATGATGGCGGGGGGGGGGGGGGGGGGGGGGGGGGGTAGTGGATGGAGGTGGGCAAAGCCACAATACAGAATCTTTAAAAGAGGAAGCACTCAAAAGCAAAGGTTAAACCCCATACAGTGCAGCATTAACAGACCAGCAGATAGAATCGCTACAGCAGAAGGTACACACCAGACAAAATCGATGAAAGGAACGGAGAACCAACGACAATTAGGAATCATTACCGAGGTAGACTGACCACGGTATAAACAAAGAAACGACCACAGAACCCCAGACAGAAAATTGATCTGGACTAGACTGACCACAATATAAACAAACGACCACAGAACACCAGACAGAAAACTGATGTGCCAAGTACCCATGGATCGGCACCAACATGGCATAGATTCATCCTCTGCCTAACATGTCCTCTCTCAGTCAAGTTTCGTTCAGTTCATGTTCAGTAGTAATCCTGCTTACTGGCGGACCCAACCATAGACGCCCATCAAAACATAAAGTTGGCAGAATGGCTACGGTCATTCTTCTTCTTCTTCTTCTTCTTCTTCTTCTTCTCCATAACTCCATGGAGGGTGATCAGGTCACCACAGTGAAGAACAGTTCACCAGGCCCCTGTTGTGTCCGTTGTGTGCCTGCTTCTCTGCAGCTGCTTCCCTGTCCATTCTGCAGCGTGGTCAGTCCATCCTTGTTCCCCTTCCTCCCCGCCCTTCCAACAGCACCCTGCGGCAGTGGTTTGGTGAGGCCACTGAATCGTCTTTTATGTCCACACTGACGTAGTTTTCTGTCGCACCAGTTGGTTGCGCTGTGATCAGTCTATCTTCCTATACTGTCTTGCTTAACTTTTCATTCCCATGGTTGGTTTGATTTTTTTTTTTTTTTTTTTTTTTTTGCAGATTCGCTGTGAGTGTAATAATCATTTATCGTAATCCTGTCGTCTCTTTTTGTGCCTATGTATGCAAACATTTGTGTTTGACGCTGACAGAGGTCTGCGTTGTCCCGGAGTTCATGTGTGGTTTCAGAACGTTCTTAAACTGGCCAGTCATCTTGACGTCATCCGATCAGTCCTTTGTTCTGAACCCTTCCCCATCCTCCCCAAACCCAGTCCTTTGTTCTGAACCCTTCCCCGTCCTCCCCAAACCCAGTCCTTGTTCTGAACCCTTCCCCGTCCTCCCCAAACCCAGCTCCCCAAACCCATTGACCTTTCACCCCATCCCACAGCTGTCCACCTCTCTCGTCCCTTGTTGCTTCTTTTTGTTTTTGTTTGTTTGTTTGTTTGTTTGTTTGTTCTACGGATGGTCGCCGAAAAAACTGTCAACACAATGATTTTTTTTTTCTATTAAAACTGTAAAACCATCCATTTGGATGAACAGACTATATCCTCAAAATGAACCAACGACCAAACCAGGGGAAAAGATGAACATAAGAAGAGCTAAGTGAAACTTTTACTTCAAATAATGATGCACGAAGAGAGAGAGAGAGAGAGAGAGAGAGAGCAGAGAGAGACAGAGAGACAGACAGACAGACAGATAGAGAGACAGAGAGGGAGGGGGAGGGGGCGGAGGGACAAAGGGAGGGAGGGGGTAAATAAAGTAGTTTACCTTTGAGATCGAGAGAGGAACGGGGAGAGAGAGAAATGGAGGGAGAGAGAAAAAAAAAAAAGAGAGAGAGAAAGAGAGAGAGAGGGAGCGGGCGGAGGGACAAAAGGAGGGAGGGGGTAAGTAAAGTAGTTTACTTTTGAGATCAAGAGAGGAACGGGGAGAGAGAGAAATGGAGAGAGAGAGAGAGAGAGAGAGGGAGAGAGAGAGAGAGAGAGAGAGAGAGAGAGAGAGAGAGAGAGAAAGAAAGAGAAGAAAGAGAGAGAGAGAGAGAGAGAGAGGCAGACAGGCTGACATAGAGAGACAGAGGTACGGCCGAGGCGGAGGGGTGGGGGGGGGGGGGGGTGGGAATGAAGGCAAATTAAAAGTTTTTTAACTAATGCCACACGGAGAGAACATGCACTGACAAATTACATGGCTGCATTTCCATTGAAAGAGTAATTGAATAAGCAATAGCTAGAGAGAGAGAGACAGAGACAGACAGAGACACAGAGAGAGAACAAATTATAAAAAATAAAGATTAAGAACAGAAATTGAATATCAGGATAATTGTGAACATTACGTGTGCATGAATGAAGAGAGAGAGAGAGAGAGAGAGAGAGAGAGAGAGAGAGAGAGAGAGAGAGAGAGAGTCTCCGATTTATTCTATTCCATGCTTCACAGGAAATTGGGCTGCGTAGAATGACCTGGCAAACACGGAAAACTTCAGCTTGACCCAGCGATTATGGAAATGTACCTTTTCTTTTTTTTTTTTTTTTTTTTAACCGTTCCAGCGTTCCTTATGATTTGGGTAATTCCAGAAGTTTCCGGTCAAAGGTCAGTAGGATTCCTGCATCTTCCCCAGTGTGTTTTCAGAACAGTAAGCACGGGGATACAAATTTAATTGACTTGCTCAAGAAGGGCCTTTTTTTTTTTTAATAACCATTTTGGTGTTTCAGGTTTTTACCATCTTTGGGTTAATCTATATGTAGACCTCGTGGCCGTTTGCTGAAATAAAATTGTCTTTTCTTTGAAAACTGTAGGTTCAAAATGTAAACTTCATAAAACTTTTATACGACATGATGGAAATGTGGAGATTATATTGAATGCTGTGGTGGGGTCGTGTAAGTCTAACAACGCTACAGTATCAGTCAGTCGCTTCACGTAAAATGCTGAGAAAAATACAGAAGTGCATTGCATGATTAAAAAAAAATAGTCCATAGGTAACTAAATGTTGCACCAAACCAAACAATAAAATCACAGCACCTGAACTAGTATAGGGTTGTTGTTTATATAAGAATTACAGATTCGAGTGGATTAAGCAAAGGTGATTTGAAATTGCTGAACATTACAGTAACAAGAACATCACTTCAAGTGATGAAGCTTGTGTTTTCAGAAAAGCCTGTACGTTATGGGTTTTGTTTATTACACAATTCCAAACCACGCTTTTAGGTGTGCGATGAATTAATGTGCATAATATAGAACCACAGCTGATTTAGAAAGGAGAGAGAAAACGTTATGGAATTCTAAAGATTCTCAGGAGTAGGAAGAAGGGTCTTGTCACCTGGTGAACAGCGGATCCTCTGGAGAGAAACCTTCCTGATGCCAGAGTTTGAGCCCAGCGCGTTATGACATTGAACAATGAACACGTCACTGGAGGAAAAAGAAACTCCCTCCCTCCCCTCCATCCCCTCTTACCCTTTCCCTTCCTCTGCCCCTCCCTCCTTTCCTACTAGCTGCACATATTTCAGTACTAAACAATGTTGAGAAGTTCGAATTCACATTGAGCAAACTGCCCATTTTGAAATTTATTGAGTTTGTGTGTGTGTGTGTGTGTGTGTGTGTGTGTGTGTGTGTGTGTGTGTGTGTGTGTGTGTTTATTTAATTGGTGATTTCTCCACTCTGATTACTGTTGATATTGTAAAAGAAAAATAAACTAGGGCATGCAAGCACGCATGTGCCTATATGTGTGTGTGTGTGTGTGTGTGTGTGTGTGTGTGTGTGTGTGTGTGTGTGTGTGTGCGTGTGTGCATATGTGCGCTCTGGCAACTTGAGTTTCATCAGATAAACAAATGGTTTCGGTGAATCTGTCTTCATGCCTGTGGGCATTTGTTCATTTGCGTCTTGTTGTTAGCTTTGTGTGGAGGGGGTGGAGGGCTAGATGGGATGGGGCAGGAGCCTGAGAGGGAAAAGCAGAGAAGGAAAAGAGAGGTTAGGAAAGAACAGAAGAACTGACCAGAAAGAAAAGATCGAATCGAACCATATGAAGTTTGTGACTGCACTAGTATCTACCCCATTGGCAAATGCTGTGTTGTTCACAGGAGCAAACAGAAGAAACAGCCAGCCATAATTGTATGAACACATTTTACACCAACTGCACAAAAGATACAGTGCAGAGAACTACAAGTCTTTTGCTCATATTGATCATGCTAAGATATCCAGTTCTTCGTACTCATCTCAACCAGTCTCATAGATGTGAGAACTCTTGTATATATAATGGCTACCAGACTAAACAAGTCTCGTATATGATTAGAGGCAACGTCCCTATCAGACTGTTTCATCGATCATACACACAAACATGAATCACTCAGAGAGAGAGAGAGAAGGAGAGCGAGAGAAAGAGACAGACAGACAGACAGACCGTACGAAAGCATACACATGAAAGCCTTCCTCAGCAGTGAGATTTGTTAGCTCACAACTCACGCCAAAGACAGGCTGGAGAGCAAAGTCAACAGTGTCCGACACATCTGAACCGGACAGGAGCCAGTATAGGCTGTGGGTGGACAGGGAGGTGGGGAAGGAGAAGGAGGTGGAGACGTAGGTGATGGTGGTGGGGTTGGGGAGAGGGTAGTAGGAGGAGGAAGGGGGGGGGAGAGGGAGAGGGTAGTGATGGAGGAGGGATGTGGCAACACTGATCTGACAGGATTCAATGACACAGTAAACACACACACAGGATGCTGACAGGATTCAATGACACAGTAAACACACACACAGGATGCTGACAGGATTCAGTGACACAGTAAACACACACAGGATGCTGACAGGATTCAATGACACAGTAAACACACACACAGGATGCTGACAGGATCAATGACACAGTAAACACTCACAGAGGATGCTGACAGGATTCAGTGACACAGTAAACACTCACAGAGGATGCTGACAGGATTCAATGACACAGTAAACACTCACAGAGGATGCTGACAGGATTCAATGACACAGTAAACACTCACACAGGATGCTGACAGGATTCAGTGACACAGTAAACACTCACACAGGATGCTGACAGATTCAATGACACAGTAACACTCACAGAGGATGCTGACAGGATTCAATGACACAGTAAACACTCACAGAGGATGCTGACAGGATTCAGTGACACAGTAAACACTCACAGAGGATGCTGACAGGATTCAATGACACAGTAAACACACACACAGGATGCTGACAGGATTCAATGACACAGTAAACACACACACACACAGTATGCTGACAGGATTCAATGACACAGTAAAACACACACACAGGATGCTGACAGGATTCAATGACACAGTAAACACTCACACAGGATGCTGACAGGATTCAATGACACAATAAACACACACACAGGATGCTGACAGGATTCAATGACACAGTAAACACACAGAGGATGCTGACAGGATTCAATGACACAGTAAACACTCACACACAGGATGCTGACAGGATTCAATGACACAGTAAACACTCCACAGGATGCTGACAGGATTCAATGACACAGTAAAACACACACACAGGATGCTGACAGGATTCAATGACACAGTAAACACACAGAGGGGTGCTGACAGGATTCAATGACACAGTAAAAACACACACACACAGGATGCTGACAGGATTCAGTGACACAGTAAACACTCACAGAGGATGCTGACAGGATTCAGTGACACAGTAAACACTCACAGAGGATGCTGACAGGATTCAGTGACACAGTAAACACTCACAGAGGATGCTGACAGGATTCAGTGACACAGTAAACACTCACACAGGATCCTGACAGGATTCAGTGATACAGTAAAGACTCACACAGGATCCTGACAGGATTCAATGACACAGTAAACACTCACAGAGGATGCAACAAGAAAACAACAAACAATTAACTTAGAAGGAAACTGAAGCTACGTGTACGTAGGTGAATGTGTGTGTGTGTGTGTGTGTGTGTGTGTGTGTGTGTGTGTGTGTGTACGTATGTGCATGTATGAGTGTGTGTGCATGTCTGTATGCGTAAGTGTGTGTCAGTATGCTTGGGCACATGTGCAGGCTTTGTGTGTGTGTGTGTGTGTGTGTGTGTGTGTGTGTGTGTGTGTGTGTGTTTCAGGGTGAGTATCTCTGTTTTTCTTTCCTTTTCTTTATTGTTGTTGTTTGTTTTGTTTTGTTTTTGTCTGTCCGATTGTCTTGTCTTTCTTTCTTTCTTTCTTTCTTTTTCCCTTTTTTTTTTTTTTTTCCTTTTCTTTTGCTTTTGCTCCTCTCTTTTCTCCTTTTCTATTTCTTTCGTAATCCCTTCTTTCTTTCTTTTCCGTCACCCTTCTTTTCTGTAATGCCTGTCTTTTCTTTCATCCTTTCTTGAAGAACTTAAATAAGGAGCAATGTAAATGGGCGCCTGTCTCTCTTAAAGTTAAGCTCTTTCTCCTCCTTTGTTTCCTTTAACTCGTTTTCTCCTTGTCTTTTTTTTTTCTTCTTCTGGGATAGAGAGAGAAAGGAAAAGAAAAGGAAAGAAGGAAACACTTTTAAGAAAAGGATGATAATCTACCTATTGGAAAAAATGAGGTTACAATTTGAAAACGTACAGTGACAGTGGAGGAAACAACACTTGCAAGAACAAAAATTAAGAAATGGAACAACTCCTGGTGAGTAAGGAATTATGTGAGAAGTTATGATTTTTATGAAATGAAACTGAAAAAAATTAATTAGGATTTTTTTTTTTTATTAATCTTTTGTCAGAGAAGGACCATCATGCACTCAGGAATAAAATAATCACAACACTGGTACGGAGAGAAAAAGTTGTAAAGAGATAAAGTAACCAGCTGTAGAACAAACAACCACAACAAATTAAGATTATGAGATAATGGTAATAATGGCAAAAGTGATAACAGTTTTTGAATCTGGTCAGCAAAGACCATGTACGTTAAAGGCAGAAAAATCGAAACGTTGATAAGATCCATGGGCGATTGAAAACAGTGCCAAACCAAACAAATGAGAATTTGTGTTTACTTGCAGTCGATTTCTCTAAAGTGTTTGACTCAGTGTCACGCTGGTATGTTCTTGTCTGTCTTTAAATTTTAACTTCCAGGCTGGTTTTCAAAACTGAGTGCTTGTTCTCATAAATGGCAGATTTTAGTTCTATTGATCATTGTGAATATGTTCGAGAACCTTACTTGGTGAAATAACTCAAGGTTGCTCATTTCCTCCATTAGCATTCATTTTAAATGTGTAGCTTTTGTCGGTCGAAATTGGATGAAAGTCTAAAGACTTAAACTTTAACTCGCAGTAAACAAAAGCAATGAGAGTAAGTAGACAGAGATCAAGACAGAATCTCTGCAAGATATCAATGAACAATACTAGTTCTTAGGAGTCGCTTTCAATACGTCATGCAATATGTTGGCTCTTCAAAACATTTCTCAATGAAATAAATACCACATTAATTCTTTGGGGCGTACGGTAGTGTGTGTGTGTGTGGGGGGGTGTGGGGGGGGGGGGTGGGGGGGGGGGGGGGGGGGGGGCAAAAAAAAAAAGAGGCTTAGTTGTGTTAAAGGTTTTCAAAAGGATCAAAAGAAGAGTAAAATAGAGCAAAGATGAAGAGGGACTGATTATTATCAACATGATTTAGCTCCTGCAATATCAGAATCATCAGTGAGTGGAAAAACTTGCAAATGCCGGAGATCACGAAAGAAAAGTTTTATAATGTAAACAGCAGCAGAAAAAAAACAAGAGGTCCAGAAAGAATCAACAACGACTTTGAAAAGAAATGCTGATAACTTTCAATTAATGTGAAATAAAACAGTAACACGGTTAAAACTGTAAAGTCAGTTTCCATTCTGTCCGCAATAATGCTCTTGTATATATAAAAAAAAAAAAAGTTACTTCTTTCAGAGTTGTCTGAATCTCGGGTATTGAACAGATGAAATACATCATGACAACAACAGGTTGTGTCCACTGGGGGAGCACAGAATTCAGCTGGTCATAATCAGGCTGCACACAATGCCTTACAATGGGACCCTGTATGTATTGTTTCCTTACAGTGCTCTAATAGTTCCACGTCCAAACTGTAGTCCAACAGATTCAGATGAAAAACGGAAACAGCGACACAGATTTATGATGCTTGGGGGAGCACAGAAAGCCAAAGCAAATTAAGAAAATATCAGGAAGGAGATATAAATAAGAAATGCTCGTACTGTAATACTAGAGTCGATTTTAACCAGAATTTTTGTGGAAGTCCAGTTCTCCATAAATTGTCGAGATTTTTCTTAGCCAGAGCTCATTTAATGTGATCAGGTTCAGGTCATTATGATGATCAGGTTCAGGTCATTATGATGATCAGGTTCAGGTCATTATGATGATCAGGTTCAAGTCATTATGATGATCAGGTTCAGGTCATTATGGTGATCAGGTTCAGGTCATTATGGTGATCAGGTTCAGGTCATTATGATGATCAGGTTCAAGTCATTATCCATGATCAGGTTCAGGTCATTATGGTGATCAGGTTCAGGTCATTATGATGATCAGGTTCAGGTCATTATGATGATCAGTTCAAGTCATTATCATGATCAGGTTCAGGTCATTATCATGATCAGGTTCAGGTCATTATGATGATCAGGTTCAGGTCATTATGATGATCAGGTTCAGGTCATTATCAGGCAAAGAAGATTCCAGTGGTCTTTAGGGAAATATTCAACATTCCTTACGTCATACTGTTTCGAAAAATGTGCGTCGGTGTCTACATCAATACACACCTCCTCTCTTTCCCTTTCTCAATCACTCCCTTCTTTTCGTTGCCTACCCCAGCTTCCAACCCCAGACCCCTCGTCTGCTTGTTTCTCATATAAACAGACGACTACACCGTCTTCCTCCGGTCAGAGGTCCTGGGCCATGCTGACTAGGCCTGTCGTCCTGTCATCCTGAGGACGATGCGTACGTAGTTCTTGTGCAAACAGGTCACAGGTCTCAAGGGCAGGAGTGTAGAGAGACTAGGGGTAGGGGCAAAGGCAAACAAGGGAGGGGGAGGGGGGGGGGCAGATGGAAAGGGATGTGTGTTAGTGATGTTTGACTATTTTATACTCTCTCTCTCTCTCTCTCTCTCTCGCTCTCTCTCTCTCGCTCTCTCTCTCTCTCTCTCTCTCTCTCTCTCGCTTCTTCTCTCTCTCTCTCTGTCTGTCTCTCTCTCTCTCTCTCTCTCTCTCTCTCTCTCTCTCTCTCTCTCGCGCGCGCGCGCGTGCGCTGTCTCTCTCTGCATGTCTCCCCTCTCCTCTCCCTCTCTCTCTCTCTGATTCCAATGATTTTTAAGTAGCAGTTTCTGTTCTTTTGTTTCTTTTTTTGTCCGTGCGTTGTTTGTTCTTTTTTTGCGAATTTCTTTCATCCGTGCTTTTTTTGATTCCTGAAGAAGAAGAAAGAAGAACAAGAACAAGAAGCAGAAGAGCAGGAGCACAGCCAGTGCACAGCCCACAGACTTAGAAAATGCCTTCAACAAAATCCAGTTTTCAGTTTGCAAAGATTACTCCTCAACTATGGAACCCAAATGGCACCTACAATACGGATCACTGCAGCACAGGAAGAGCGAACTGTCATGTTACGATCCGACAGTGAACGTCTGAAACCCGCACACTGTCCATGGAATCACTTCATGGTTCCCCATTCTTCCCGGTTTTCTATCATGTTTACGCTGAAGAACTTGCTGGGCTCAGTAGCTATGACGCTGCTCATGTGCTGGCTGTAACAGGTGATGGTGGATCTACAGAACTCCCGGTACACTTCAGAAAGAGCGTCTGCTGCCAAGGGCTGTTAAGCAGTATTGCTCAGTGGTGACAAGAAACAAACTTACCAGACATCAGACCTTGTTTAGAGCAGTATTGCTCAGTGGTGACAAAAAACAAACTTACCAGACATTAGACCTTGTTTAGAGCAGTATTGCTCAGTGGTGTCAAGAAAACAAACTTACCAGACATTAGACTTGTTTAGAGCAGTATTGCTCAGTGGTGTCAAGAAACAACTTACCAGATATCAGACTTTGTTTAGAGCTAGTTCTCAGAAGGAAACTTGCAGGCTAAACATCCTTAAGGATTCCTTCCAACTTCCCGTCGCTGACACCCGTGCCATGTCTTGCTGATGAGTCATCCAGTCTTTCAGCAAGCATGGCGAGTTCTTCTTCACTGTCTGCCAGGCCAGTAAGATCATCAGCAAACTGAAGGTTCCTGGTGGTTCTCCCTTCAATGCTATCTTCAGTTAGGTCATCAGCAAACTGAAAGTTCCTGGTGGTTCTCCCTTCAATGCTATCTTCAGTTAGGTCATCAGCAAACTGAAGGTTCCTGGTGGTTCTCCCTTCAATGCTATCCTCAGTTAGGTCATCAGCAAACTGAAGGTTCCTGGTGGTTCTCCCTTCAATGCTATCCTCAGTTAGGTCATCAGCAAACTGAAAGTTCCTGGTGGTTCTCCCTTCAATGCTATCTTCAGTTAGGTCATCAGCAAACTGAAGGTTCCTGGTGGTTCTCCCTTCAATGCTATCTTCAGTTAGGTCATCAGCAAACTGAAGGTTCCTGGTGGTTTCTCCCTTCAATGCTATCCTCAGTTAGGTCATCAGCAAACTGAAAATTCCTGGTGGTTCTCCCTTCAATGCTATCTTCAGTTAGGTCATCAGCAAACTGAAAGTCCCTGGTGGTTCTCCCTTCAATGCTATCTTCAGTTAGGTCATCAGCAAACTGAAGGTTCCTGGTGGTTCTCCCTTCAATGCTATCTTCAGTTAGGTCATCAGCAAACTGAAGGTTCCTGGTGGTTCTCCCTTCAATGCTATCTTCAGTTAGGTCATCAGCAAACTGAAAGTTCCTGGTGGTTCTCCCTTCAATGCTATCTTCAGTTAGGTCATCAGCAAACTGAAGTTCCTGGTGGTTCTCCCTTCAATGCTATCCTCAGTTAGGTCATCAGCAAACTGAAAATTCCTGGTGGTTCTCCCTTCAATGCTATCTTCAGTTAGGTCATCAGCAAACTGAAGGTTCCTGGTGGTTCTCCCTTCAATGCTATCCTCAGTTAGGTCATCAGCAAACTGAAAATTCCTGGTGGTTCTCTCCCTTCAATGCTATCTTCAGTTAGGTCATCAGCAAACTGAAAGTCCCTGGTGGTTCTCCCTTTCAATGCTATCTTCAGTTAGGTCATCAGCAAACTGAAAGTTCCTGGTGGTTTCTCCCTTCAATGCTATCTTCAGTTAGGTCATCAGCAAACTGAAAGTTCCTGGTGGTTCTCCTTCAATGCTATCTTCAGTTAGGTCATCAGCAAACTGAAAGTTCCTGATGGTTCTTCTCCCTTCAATGCAGACTGTGTTGACTTGATCTTCAGTAAGGTCATCAGCAAACTGAAAGTTCCTGATGGTTCTCCCTTCAATGCTATCCTCAGTTAGGTCATCAGCAAACTGAAAATTCCTGGTGGTTCTCCCTTCAATGCTATCCTCAGTTAGGTCATCAGCAAACTGAAAGTTCCTGGTGGGTTCTCCCTTCAATGCTATCTTCAGTTAGGTCATCAGCAAACTGAAAGTTCCTGGTGGTTCTCCCTTCAATGCTATCTTCAGTTAGGTCATCAGCAAACTGAAAGTTCCTGGTGGTTCTCCCTTCAATGCTATCTTCAGTTAGGTCATCAGCAAACTGAAAGTTCCTGATGGTTCTCCCTTCAATGCAGACTGTGTTGACTTGATCTTCAGTAAGGTCATCAGCAAAACTGAAAGTTCCTGATGGTTCTCCCTTCAATGCTATCCTCAGTTAGGTCATCAGCAAACTGAAAATTCCTGGTGGTTCTCCCTTCAATGCTATCTTCAATTAGGTCATCAGCAAACTGAAAGTTCCTGATGGTTTCCCCCCTTCAATGCAGACTGTGTTGACTTGATCTTCAGTAAGGTCATCAGCAAACTGAAAGTTCCTGGTGGTTCTTACTTCAATGCTATCTTCAGTAAGGTCATCAGCAAACTCAAAGTTCCTGATGGTTCTTCCATCAATGCTATCTTCAGCAAACTCAAAGTTCCTGATGGTTCTTCCTTTAATGCTGAATGTGCTGACATGATCTTCAGTAAGATTATCAGCAAACTGAAAGCTCCTGTTGGTTTTGTCCTTCAATGCTGTCTTCAGTAAGGTCATCAGCAAACTGAAAATTCCTGATGATTCTTGCTTCAATGTTATGTTCAGTACGAACGTCATCAGCAAACTAAAAGTTCCTGATGGTTCCCCCTTCAGTAGTGACTGTGCAGACACCATCTTCAGAGGCATCAGTCATGATTCGATCCAGGAATATGTTGGAAAGATGGCAGATAGAGGTGTGCTCTGACGAACTCAGAGGTCTGAAACTTTGGGGTCCGCTTTTTCGATCTAGTATTATGAGATCCCCCGCCCAATATGTCCTCTCCAGTCGACCTAATATTATAGTTATTCCCTGCCCAATACGTCCACTCCATTCAACCTAGCATTATGAGACCCCCGCCCAATATGTTCCACACCACTCCAGTCGACCTAGTATTATGAGATTCCCTGCCACATATGTCCACTCCAGTCGACCTATTATTATGAGATTGCCACACCCACTATTCATTTAGTCGATATTTCACCTTCCGCAACCATTCCAGAACCCCCCCCCACCCCCACCCCTAACCCCACGCCTGCACGTGCGAATATGACGCACGCACACACACACACACACACACACACACACACACATCACACACACACACACACACACACACACACACACACACACACACTCTCTCTCTCTCTCTCTCTCTCTCTCTCTCTCTCTCTCTCTCTCCTCTCTCTCTCTCTCTCTCTGTCTCTCTCTCTCTGTCTCTTTGTCGCGCGCGCGCACACACACACACACACACACACACACACACACACACACACACACACACACACACACACACACACACACACACACTCACACACATGCGCACAAACTGCCATTTTCTGGCTACTTTGGGGGGAAACACAAAGGCAAACGGTCCTAGTTTGAATATGCTCGATAGTACGCGTTGCAGTGATATAATGGCAACATTGACATTCTGGCAATGTTGACGTTGTGTGGCAATATTGACATGGGGGCAATATTGACATGGGGGCAATATTGACATGGGGGCAATATTGACGTTGACAGCAGTGATGACAAGGTCTATTGGGAAAGCGCAAACATTCCGCCAGATGAAACTGATCCTGGTTGGGAGATCCAAGGTCTGTAACATTGGATTCAGATAGCAGTCAGAAAATTATGCTCAGAATAATACTGTTCTGGAATCGATATACATACGTAGAACAAGTACTGTGGTAAGGTTTGTACAAATAACTGTTCAGAAGAGGCATCAGCTCAGAGTATATTGGGGGGGAGACACCGTAATATAGACACAGTTTACGAGCGTGGCATGTGAGGCAAAGTTACACGCATCCAAACTTTTGAAAATGAGAATCAGACAGTCATGCACACAGCACCACACCATCCACAGGAAACTTACATTTTAGTCGTGGTTGTCGTGGTGGTGAAATTTGTATTTTGATAAGTTTTGTTTATTTCTCTTTCGATGTGTGTGTGTGTGTGTGTGTGTGTGTGTGTGTGTGTGTGTGTGTGTGTGTGTGTGTGTGTGTGTTGTGTTTGGCGCGGGGGAGGGGGGAGGGGGGTTCACGCTAACAGATGGAGACAGAACTGAATGGGAGAACAGGGGTGTTACAAAACGCAGTCATTAAGAAGACAGGCTGGGAACCAGAGTCTTCACTGATGGGACGCCCTGCAGGATTCCAGACATTATTGTGAACAATATGGAAGACGTATGTAAAAACGGCCATTAGAAAGAGTGGTTTGTGAACAATATGGAAGACGTATGTAAAACATGGCCATAAGAAAGGCTGGTTTGTGAACAATATGGAAGACGTATGTAAAAATGGCCATTAGAAAGGCTGGTTTGTGTGAACAATATGGAAGACGTATGTAAAAATGGCCATTAGAAAGACTGGTTGTGTGAACAATCTGGAAGACGTATGTAAAAATGGCCATTAGAAAGACTGGTTTGTGAACAATCTGGAAGACGTATGTAAAAATGGCCATTAGAAAGACTGGTTTGTGAACAATCTGGAAGACGTATGTAAAAATGGCCATTAGAAAGAGTGGTTTGTGAACAATCTGGAAGACGTATGTAAAAATGGCCATTAGAAAGACTGGTTTGTGAACAATCTGGAAGACGTATGTAAAAATCGCCATTAGAAAGACTGGTTTGTGAACAATCTGGAAGACGTATGTAAAATGGTCATTAGAAAGAGTGGGTTTGTGAACAATATGGAAGACGTATGTAAAAATGGTCATTAGAAAGAGCGGTTTGTGAACAATATGGAAGACGTATGTAAAAATGGCCGTTGGAAAGAGTGGTTTGTGAACAATATGGAAGAAATATGTGAAAATGGCCATTAGGAAGACTGGCTTTGTGTCCACTGGTCTTAATGCGTACAGTCTTTGTGCGCGCGGGGCGTATGTGTGTGTGTGTGTGTGTGTGTGTGTGTGTGTGTGTGTGTGCGTGCGTGCGTGCGTGTGTGTGTGTGTGTGTGTGTGTGTGTGTGTGTGTGTGTGTGTGTGTGTGTGTGTGTGTGAAAGAACCTGCCAAGATTGAATGGGGGAGGGAGGGAAATCCGGGGGCGGACGCTTTTCTTTCATTGCTTCCATCAAGGAGTGTGACTCTATACCCAAGTCTGTGGTTTTGCTTTGCTTTTCTTTCATTGCTTCCATCAAGGAGAGTGACTTATACCCATGTCTGTGGTTTTTGCTTTGCTTTTCTTTCATTGCTTCAACAAGGAGAGTGACTCTATACCCATGTCTATGGATTTGCTTTGCTTGCTTGTCTGTCTGCAGATTATGCAAAGAAAAATTTACCGAACCTATTTGAACTACACTTAGCCCAAAATGGAATATGAAATAGACTTTGCTGTGAGTGTGGGGAGGGGGTAGAGAGAGACAGATAAAGACAGAAAAAAAAAGAGAGAAAAAACAGAGAAAGATAGAGAAACAGACAGACAGACAGAAGTGAAAGAGCGAAGCAAACATTTTTTTTTTGAGAGAAGGCGAGAGGACAGACAGAGACGGACAGACAGACAGACAAACAGACAGACTGAGAGGAAGAGAGACAGACACACGGGAGGAAGAGAGGGGGGTGAGACAGAAGGCAAATTACAAAAGAAAAAAAATTAATAATGGAACCGAATGGAGGGAAGATTCATTGACAAAATCTTATGGCTGTACTTCCGTGTGAGAGAGTAACTGAATAACCAAGAGAGAGAGAGAGAAAAAAAAAAGAAGAAGAAGAAGAAGAGAGGAGGAGGAGGGCAGAGGAGGAGGAGGAGAGGAGGAGGAAGAGGAGGAGGAGAGGAGAAGAAGAAGAACAAGAACAAGAACAAGAAGAAAATGAAAAAAAAAAAATGGAATACAAGGATAATTATGAACATTACATCTGCGTGAAGGAGAGATAGAGAGACAGAGACAGAGAGACAGATAGAGAGAGTGGGAGAGAACAAAGTAGAGCAGCAGAGCAGAGAGAAGAGATAGAGATAGAGAGACAGAGAG
>JADBJO010002732.1:75000-77500 GCA_016801955.1 Conus betulinus
TAAGGGCCGAAACACTTGCTTGAAGGGGGCTTCTCTTCAGAGGACTCTCTGCTGCCACGCTCTCCACGAGTTTCTTTCTACTGGGCTGGGCAGAAGTGAGCAGGTGGTTGTAAGGAAGGAGATAAGTAGTGGGCTAGGGAGAAGTGGGCTGGTGGTTGTAAGGCGGGAGATGGTTAGTGTGCTGGGAAGAAGTGGGCTGGTGGTTGTAGTGTGGACCGATGTGCAGAATAAGAAGATCTATGAATCAGGGAGCCATCATCAAAGCATTTCAGAAGTATGTCCGCTGTGTCAGTGCTGATGTGACTGTGTGACTGCTGTACTGACTGCTGTCCGTTTCCGTCAGGTCAGAGACTCTGTGTGGGTCAGCTGTATACTGCACCAGTAAGCAGAAAGATCTACCTGGGGACATGAACTCCACAGTATACATCTTTTTGTCACTGAAGAAAGAAAGTGTTTTTTAGTTCTTCACTTTAAACGCGACGTTGGTCAGAGTGGAGGAAAGAAGAGGCACCCAGCTTTTCTGAGGAAAGAGTCAGGGTGGTGATGTCATTGTCAACAACGCTCTTGAAGTTTTAAATATGCATCACTGTTTTGTTTTAACTTCAATAATGCACCAGCCGCCGTGGCGAAGTGTTTAGCGTCGCGGACTCCCGGCTGGGAGGTCGTAGGTTCGAATCCCATCAGAAGAGTTGAGTTTGCTGCGGACTCAGCTTGGGAAGACTGGGACCACACAGTCGAGTTTTTCATCCCACTTAATGGATGCGTTTCTGAGAGTGTTGCTCAAATTTCCTGACCAACACTGCAGGTGCCTGTATCTCTCGGGCCTGGCCTGGTTGACGCCGGGATATATTATGAAAGGAAGCGTAGAGTACAGCCCTGTCATGTAGTCTCAGACCGAAATGGAAAAATCCGTAGCATCATCTTAATCATCTCATTCTCATCGATCAGCATTAAAAAAAAAAAGGGGGTCTCAAATTCTGTGGCCCTTCATGCCCTGCTCTCATGGTGACCTCAATTTCGATGTCCTCTCCACGTCTGTGGCCTTGGTTTGGTTCCGTCGGGTCACCGGTATCGGCGAGTCCATGGGGGCTGTCGTTGGACGGACGTGGTGGCGCCCTCCGGAGGGAGAGCTCACTCACGCCGGCTCCGCGACTAAGCAATTATTGTCGTCAGTAGGGGGCTTAGTAGGTGGTGTCCTGCGTATGTTAGATCAGAACAGGCGCCACTGAACACCACTGAAGTGACTCGGCAGCAGTGCAGTGTCTCCTCCGGTGGGGTTGCCTCTTGACGACTTGACATTGACTGCTCCCTGTGGATTGCCGGTGCCGGGGCTGCGGCGGGGCCGGCTGGGATCACACGTGAGTCAAGAGAGGCATATTTCCTCTCTTGTTTTCCCTTTTTACCTTGATCATCTCCTCCCATTGATCCAGTGTTGCATGGTTTGATTTTTTTTTTCCTGTTATTTATTCACTTCCTTCCCTCTTTTTCTTTCTGTCCTTTTTTTCTTTAAATAGATCATTTTTTATCTTTTTTTTTTCTTTCTATCCTTTATGGAACAATGACGTGAAAAACACACACACACACACACACACACACACACACACCTTCACTTCCACCTCCCCCATCCCCTCTCCCCATTCTGCCTGCAGAAGCTCCAATCATTGTCACGCTGATCTTGCCCAGATGCCTTAGGGGGTTCTTCAGTGTTCCCCTCATTGACCGACATTCAGGTTATCCTCTCTAACCCCCCCCCTCCCTCTCCCCAACTCCTAACCACATCCACCGCCCCCCACCCCACCCCCTACATCCTCTTCAGTCTCCTTTGTCAGCACACCTCCTCAGCCCCTGTGCAGTCTCTCCATCCTTCCCTGTGCAATCTATGCATCCCAGTTCCTGACAATGCACACACGTACACGCCTGCAAGCATGTATGCATGTATGTCCGTGTATGTGCCTCTCCCCAGAGGTACTCAAATGCATTCACACCCACTTGCCCACGCTCACATACCACTCACACGTATGTACGTGTGTGTGTGTGTGTGTGTGTGTGTGTGTGTGTGTGTGTGTGTGTGTGTGTGTGTGAGTGGAATGTGAGCGTGGGCGAGTGGGTGTGAATGCATTTGCTCGCACGCACGCACGTGTGTGTGTGTGTGTGTGTGTGTGTGTGTGTGTGTGTGTGTGTGTGTGTGTGTGTGTGTGTAATCCACATTGACATGAAATGGATTCGTCCCTTTGCCACACTGATCTTCTTCATGAAGTTTCCAAACAAAGGGTTCTGAATTGTTGGAGTCATCTTACAGACAGACAGACGGACAAACAGAGAAACAATGGGTTCTGTATTGTTTGTCATCTTTTCAGACAGAGTCATCTTTCAGACAGACAGACGGACAAAGAGAGAAACAAAGGGTCCTGTATTGTTGGAGTCATCTCTCTGACAGACAGACGGACAAACAGAGAAAGAAGCAAAGGTAAGGACATAGGTGAATACAGAATTTCCTGAC
>JADBJO010002732.1:82500-95000 GCA_016801955.1 Conus betulinus
GAGGACAGAAAGTGAAGACAGAAGGGTGTGTTTTTCTTCCTTGCTCATTTCCTGTCCGTGTAGGAGGTCTTTCCCGTATTTTTCTCTCCCTCTTTCTTATTTGATCATCCTCTTTCTGGATTCCTCTCTTTCTTGATGCAGTCACACTTGCTTTTTTCTTGTTGTCTTCCATGAACAACAACATGAAAGCAACCCACCGCTTCCCCCATCCCCAGCATACTGCAGATGTTGATACCGTTGTGGCAGTGATCGCCTCCAGATGCCTTTAGCTTTCTCCTGTGTTCCTCTCATCCACCGACGTTCAAGTCATCCTCTTGCCGCCGCCCTCTCCCCCCGTTCTAACTTTTTGGCCCCCCTGTCTCCCCCTCCCCCTACTTCCTTTACCCCCCTCACTCACTCACACACACACACACACACACACACACACACACACACACACACACACACACACACACACACACTGAAAAACATATCACATATAACAGGATTGAAATATAGCACATGCCTCCTCTCAGGATCAGCTTCATCCTCAGACCTGTATATGACCTCCTAGTATATGACCTCCTAGTATATGACCTCCTAGCATATGACCTCCTAGTATATGACCTCCTAGCCTGGAATTCAAACCTGATGAAATGGGGGGAAGTTAGACACTACGTGTCTGAGAATCAACGCTAAACTTAAAAAGAATACACATGGAGACACAGCTGAGTGCTTAAGCAGATTGCCATAGTGGTTGGGGCAAGGAGGGGGGGGGGGGGAGGTGCAGGGGGTTGGGAGGGAGGTGCAGGGGGGGTTGTAGGTCCATCAGCCTATGATCTCATGAAACGGCTCACGGGTTTCAGTGAGAAGACGGTCAGAACCCGAGGAGCAATGGCAGAAGCAGCTGAAAATTCCAGCTGGATCTGGTCGAGGAGGAGCAAAATGGAGCTTCAAAAGGCTTACTGTCGGATTAATTAAACTAGTGTTGTGGTTGCGACAAGGGTTTTGGATCGCTCGCCCATCCAGAACATGCAGCTTCGAATTCCGGCAACCGCAAGGGAAAAAAACTTCGGACAGCAGAAGAGCATCTAGACGTCACGGCCTGGATGCGGTCTGGTCCTCTTAGATCCCACTTTGGTGCTATTGGTGGTGGCCGTATTATCAGCTTTCTTTCTTACAGCACTTGGTGCTATTGGTGGCATGGCCGTATTATCAGCTTTCTTACAGCACTTTGGTGCTATTGGTGGTGGCCGTATTATCAGCTTTCTTACAGCACTTTGGTGCTATTGGTGGTGGCCGTATTATCAGCTTTCTTACAGCACTTTGGTGTGCTATTGGTGGCATGGCCGTATTATCAGCTTTGTTACAGCACTTTGGTGCTATTGGCGGTGGCCGTATTTTCAGCTTTCTTACAGCACTTTGGTGCTATTGGTGGCATGGCCGTATTATCAGCTTTCTTACAGCACTTTGGTGCTATTGGTGGTGGCCGTATTATCAGCTTTCTTACAGCACTTTGGTGCTATTGGTGGTGGTGGCGGTGTGTAGTGAATGTTTATGTTGCTGTTGCTGTTATTGTCGTTGTTGTTGTCATGGTTTTATTGTGCTGTGTTGTTCATGTGTTGTTTTGTGGGATTGTCGTTGGTGTTGTTGTAGCTGTTGTTTTGTAGCTGTTATTGTTTCAGTTCCATTAAGGGTGGTTTCATATCCAGTTTCATTTCAGTTTCATGACGAGCAGATTATTTGGTATACATCACACTACATCTAATATACATCACACCACATCTGCTAATATACATCACACCACATCTGCTAATATACATCACACCACATCTGCTAATATACATCACACCACACGAAGGGTCCTCAGTCCTGTACTCGTTAGACAGTCTGTGGCTGTGATGAAGAGGTCCTCAGTCCTGTATTGATGACACACAGCCTGTACTGATGAGACAGTCTGTGGCTGTGTGATGAAGAGATCCCCAGTCCTGTACTGATGACAGTCTGTGGCTGTGATGATGAAGAGGTCCCCAGTCCCCACTGTCCTGTACTGATGAGGACAGTCCTGTGTGGCTGTGATGAAGGTCCTGTGATGAAGAGGTCCCCAGTTCTGTACTGATGACACAGTCTGTGGCTGTGATGAAGAGTCCCCAGTCCTGTACTGATGAGACAGTCTGTGGCTGTGACCAACAGGTCCCTCATTTCTCCTCTGTCTTCTCCCTTTCCATTCCTTCATGCTGATTTTCTCTCTCTCTCTCTCTCTCTCTCTCTCTCTCTCTCTCTCTCTCTCTCTCTCTCTCTCTCTCTCTCTCTCTCTCACTCACACACACACACACACACACACACACACACACACACACACACACACACACACACACACACACACACACCACGCAATCACACACACACACACACACACACACCCCTACACACACCTACACCTGCACACACACACACACACACACACACACACACACCCACACACACACACACACACACACACACACACACACACACACACACACACACACACTTGCTCCCACGATGCACACACCACGCACACTCTCTCTCTCTCTCTCTCTCTCTCTCTCTCTCTCTCTCCTCTCTCTCTCTCTCTCTCTCTCTCTCTCTCTCTCTCTCTCTCTCTCTCTCTCTCTCTCTCTCTCTCTCTCTCTCTGTATACACACACATACACACACACACAAATATATATGTATATATATATATATATATATATATATATATATATATATATATATATACAATATACATCTCTCTTCTCTCTCTCTCTCTCTCTCTCTCTCTCTCTCTCTCTCTCTCTCTCTCTCTCTCTCTCTCTCTCTCTCTCTCTCTCATTTACACAACAACAGCCATGTGGAATTTGACCAGCGGGAAGAATTTGTCACGCCAGCAAATACATGAGACGTGCTCTCTGAGACGTCTCTCTCTCTCTCTCTCCTTTTGTCTCATCAAGCTGCTTCCTCACAGACGCCAGTTAAAACCCCAGGGAAAGGAGGAGTGGAAAGAGAAGAAAAGAGACAAGTGAGAGGAGGACACGTGACAGACAGAGAAGAGAGACTGGGGGGGGGGCACAGAGAGAGAAGAGACTCTGCTCCCTCTCAGAGAGAGAGGAGACAAACAGAGGTCAGACACAGAGAGGAAGACAGAGGAAGACAGATGGGAAGAGAGAAGAGGACAGAGAGGACAGAAGGGAGAGAGAGGGGGAGAGAGGGAGACAGGGAGACAGAGAAGACAGAGAGGGGGGACAGACAGAAGACAGAGAAGAGAGAGAGGGAGACAGACAGAGAGGACAGAGAGAGGGAGACAGAGATAGAGAGGGAGGGAGACAGACAGAGAGACAGACAGAGGGGGACAGACAGAAGACAGACAGACAGACAGAGAAGACAGAGGGGGGGACAGACAGAGACAGACAGAGAAGACAGAGAGGGGACAGACAGAGAAGACGACAGAGGAGACAGACAAAGAGACAGAGAGAGGGACAGACAAAGAGAGAGACAGAGGGGGACAGACAGAGACAGACAGAGGAGGGGGACAGACAGAAGACAGACAGAGGGGACAGACAGACAGAGAAGACAGAGAGGGGGACAGACAGAGAAGACAGGGGGGGGACAGACAGAGAGAAGACAGAGAGGGGACAGACAGAGAGGACAGAGGGGGACAGACAGAGAAGACAGGGGGAGGGGGGACAGACAGAGAAGACAGAGGGGGACAGACAGAGGGGGACAGACAGAGAAGAGAGAGGGGACAGACAGAGAAGACAGAGGGGAACAGAGAGGGTGACAGAGAGAGGAGAAACAACACAAAGAAGCGAGAGAGGGGGACAGACAAAGAAGACAGAGAGAGGATGACAGACAAAGAAGACAGAGGGGGACAGACAAAGAAGACAGAGAGGGTGACGGACAGAGAAGACAGAGGGGGACAGACATAGAAGACAGAGGGGGGGACAGACAGAGAAGACAGAGAGGGGGACAGACAGAGAAGACAGAGAGGGGGGGGGACAAACAAAGAAGACAGAGGGGGACAGACAAGATGGGGGGACAGACAGACAGAGAAGACAGAGAGGGTGACAGACAGAGAAGACAGAGAGGGGCAGAGAGGGGGACAGACAAACAAAGAAGACATAGAGGGGGACAGAAGACAAAGAGAGAGACAGAGAGGGGGACAGACAAAGAAGACAGAGGGGGACAGACAAAGAAGACAGAGGGTGACGAACAGAGAAGACAGAGGGGGGGGGACAGACAGAGAAGACAGGAGGGGGGACAGACAGAGAAGACAGAGAGAGGGGGACAGACAAAGAAGACAGAGGGGGACAGACAAAAAGAAGATAGAGGGGGGAACACTGACCTGTGTTACAGGCTGGAGCCATCTCTTTGTGTCCTGTAATCAGAACCCTGTGTTACACTGGCTGGAGCCATCTCTTTGTGTCCTGTAATCAGAACCCTGTGTTACACTGGCTGGAGCCATCTCTTTGTGTCCTGTAATCAGAACCCTGTGTTACACTGGCTGGAGCCATCTCTTTGTGTCCTGTAATCAGAACCCTGTGTTACACTGGCTGGAGCCATCTCCTTGTGTCCTGTAATCAGAACCCTGTGTTACACTGGCTGGAGCCATCTCTTTGTGTCCTGTAATCAGAACCCTGTGTTACACTGGCTGGAGCCATCTCCTTGTGTCCTGTAATCAGAACCCTGTGTTACACTGGCTGGACCCATCTCTTTGTGTCCTGTAATCAGAACCCTGTGTTACACTGGCTGGAATCCTTTCGTCTCCGGATGAGTCTCCTCAGTAGAAGTCCTTTGTCTGGTCATAGGAATCCACCCAAGGGGTCCAACAGAGACATGCCATCTACAATTCTCTGCATATTCTCACGCCAAAGAGCCTCCCCCAAGGTAGCCAGCACACAGAGTGTGGAACAGAGAAATGGGAACAGAGTGCCTGAAATAAACAAGCAGCAAAAAACTGTTTATGATCATCAGTATGTCAAAAAGAAAAGAAGCTGCGGAAAATCAAAGTTCACACGAGACAGCATGGTTCACGAAGACAGCTTTTTGATCTGAGAACAGATCAAAATAAAGAAAGGGAGAAGAATGTATGTTATCTGTAATCCAGATTTGACTGTATTAAAAAAAAAAAAACAGAAGGAAGGAGAGGGCATTAAAAGGCAGGAAGATGAGACGATCCGTAAAAGATAAACACAGACAATGTCTTAGACAAACACAGGCAGACAGACACACAAACAAAAAACAGCAAGCGAGGCAAACCTGTGGCTTGTCTGACAGCCAAAAAGAAAACAGACTAAACACAAAAACGAAAACGAAAAATTATACAGTTGGGGTGAGCTAATGATACTGACAACGAGACAGACAAAGAAAAACAAAGAAAAATGATCAAGCACATGCAGAGACATACAGACATACACACAAACAGTCAGATGCAGAGACATACAAACAAAAAGATGCAGAGGCAGACAGATGCAGAGACATACAGAGATACATACAGACACATGCAGAATCATTCAAGCAGACAGATGCAGGGTCATGCAAACAGACACATGCAGAGACATATAAACAGACACACGCACAGACATGCAAACATACACATACAGAGACATACAGACACATACAGACATACCAACAGACACATGCAATCCCAAAGAAAATCAAAGGTGTTACTGACGGGAGTTTTCTGCCGCCATGTAAGTCCCAAAGAAAGTCAAAGGTGTTCATGTCGGGATTTTCTGCCGCCATGTAAATCCCAAAGAAAATCAAAGGTGTTAATGACGGGAAATTGTCTGCTGCCATGTAAATCCCAAAAAAAATCAAAGGTGTTAATGACGGGAATTGTCTGCTGCCATGTAAATCCCAAAGAAAATCAAAGGTGTTAATGACGGGAATTGTCTGCTGCCATGTAAATCCCAAAGAAAATCAAAGGTGTTAATGACGGGAATTGTCTGCTGCCATCTAAATCCCAAAAAAAATCAAAGGTGTTAATGACGGGAATGTGTCTGCTGCCATGTAAATCCCAAAGAAAATCAAACGTGTTACTGACGGGAATTGTCTGCTGCCATGTAAATCCCAAAGAAAATCAAACGTGTTACTGACGGGAATTGTCTGCTGCCATGTAAATCCCAAAGAAAATCAAAGGTGTTACTGACGGGAGTTTTCTGCCGCCATGTAAATCCCAAAGAAAGTCAAAGGTGTTAATGACGGGAATTGTCTGCTGCCAAAAATCCCAAAGAAAATCAAAGGTGTTACTGACGGGAATTGTCTGCTGCCATGTAAATCCCAAAGAAAATCAAAGGTGTTACTGACGGGAGTTTTCTGCCGCCATGTAAAATCCCAAAGAAAGTCAAAGGTGTTACTGACGGGAATTGTCTGCTGCCATGTAAATCCCAAAGAAAATCAAAGGTGTTACTGACGGGAGTTTGCTGCCGCCATGTAAATCCCAAAGAAAGTCAAAGGTGTTAATGACGGGAATTGTCTGCTGCCATGGAAATCCCAAAGAAAGTCAAAGGTGTTACTGACGGGAATTGTTTGCTGCCATGTAAATCCTAAAGAAAATCAAAGGTGTTATTGACGGGAATCTCCTGCTGCCATGTAAATCCCAGAAAGGTAGAAGTTGAAGTGTCCTCAGTTTCATGTGTGCACGATCAATTTAGATACAGACTAAAACTGTATGTCAGCATATGGCCACAGCTCTGTCCTATCAATGATTTAGTATCAACTGATCATTAATCAATAGTTTAGCATTAGTTCATTATTCATCAACTGCCAGAGGTTCATGGTTCATAACTTGAAATTCTCCTGTAGAAGACGGCAAGAATCCCGACTGTCCTATAGGCAAAACAATGTTCTCTATCTAATCCTTAGCGTCCCTGTCCCTACCTCCTTTAATAAGGTTAGAGCACTCTCGTGTACTGGACCTGTTCATGAAGAACGCCAAAGAGGTCACCAGACAGTCTTAGCTATGATGTCATCAGTCTGTGGCTGTGATGTCATCAGACACTGTGTGGCTGTGATGTCATCAGACAGGCTGTGGCTTTGATGTCATCAGACAGTGTGTGGCTGTGATGTCATCAGACAGTCTGTGGCTGTGATGTCATCAGACAGTCTGTGGCTGTGATGTTATCAGTCTGTGGCTGTGATGTCATCAGATAGTCTGTGGCTGTGATGTCATCAGTCTGTGGCTGTGATGTCATTAGACAGTGTGTGGCTGTGATGTCATCAGTCTGTGGCTGTGATGTCATCAGACAGTCTGTGGCTGTGATGTCATCAGACAGTGTGTGGCTGTGATGTCATCAGACAGTGTGTGGTTGTGGTGTCATCAGACAGTCTGTGGCTGTGATGTAATCAGTCTGTGACTGTGATGAAGAGGTCCCTCATTTCTCCTCTGTCCTCTTCTTCCCTCCTTCCCTATCTTGACGGCTGACACTCTCTCTCTCTCTCTCTCTCTCTCTCTCTCTCTCTCTCTCTGGTCTCTGTCTCTCTCTCTCTCTCTCTCTCTCTCTCTCTCTCTCTCTCTCTGGTCTCAGTCTCTGTCTCTCTCTCTCTGTGGTCTCTCTATCCTCTCTCTCTCTCTCTCTCTCTCTCTCTCTCTGTCTGTCTGTCTGTCTGTCTGTCTGTCTGTCTGTCTCTCTCTCTCTCTCTCTCTCTCTCTCTCTCTCTCTCTGGTCTCTGTCACTATCCTCTCTCTCTGTGGTCTCTGTCTCTATCTTCTCTCTCTCTCTCTCTCTCTCTCTCTCTCTCTCTCTCTCTCTCTCTCTGTAGTCTCTGTCTCTATCCTCTCTCTCTCACTCTCTCTCTGTAGTCTCTGTCTCTCCTCTCTCTCTCTCTCTCTCTCTCTCTCTCTCTCTCTCTCTCTGTGGCCTCTGTCTCTGTCCTCTCTCTCTCACACTCTCTCTCTCTCTGGTCTCTTTCTCTATCTCTCTCTTTCTCTGTGGTCTCTGTCTCTATCCTCTCTCTCTGTAGTTTCTGTCTCTATCCTCTCTCTCTCTGGTCTCTGTCTCTCTCTCTCCTCTCTCTCTCTCTCTTCCCTGTGGTCTCTCTCTCTCTCTCTCTCTCTCTCTCTCTCTCTCTTCCCTGTGGTCTGTCTGTCTGTCTGTCTCTCTCTCTCTCTCTCTCTCTCTCTCTCTCTCTCTCTCTCTCTCTCTCTCTCTCTCTCTGTGTCGTCTCATCTATTTCTCAAGTCATGCAGTCATGCTGAGTTTGCCAGCTGACGAATGTGTAATGATGACAAATGATGTCAGACGTGTGTTTGTTTCTGTCGTTTTTTTTCAACATCATAGCTGCTTCTCCACAGACACCAATTTAAAAGAGAGGGGAAGTAGGGGGAGAGACGAATGAAGGAGGGATAGTTGAAGACACACTTGACCTAAAAAGACAAAGAGAATGACAGACAGAGGGTAATGGTGAAAAACAAAAAAATCAGAAGAATTTTTGTTGTTGTTGTTGCTGCTGCTGCTGCTGCTGCTGCTGTCCCAGCCTCTGCGCCAACTCAGAGGCAGTGCACCCACGCCGCTCATTCCGACACCCCGTCCACAGCCACAGCCCGGTCGGCCCCGCCGCAGCCCCGGCACCGGCAATCCACAGGGAGCAGTCATGTCAATGTCAAGTCGTCAAGAGGCAACCCACCGGAGGAGAGACACTGCACTGCTGCCGAGTCACTTCGTCGGTGGTGTTCAGTGGCGCCTGTTCTGATCTAACATACGCAGGACACCACCTACTAAGCCCCTACTGACGACAATAATTGCTTAGTCGCGGAGCCCGACGTGAGTGAGCTCTCCCTCCGGAGGGCGCGCCACCACGTCTGTCCAGCGACAGCCCCCATGGACTCGCTGATACCGGTGACCCCGACGGAACCAAACCAAGACTACAGACGTGGAGAGGACATCAAAACTGAGGTCACCATGAGAGCAGGGCATGAAGGGCCACAGAACCTGAGACTGTTTTTTTTTTTTTTTTTTTTTTGCTGATCGATGAGAATGAGGATGATTAAGATGATGCTACGGGTTTCCATTTCGGTCTGAGACTACATGACAGGGCTGTACTCTACGCTTCCTTTCATAATATATCCCGGCGTCAACCAGGCCCGAGAGATACAGGCACCTGCAGTGTTGGTCAGGAAATTTGAGCAACACTCTCAGAAACGCATCCATTAAGTGGATGAAACTCGACTGTGTGGTCCCAGTCTTCCTAGCTGAGTCCGCAGCAAACTCAGCTCTGGGTAGGAGCCGATCGGGGCAGAAAAACCCACATGACTCTGATGGGATTCGAACCCACGACCTCCCAGCCGGGAGTCCGCGACGCTAACCACTTCGCCACGGCCGGCCGCTGGCCAGAAGAAAATATATCATCAGGTATAATGAGGGGATTGATAGGGTTTACGTTCCACACCCTCATAGCTTGGGGGTGATGGGGTGGGCAAAAGGGGAAAGAGGAGGGGGGAATAGGAGGTCGGCAGATTCCTCAAAAGCGACAGACACAACGACAGATAAAACCGATTCGATTGCTTTGGGTCGTACTCTACTTGCACATCATGATATAGTGACCCCAAAGTTCAGGATGCAAGTGCGTGTGACGGTATCGTTCGAGATCTCATGTCTCTTCCCACACAAGACACCGGAGAAGATAAGCGAGGCCAATTTGCTGGACTTGTTTTCTACGCCTGTTCTCCACTTACACTTTAAAGCAGATATGAATCGCTGGCAATGGCATCTGTCCCTGATGCTCCCACCCACCTGCGCTTTACGTACCCTCCGGAGATGCTAGAAGAGTAATGATGGCTGGAATGTGCTCCTAAACCTCATAGGAAGCAGAAGGCACAGTATCAACAACCTTGTGTGACTTACCGTGTACAGTAACTTGAAGGTGTATAACTATATTAGATATATATAGATCGGTGGATGACTCCCCCTTGGGATAACAGTCAAGACTGCAACAGTAAAAACTCCAACGGCGGTGCCACCAGTCAAAGCTCATTGCTATCATGGGGGCAGGGGAAACAATAAGAAAATAGTTCTTTTTTCACCCCTGACCGAGCTCTGATCCTTCATCACAACATTTATTTTCTTCGAGCGGAATCTGATGTGGATTTTTAGCAGAAAAATGGTTAATTTAAGAACAAGAATGTTTGAAGTTCTTTATTTTTTTTGCCTTCTTTTGTGTTTGTATATGAATATAAATAAGTGTGTGGTGATTTGCCGAATTCTGTTCTTTTCTGTGCGACTGGTGGGGAAAAATTCTCGAAAGTTTTCTGTGACAACATGACTACATTTCACATACGGACGCGACTCAGAATGAATCCGATATCGTTTATTCAATATTTATAACGTAAAGTGTATGACCCTAAATATTACAAAAAGGCCTCTTCGGATGAATTTTTTTTCTTCCCTGTTAACTCCGAGAAGAATGAAAATGAGAGTGGGAATGCAAATCGATTTATGGACCAATCGACCAACCAGAGGAAGTTACTCTTTGTGAGGTACGGGGAAGTGGAAAAGATTAAATGGCGGTATGTAAAGAGAAAAGTTCCTTCCTGACCTCTCGTCCCTAGAGACGAATATCTCATGTTTGTTTCGAACATTAAGTGACTTTTCAACAGAGAAAAGCTGGCTCGAAGACTAGGTTGTCTACACTTGTTTTTTTTTCATGGGTCTGTTTCCTTTAGTGATATGTCAACGCAGGTGTGTGTCGAACTTAGCGATTTGCCAGGGTATGTCGACTTTCTTTCGATTCGTGCATGAAATCAGACGATGGCATAATATGTTGACTAGAGTTTCATGTGCGGGAACGTCCTTCTCCCTAATATTCTCCAAGGAAGATAGAAGAATCTCATGTGGTGGATGTTTTCTTCTTTGTATCCAGAGAACGACCAGTATATTGACTAGCCCGCACTCAGTTCCGCCTCCTTGATGAAACTGAAACTGAAACTAGAGAACGAATAATGCAGTTTTTTTTTTTTTTAAGTCTCATTTGCAAATGAGTTTACAAAAAGAAAAAAAAAAAGGCCTGGAAATTCTACCTCCTTCATAAATCGCAAAGAAGGTGGACTAATCTGTAACAACAAGATATCTCTTTACCTAGTGGCCTTTTGTTTTTTGCACCAGTCCCCCTGCTTGTTCTTCAGGGAAGGTTAGAGAATGCTGATCTACTGGGGTCTGTTCCAGTGAGATGCCTTGCCACGTGCTTGTCAGACAGTCTCAGGCTGTGATGAAGAGGGCTCTCATTTCTCCTCTCCCTGTCTCCTTCTGTTCCTTGCTGCTCTCTCTCTCTCTCTCTCTCTCTCTCTCTCTCTCTCTCTCTCTCACACACACACACACACACACACACACACACACACACACACACACACACACACACACACACACACACACACACACACACACACACACACACACACGACACACACATACACGCATGCACACAAGAGAACACACACACACACACACACACACACACACACACACACACACACACACACACACACACACACACACACGCACGCACGCACACACACATATATATATATATATATATATATATATATATAATGCACTAATAAATTCCAAGGATAAGTACCAGCCCCGACACACAAGAGATAAGAGCATGACATAAGAGCAAGCTTTGTTTATAATTGAATATTTCTTGCAGTCATTGCAACACCTAGCTGCTCTGTAAGTTGCTAGAATGGAGCTGGTACTTATCCTTGGAAATTATTAGTTCATTGTAATTTAGTCCCTTGCGGATTCATTCCAAGAACTGGCCCTCAACACTTGTGTCTTAAGAGGTTATCTTTTTATATTTCTACTTTCACAAGAAAATGTAGCTTGTTTTGCTCTTTCATGATTTTCTTTTGCTTCTTAGGTGGCACCTTTGTTTAGTTTTTTTGAAAACTCAACAAACATACTATGGTATTGCACACCAGCCTTTTTCTGGGATAGCATTCTTCTTAAAATCAAAAAAAAGGCAAAGAAGTCGAGTTATCACTTTCCGCGTCACTGAGGAGAAACAACCAAGTTTCGAACCGGTATCTGACCAGGAGTTACATGTTAGTGAGTTTTCTCCGTATTGGAGACCGTTTTTCCCTTGGAGACTATAATCTTCCTGAAGGTTCAATTTGGGAAGCATTTATTATTCCCCATTCACCCACTCAAGCACATACTGTTAGATACGCAGAATTATCTACCAAAGCAGATATGAATGCTTATCTTTCCTCTATTTCTTCAATCTAAGAGCAAGCTTTGTTTATAATTGAATATATATATATAAACATACACACAAACGCGTGTGCGCTTACGCAGGTACGCACACACACGCGCGCGCGCATACACACACATATATTTGCACCCTCGCATGCACACATTCTCTTTCTCTCTCTCTCTGTTTGTTTTGTCGGTCTTCATTCCAGTTTGTTGGAATTTGCCGAGTGGATCAATGTATTATCTCAGGAAATAACGGCAGACCCAGACAGCGGGATCCACGCCGAAACAGACAAGCCAAACGACA
>JADBJO010002732.1:107500-115000 GCA_016801955.1 Conus betulinus
CCCGGCGGAGGTTCGAACCCGCAACCCCAGGATCACCAAGATTACGAGTCAGGCGCTCTACAAAATGAGCTATTCCGGCTATTCCGGTAGGCGTTGAATCATTTATTTATTTCATTTATTCAATAATTTGCTTGTTTTCCTCTTTTTGTGTGACAGCTCATATATCCAGGATGTTTTTCGCTGCATTAGAGGATGAACATAATGCGTGGACATTGTTTAGCTTCCCACCCACCTCATCCCCTTCCTCTGATCCGCCCACACACCTTTCCACCGTTTTATTCCCATCCTTTGTTGGTTGATTGGTTGGTTGGTAGATTTTAACGCTTTCCATCCAACACCCAGGCCAACGAAAAGATGTGACAAAACGAAATGAAAGACTCAGATCGGTCGACATTCACGACAACACCCGCCAAGCCCTCCAAGGGACTTAAACCGTGACGGTTTGCTAGGACTGTTGACAGAGAGTTATTCATGAGTGGACCGGGGCAGGATGCTAGTGCCTGGTTGCTGAAGGCAGTTTTTGCAGGTCAGATTACATGCCGTTTATTGCCCAGCCGACGATCACAGTAGGTACCTTCTACCTTCGCCGACTGCATTTTGGCCGGTCGTACTCTGCTCATCAGTATTTTCGCCGCCAAGTAGACTAGGGGCATAATTCACAGGCTATAAAACACGCCTTGCCGTACTTTGGTGTAGATTCTCTGTCTGTCTGTCTGTCTGTCTGTCTGTCTGTCTGTCTGTCTGTCTATCTGACTGTCTGTCTGTCTGTCTCTCTCTGTCTCTCTTTCTCTCTTTCTTTCTTTCTCTTTTTCTCTCTCTTTCTCTCTCTTCTCTCTCTCTTCTTTCTCTCTTCTTTCTTTCTCTTTCTCTCTCTCTTTCTCTCTCTCTCTTTCTCTCTCTCTCTCTCTCTCTCTTTCTCTCTCTCTCTCCCTCTCTGCCAGTGGAACTTACTTCACGGTCTAGAAATCACACTTTAGACCAATGTAGACTCTCTCTCTCTCTCTCTCTCTCTCTCTCTCTCTCTCTCTCTCTCTCTCTCTCTCTCCACACACCTATTCGGTGGATTTTTTTTATTCGTACCAGAGTACGCGTACTGACAGAGCTCCTGTTTTGCTGTGGACTCGTGTTGTATGGGGTGACGCTGTGTCCATGACGGAAAGGAGAAACTCCGTCTGCAATGAACCGTAACGTTACACACACACACACACACACACACACACACACACACACACACACACACACACACACACACACACGCACGCACGCACACGCACGCACGCGCGCACGAAAAACGCGCACACGCAGACAGACACACGAGCGCGTCAACAACAGCAAACACGCGCACAGTGATAAGTGGATATTGTTAATCAGTCCGAGGGACAAGATGTGTCTTTAGGGAGGTTTTAAATGTCATTAAAGGGTCTATGTTACGCAGAGAAGAAGGGAGACCATTCCACAGAGCAGGTGCGTGGTAAGTGAAAGATCGTTGGTAGAGGCAAAACTTCTCGTTCACAAAATGTTTGTCTCCACAAAGTTGTTGAGAAGATTGAAGGGGGTGGAGGGGGCGAGGGATGATTGTTATGGGGCTTCAGAACTCCTGGATACCTGGATACCTGTACTCTCTTTTCCCACCCCCCCCCCCCCCCCCCCCCCCCCTCCCCCCCCCTTGTCTGGTAATGCCTAATAGAGGCGGCCTGTGATCGCACTGCTGATGATTCCGTCGTTTTCTGCAGTTTCCTTGCCTGAATTTTCGCCCCGACTCATACGTTGTTTTTTTTTTTTTTTTTTTTTTTTTTTACTGGAAACATTTTACTGCGTTTTTGTGACTGGAAAACGTTTTGCTGTGTTAGGGTTGGGTGGACGAAGAATATTCTGAATACGTATGAATGAAAGAGAGAGAGAGAGAGAGAGAGAGAGAGAGAGAGAGAGAGAGAGAGAGAGAGAGAGAGAGAGTTGTCATGCTATGTTTGTAATGTGTACAAAAACCACAGTGTAAATTACCTGTTACACAACAGGAGAATGAGTCAAAGCGGCAGTCTAGCTTCACATGGGGCAAGTACAGTGTGTGCAAATGCTGTGTGCATTGAGTACAGTGTGTGCAAATGCTGTGCGCACTGACTCGGGGTTTGAACAATCTGCTGAGCAAGGAGTCCTATTCCTCACGGAGCGTCAGGGCATGTAGAGGGGAAGGAGAGAATGGAAGAAAAGACTGGAGGCAATGGGGATGACATTGAAGAGGGGAAGGGGACAGTGGGGGAGTAGACAGAGAGAGGGCAGAGTAAGGAAAACATCTGCCAATTGGAATCCTTAGCGGTCGTTGGTTTATATTGATTTCATCTGAACCCTGTTCCCTCCTCGCAGTGTTTATGCTTGCTTGGGTTAAAGAAAATAGAAACAGAAAAAGAAATGGTGGCAGATTGAGAGGGGGGGGGGGGGGGGGGGGGGGAGTCAAACAAAAGCCATGCTTTGAGATGTGATCTTTTATTATGTTGGCCAGAATGATGATAAGGATTGCCCGTGGGGTAGGATTACGCAGTTGAAAGGTGAAGATAAGAAGGCTCAAGAGGGTTGGCAATGGGAAGGCACTTTTGAAAAGAGCGTGATGGTTCATGATACGTGTTGGCGGTGTTAAACGATCCTTTAGGATTCCTTGTGCTCATCGGATTGTTCAAACCCCAAGTCAATACAGACAGCATATACACACAGTGCACTCGCCCCACGGGACGCTAGACTGCCGCTTTGACTCATTCTCCTGTTGTGTAACAGGCAATTTACACTGTGATTTTTGTACACATTACAAACATAGCATGACAACTTCTCTCTCTGAACTGTTCAGCTGACTGACAGGACAAAATTGATTGGGGCTGGTCGACCAGCAACATCTGTCCAATGAAAACGGAAGGGTCACTTTCCCTGAATGCCAACTCTATTACAGATTACCTCCCTTGTGATTCCCGAACATGATATGTGAAGACATTTCTTAAACTTACATGGTTTAGACTGGATATCTTTGAGATTGTTCAGCATTGTTATTGCTACAGATGTCACCATGAAAACAATAGTGCACAGCGTGTGATAACAGTGTAGAAGACAAGGTCGATTTCTTTTTATGTTGGTCCAGTGGTGACAGGCTTAAGAAGACAATCTATACCTATGGCGTTTTACTCATTCCCAAGCCAGTTTTGACTGAGATTACTTTTGCTTGGCTGTCAACTATTGTGCTATTCTCACCCGTCAGCAGAACAGCAGCGTTGTAAGCCCAGACGACCATCAGGGACCATAGCAGAGCTTTAAGAAAACAATCATTTAGAGATCATCTGTAAAAGTCCAGAGATCACTACGAAGAGTGACTAGTGATCAGATACAGAAGTCCACTTCGCTTCATGAAAAATGTACTAATCAAACTCGAGGTGCCCCTGTGAAAGCAGAATAGAGAAAACACACATCTTCAAATCTGAGAAGTATGCCACTAGAGCCAGCAGCTTGGAGGAATGGTTTCCAGCCAATTCCTCACGTTAGAAGTTGGGGGTGAGGGTGTGTGGATGGGGGACGAGGAAGAGAGTAGAGAGGGCAAAGATGGGGGAGCGGGGTAGGAGTGGATTACTCTCACCAGCCTATGATCTCATGAAAATAACTCCCGATTCCGTCAAGAAGTCCAGAACGCTCAAGGCAATGGCAGAGGCAGCAGAAAAGAGTTTGATCTGGATCTGGTCGAGGAGGAACGAAAGTGAATCAATCCCCTACAGGGAATAATATGTCGCTGGATCGTTCAAACACAACAAGAAAGAAGTTTCAGCGTGCTAGTTTAAATTACTTGTCTGTTGCTGTGCCCTTTTATTTGCCGATTTAGTGTTGTTCAGTTCGAATACGGAAGTTCCCATAGTGCAGAGTTTCTCTGTGGAGGACCTTCTGCTGGTAAGCTCTCCATACTTAGAGTTTCTTTTTTCTGATGAAGGAATCTTTCTCGCTGATGAACTTCTGCTGTTGCGGAAAGTTTATTCCTTCTAACGTCTTGGTCTTTTTCAGGAAGGAAAAGCTATCAAACTCTCTCTAATTCCTTCTTTCTGATGCACCAGTCTTTTTCACTAGAACCTTCTGCTATTAACGAAAGTTTATTCCTCCTAACGTCTCGGTATTTTTCAGGAAGGAAAAGTCATCAAGCTCTTCCTAATATCTTCTTTCTGATGCACCAGTCTTTTTCACCAGAACCTTCTGCTATGAAGCCCTCGCTGGAGTTTCTTCCTACTAGTGCATCAGTCTTCGTCAAAGGCGTTCTACTATCAAGCTGTCCCAAGAGTTTATTCGTTCTAATGTGTCGGTGTTCTTCAGAGAGGATATGCTGTCACGCTGTCCCTAATGTTTCCTTACTATGCACCAGTCCTTTTCACTAAGACCTTCTCCTGTCATTGTGAGTGGCGCATGACATAGAATGCACCATGGAGCTTCTTCACTCTTTATCTTTAAGTATGAAAGAGTAAAATACAAATGGCCGGTGTGCAGCCAGCATAGAACCGTTTCTTCTTTGCGACCACCAGACGTAGATGAGGGGAACTCCTTTAGGTTTGGGCGGATCTGAAAGAGTTTATTATCCGTCTGTGTATTCCAATCCTCCCAGCACAGGTCTCTGACATCATCATTAATTTTGGGTTTCAGATCTGAGCAGGGGATATACATGTTAGACAATTTCTGTGCTCTAGCAGATTCCATGAAAACCTTGTTCAGAGATGTTCCGCCTGATGCGATCTTTGACTTCTTGAAAGAGATTAACATTTTTCATCGGATCTGAGATTTACAGTGGAAAGATTTTAACAAAATTTCGGATGGGTTTTTTCGAAGATATATTTTAAAGAATTGTATTAATGAACGACGTGTGAGTTGCTTTTAACGTGGTGACAGCCCTGGTGTGGCCCTTTGTGGTCGGCTGGGCTATAAGCAACATTATCTCATCTTACCTTCTCCTGTCAAGTTCTCTCAAGACTTTCTCCCTAGTGACGCATCGGTCTTCTTCGCGGAGGACATTCTACTATCAAGCTCTCTCTAAGGTTTCTACTTAAAACAACTCAGACGATATAATTCACCGACTCTGTTATCTTTCATATGGCTGGTATTTGATAAGGCCGTCATTCACCTGGACAGTGCTGCCGGCAGTGACCGCTGCCCACAAACCACCACCATGGTCATTTCCAGTCATTCACCTGGACAGTACTGCCGGCAGTGACCGCTGCCTACAAACCACCATGGTCGTTTCCAGGGCGTGCTATGACGTCACTGTACGTGCGATTCGTCGGTAATCGGATAATGGCAAGATGCATATGAGAAAGTCATTGACATTTTCAGAAATGATGCCGTTTCAGACGTTGCAAGATAACTGAAATAATTTCTTTCTTTTTTTTTTTTTAATGTCAACTTAGCAGGTGATGTGGGGTGGGTGGAGATACATGGGACAAAAACAAGGATTGGTGCACGTGTGTGTGGTCTAATATCACTTAAAAAGAGTGGGTGCACGTGTGTGTGGTCTAATATCACTTAAAGTGAACAGACGTTAAATTGAAGAACTAACTAACGCGTGTGTGCGTCAATTTTGAGTGTGTGTGTATGTGTGTGTATGTGTGTGTGTGTGTGTGTGTTTGTGTGCGCGCACGCGCATGCATGCATGTATATGCGTACGCGTACGTGCGTGTGTGTGTGTGTGTGTGTGTGTGTGTGTGTCGCTACGTGGTTCACCGAAGCCCATAGATTTTCGAATGATTGGTCTCCAAAATAGCGATTTATATTTTTTTGTAAAATAGGATGATTGATTTCTTGGGTTTAAATGACAACATGCATGTGTATCTATGTGTGGGTTAGCTACAGTTGGATGAGATATCTATCTGCATGTATGTAGGCCTGTGTGCTTACGGGAATAACTCTGGGTGCAGACACGCGCGAACGCGCGCTCATGTGTGTGTGTGTGTTTGTGTGTGTGTGGGTCAGAAAAGAGAGAGAAAGAGAGAGAGGGGGGGGGGGGATTCTTTTACTAGTGTAAATCATCTGTCTGTCAGATTGCGAAAGTGCGCGGCTCACATAAAAGATTATACATCAAATAATGCAGCATCACACTTTGCAAATCGAGGAGAAAAGCAAAGGTATATTTTCATTTTATTTGCTTTTATATTTAGCGAAATGATCAGTTACACAAGATCAAATTTTATCAGTAAATAAGAAAACGTCGAATGTCTCTTTTTTTAGTACTTTATTTATTTATTTCTTATTCATTCATTTATTTACTTGAGTTTTCCTCTTTGTGTGACAACTCATATATCCAGATGTTTTCGCTGCATTAGAGGGTGAACATAATGCGTGGAAAATTGGTTTAGACCCCCCCCCACCCCCCCCCCCCCCCCCCCCCCCCCTCCCCCCCCCCCCCCCACGTCAACTCCTTTCTCTGAGCCACCCCCACACACCTTTCCACTTTTTATTCCCGTCCTTTGTTGGTTGGTTGGTTGCTGGCTGGCAGATTTTAACGCTTTCAATGCCAGCAAAAAGATAAGACGAGACAACAAACGAAGAACTGCGATCGGTTGAAATTCACGACCACATTTATCAAGCCTTTCAAGGGAGTTAACCGTGATGGTTTGCTAGGAATGTTGACAGAGAGTTGTTCACTAAAAAACGCCGGGTCAGGGCGCTGGTACCCTCGGTGTTGAAGGCAGTTTTTTGGCAGGTCAGAATCTTGCTGTTAATTGCCGGGTGAGGATGCTAGTACCTCGGTGCTGAAGGCAGTTTTTTGGCAGGTCAGAATCTTGCTGTTAATTGCCGGGTGAGGATGCTAGTACCTCGGTGCTGAAGGCAGTTTTTTGGCAGGTCGGAATCTTGCTGTTAATTGCCGGGTGAGGATGCTAGTACCTCGGTGCTGAAGGCAGTTTTTTTGGCAGGTCGGAATCTTGCTGTTAATTGCCGGGTGAGGATGCTAGTACCTCGGTGCTGAAGGCAGTTTTTTTTGGCAGGTCAGAATCTTGCTGTTAATTGCCGGGTGAGGATGCTAGTACCTCGGTGTTGAAGGCAGTTTTTTGGCAGGTCGGAATCTTGCTGTTAATTGCCGGGTGAGGATGATGCTAGTACCTCGGTGTTGAAGGCAGTTTTTTGGCAGGTCGGAATCTTGCTGTTAATTGCCGGGTGAGGATGCTAGTACCTCGGTGTTGAAGGCAGTTTTTTGGCAGGTCGGAATCTTGCTGTTAATTGCCGAGTGAGGATGCTAGTACCTCGGTGTTGAAGGCAGTTTTTTGGCAGGTCGGAATCTTGCTGTTAATTGCCGGGGTGAGGATGCTAGTACCTCGGTGCTGAAGGCAGTTTTTTTTTGCAGGTCAGAATCTTGCTGTTAATTGCCGGGTGAGGATGCTAGTACCTCGGTGTTGAAGACAGTTTTTTTTGCAGGTGAGAATCATGCTGTTCAATGCCCTGTCGACGACCACAGGGGATGGAGGTATCCTATGCTTTCGCCGACTGCACTTTGGCCGCCCA
>JADBJO010002732.1:122500-170000 GCA_016801955.1 Conus betulinus
GTGCCAGTATTTGTTCTCTACTACACCAACAAAGGAGTACGACATGCTGAAAGAGAAATGGAGAAATGCATGGCTGGGGGGCTGGGGGGGGGGGGGGGGGGTTTACTAGACTGGCGATTTGAACCCGCTGAGGATTATGTAATCTATAGCGATTTCCACTCGCTACTTTTGAGACGATCAAGTTCGCTTTAAACCGTTATTGGTAGGTATCCACGATGAAACCCCCAGATAACTTAAAACGAAGATGTCCCCCACGGAATGTTGTTATTTGTATGCATTCAGTCACAATTCTCTCGGATGTGAAAGAAGACAGTGACTGTGAAATCGTTATTCCAGTTGTAGAACATCGTGTGATTTGGGGGGAGAAAGGGATGTGTATGTCGTCACGCAGATACGAAAAGCAGATTTGAAAACGTTAAGCTAGGAAGTGTACAATTTGACCGGCCCGCCGTGGCGAAGTGGTTAGCGTCGCGGACTCCCGGCTGGGAGGTCGTGGGTTCGAATCCCATCAGAAGTCATGGGTTTTTTCTGTCCCGACTGGCTCCTACCCAGAGTTGAGTTTGCTGCGGACTCAGTTGGGAAGACTGGACCACACAGTCGAGTTTCATCCACTTACTGGATGCGTTTCTGAGAGTGTTGCTCAAATTTCCTTACCAACACTGCAGGTGCCTGTATCTCTCGGGCCTGGTTGACGCCGGGATATATTATGAAAGGAAGCGTAGAGTACAGCCCTGTCATGTAGTCTCAGACCGAAGTGAAAATCCGTAGCATCATCTTAATCATCGTCATTCTCATCAATCAGCATTTAAAAAAAAATGTCTCAAATTCTGTGGCCCTTCATGCCCTGCTCTCATGGTGACCTCAATTTCGATGTCCTCTCCGCGTCTGTGGCCATGGTTTGGTTCCGTTGGGGTCACCGGTATCGGCGAGTCTTTGGGGGCTGTCGTTGGACGGACGTGGTGGCGCCCTCCGGAGGGAGAGCTCACTCACGCCGGCTCAGCGACTAAGCAATATTGTCGTCAGTAGGGGGCTTAGTAGGTGGTTAGATCAGAACAGGCGCCGCTGAACACCACCGAAGTGACTTGGCAGTAGTGCAGTGTTTCCTCCGTTGGGTTGCCTCTTGACGACTTGACATTGACTGCTACCTGTGGATTGCCGGTGCCGGGGCTGCGGGTGGACCGACCGGTCTGTGGCTGTGGACGGGGTGTCGTAATGAGCGGCATGGGTGCACTGCCTCTGAGGTGGCGCAGAGGTTGTGACAGCAAAAAAAAAAAAAAGTGTAGAATTGTGCGCATCATGTGTTTTGACATATGTTATACAGCTTGGCAGCAACTTAATGCCAGTTTCATGTTGAGAAGGTAGAGGAACTTGGTGCTCATCCATTGTGTGTGTGTGTGTGTGTGTGTGTGTGTGTGTGTGTATGTGTGTGTGTGTGTGTGTGTGTGTGTGTGTGTGTGTGTGTGTGTGTGTGTGTGTGTGTGTGTGTGTGTGTGTGTGGGGAGGGGGGGGGGGGGGCCGAAAGATACTGCCTTCGGCATAACAGACCTTGACGGAATGTGACTGTTCAAATCTCAGAACGACACAGACGTACAGTTCCATAAGTAGTGTGAGAGCAGAGACGGATATTCTGGGAACGCATTCTTTGATCCAGAGGCGGCCAGTGGAGTACTGCGAGAAAGGGCATACGTGTTGTAAGAGGGACCTGTCGATAGAATGCTTCACTTGCTGGAGAAAGGTCTCGCGGTAGAATTGTGGGACAACCAGTTTAAAACCAATGGCAACGGTGCAGTTTAGACAAACGAATGATTTGCAATATGACTGGTGTGTTTCAGACAATGATTTGCAGTATGATTGGTGTGTTTCAGACAATGATTTGCAGTATGATGATTGGTGTTTCAGACAATGATTTGCAGTATGATGGTGTGTGTTTCAGACAATGGTTGCAATATGGTTGGTGTGTTCAGACGAATGATGTGCAGTATGATTAGTGTGTTTCAGACGAATGATGTGCAGTATGACTGGCGTGTTTCAGACGAATGATGTGCAGTATTGATTGGTGTGTTTCAGACGACGAATGATTTGCAGTATAATGGTGTGTTTCAGACGACGAATGATTTGCAGTATAATTGGTGTGTTTCAGACGAATGATGTGCAGCATGATTGGTGTGTTTCAGACGAATATGTGCAGTATGATTGGCGTGTTTCAGACGAATGAAGTGCAGTATAATTGGTGTATTTCAGACGAATGATTTGCAGTATGATTGGTGTGTTTCAGACGAATGATTTGCAGTATGATTGGTGTGTTTCAGACGAATGATGTGCAGTATGATTGGTGTGTTTCAGACGAATGATTTGCAGTATGATTGGTGTGTTTCTGACGAATGATGTGCAGTATGATTGGTGTGTTTTCAGACGAATGATGTGCAGTATTGATTGGTGTGTTTCAGACGAATGATTGCAGTTGCAGTATGATGGGTGTGTTTCAGACGAATGATGTGCAGTGTGATGGGTGTGTTTCAGACGAATGATGTGCAGTATGGTGGGTGTGTTTCAGACGAATGATGTGCAGTATGGTGGGTGTGTTTCAGACGAATGATGTGCAGTATGGTGGGTGTGTTTCAGACGAATGATGTGCAGTATGATGGGTGTGTTTCAGACGACGAATGATTTGCAGTATGATGGGTGTGTTTCAGACGACGAATGATTTGCAGTATGATGGGTGTGTTTCAGACGAATGGTTAGCAGTATGATTGGTGTGTTTCAGACGAATGATTTGCATTATGATTGGTGTGGTTCCGACACATGATTTGCAGTATGATATGTGTGTTTCAGACGAATGATTTGCAGTGTGATAGGTGTGTTTTAGACGACGAGAATGATGTGCAGTATGATGATGGGTGTGTTTCAGGCGAATGATATGCAGTATGATGGGTGTGTTTCAGACGAATGATTTGCAGTATGATGGGTGTGTTTCAGACGAATGATGCGCAGTATGATGGGTGTGCTTCAGACGAATGATGTGCAGTATGATGGATGTGTTTCAGACGAATGATTTGCAGTATGATGGGTGTGTTTCAGACGAATGATGTGCAGTATGATGGGTGTGTCTCAGACGAATGATGTGCAGTATGATGGGTGTGTTTCAGACGACGTGTCGCAGCATTTCCACCTGTTTTCCACACACTGGGGCACCTGATGACGTCATGCCTGTGCAACTTGTGCCTGTGGAAATTCCCTTTGGTGCCCCGCTCAGGTTAGTCGTTGTAGCACTGCAATTGCACTGGCCTTTAGAGATCGGAGTATGCTCAGGTCAGTTGTAGCACTGCAATAGCACTGGCTTTTAGAGATCGGACTACGCTCAGGTCAGTTGTAGCACTGCAGTAGTACTAGTGTTTAGAGATCGGAGTATGCGGAGGAGGTCGAGGGTGGGCTTCAAGGTTGGAGGAAGTGTGGGGGGGAGGGGGGGGGGATGAGGGTAGATTCCTAAGTGTTAAGGGTGTGTTGATGGGTGAATTGTGTGTGTGTGTGTGTGTGTGTGGTCAGACGAATGTGTGTGTGTGTGTGTGTGTGTGTGTGAGAGAGAGAGAGAGGCTTTTCTTGTCCGTCTAGCGTTACAGTCCATCACACTAGGTGACGTGATGCAGCAGTTTGAGCAGAATGATTTACCACACACTGGGAACACACACACATGACAGGAGTCAACTGTTCAGAGAGGGAGGGGGGTTTTGGTGCAGTATGATGGGTGGTGTTCAGGACGAATGGTTAGCGTATACAGACGAGATTTGCACATGTAGTGAGGATGAGTTGTGAGTAGATACGCACGTGCTTCGCAGACGAATGAAGAGAGTGTGAGAGAGGAATGACGGAGAGGTTGGAGAGACGATGATTTGCAGTTTGAGAGATGTATTTTCAGACGAGATGATTTGCAGTACAGAGTTTCAGAGAAGATTGCAGTCTTGTGGGTGGTTTCAGACGATGCTGCTGCAGTATGATGGGTGTGCTTCAGACGAAGTGAGCAGATGATGTGTTTCGATCGAGGATGCGGAGGGTCGAGGGTGGGGTGGTGGAGGATGGAAGTGGTGGAGGAGGGAGGGAGAGAGGTGAGATGAGACGACAGGTCGAGCAGAGACATTTGAGGAGAGAGGGACCTTAGGGAGGAGAGGAGCCAGTGCAGTGAGGACTGTGGAGGAGTTCAATTGTGTTGTGTGTGAAGGTCGTGTGTGAGACTGGTGGGTGTTGAGTCGAGAGAGATGTCAGGAAGGTGTTGATGGAGAGAGAGAGGAGCGAGAGAGAGAGGAGTGTTGTTCAGTGAGAGCGTTACAGAATCAGATACAGAGAGCGTTTGAGGAGGTGGGTCGATAACAGAGGGGGGAATGCGCGCAGTTTGAGCAGACACGGGGAAGACGTGTAGAGAGATTTCTTCGAGCACCCACAGACAGCACCAGAGAGTGGGAGAGTGGTGGAGGAGGGGAGGAGAGAGAGGAGGAGAGAGGAGGAGAGCAGGAGAGAGAGGACACTAGGGACACGGAGGAGGGAGAGGATCAGAGAGAAGACAGAGAGAGAGAGATTTCGGGAGAGAGAGAGAGAGACAGAGAGAGAGAGAGAGAGAGGAGAGGAGAGAGACAGAGAGGACAGACACAGACAGACAGACAGACAGACAGAGAGAAAAGATTTCAAAAAGTCAAATCTTCACATTTGTGTTCATCCTGTGATCCCTTAATTTTAAAGAACGTTATTTGTAGCAATCGACTAAGTGAGGTCTGTTGAATAAGAATGTCACAATGGAAGAATGAGAAAAATCAAGCAACAATACTAAATTCTTTGGGGGACGAGAGAAAGAGAGACAGACAGAGATGGATGGTGTGGTGGAGAGAGAGAGAGAGAGAGAGAGAGAGAGCGAGAGAGAGAGAGAGAGAGAGAGAGAGAGAGAGAGAGAGAGAGAGTTTCTGAATAATTTGCCAGTTCATAGATCTGATTGTGTTCTGTGTTTCAACAGTACTTACTGGTACTCTACGAATACATCTATTGGCCACTTCATTATCGACTTCGCGATAAATCAGGCCCTTCTGGCTTTGAACATACTTCGCTCAGCTGATGCGATCTCATTGTCGTCTTAATTATTTATGTATCCAGTGATGTAGCTTTTCAACCTGCGATTTTGTCATTGCTGTCGGTGTTGTTTGTTGTTTGTTGTTTTGTTTTTTTTTTTGATTTTACTTTCTTTTTTTTTTGCTGTTGCTACATAATGTTTAAATTAGCATTATTTTGCAGGCACATGAGCTGTTATAAACACAAGACTCGAAGAGGTAAAAATCCAACACCCCATAATTCGATCAGAGCAACATTTTGGATATATGGAAAGCTGAGGCAAAAGAGTTGGTCTGAAGACGCATGACATATTAAGATTCAAATCATGACATATTCCGGTTCAAATCATGACATATTCAGATTCAAATCATGACATATTCCGGTTCAAATCATGACATATTCAGGTTAACATCGAGTAGTACAGAGGTAAAAAAAAATGTCTCCGCAACAGAATACATTTGGACGTGCAATGCATTCGCAAGTCTTGCTTCATTACAAATCTTCTGATTGGAAGGGAGGTGAGAGGTTTGTGAATTGGCTGACACAGAAAAACAAGAGAGAGAGCCAGCGTGCGAGAGAGAGAGAGAGAGAGAGAGAGAGAGAGAGAGAGAGAGAGAGAGAGAGAGAGAGAGAGACTGAACACTGAACACTGAACATGTTTAATGTCATTAGCTATACAGCCTTAGTGACATGGGGGTACATCACAAAATAACCATATTGAAAACGAAAGTAACAAACATAGATAATCAGCAATCAATTGAAAGCTTGAAATACAAGCAAAATAGGCCAGTATCTCGACCGTCCAGTTTGATATTATTCATAGACGTAAGTTGTAGTAAATGCGATAACCCAAATATTTTACTACTTCCTGTAGCCTTTATTTTTCATTTGAATGTCGTAAAATCTAGTTGATGTTAACCTCTCCTCGTATTTTCATTGCCTCTGCAGTATATCTGGCAAGTGATTTCACAGACTTATCATCATAGTTCAGTTTTAAAATTGCGAACATGTCCTGATTTACGGCGACATTCTTTCGAAAAACTACACACTTCTCGTACAGCACTGTAATCTTTACATTGAAACAAAAAATGCGACTCATCCTCCCTAGGGAAGCCACACAATGGACAAGGTGACGCTGCAGAGAGAGAGAGAGAGAGAGAGAGAGAGAGAGAGAGAGAGAGAGAGAGAGAGAGATGGGGAAAGGATAGGGAGGGGCATTGATGTGGGACAGGCGCAGGGTAACTGTTGTTAAAAAAAAAATTAAAAAAAAACATCTGCGAAGACACTTTATGCTTATAGGATTCAGATGTACCAGGTTTCAAAAAAAAATAAAAAGGAAGTGCAAAAGCAAGAGGGAAGGAAGGAAGAAACGCATAAAGGAATAAACAAGAAAAAGGCTTGCGATCTTTGCGTAGGCGGTCCAGCCACTGCAGTCAGAGGACGTCCGGCGATCACTTTGTTCGGCTGGTTGGGTTGTAAATCAAACTCAACCACCCTCCCCCCAACACCCTCACTACCCACCCTTCACCACCCACCCCCTACCACCCACGCCCGATCACTTTTGTTTTAAGTTGTCGTAGGATCCACTAGGAGATGGATTCCATGCAACCACCGCCCCCCCCCCCCCCCAACACTCCCCACTCCCTTGCCTCTTCTTCTTCATCCCTCCCCCGCCCCCCCCCCCCCCCCCCCCCCCCCCCCCCCCTCCTCTCCTTCTTTTGCTCCTCTCTTTTCCCCGGCTTCTCTTGCAGCTATTCAATTTAGACAATCCAATCTTAGTGTCTGCTTATTTGCCTATATAATGCATTTACTGTTTGACACAGATAAGATCTATTTTTATGTCTAAGGGCTCGATCGACTGGGCTTGGAACATAAATTAACAGACTGCAGGGGGGGTGGGGGGGGGGGGGGGGGGGGGGTATTAAACAAGAAAATAAAGGGAAAAAAAGGAAGGTTCGAAGCTGGCCAACAAATAGAACAAACTGCGATATAGAAGCTACATGTTTCGACTATTTTTTTAAAAATATCTCTACAGACAAGATAGTTTGTTATTGCTGTGATTTTCTTGTTATTTTTATCATAAACATTGTTAGTATCATTATTATCATCATCATTATCATTTTAGTCCTGATATGGTCTTGGGCAGTCCGTTGGGCTACAAAGAACATTACCTTACCTATCACTATTATTATCATTATTATTATTATCATCCTTGTGATCATTATCATTATCTTTATTTCCGATGATAACATCAGCATCAGCATTATCATTATCATCATCAAGCATATTTAAACGCCCGACCAACTCAACGCCATAGGCGTTTACAATCAAGCAGCACACTCATCAAACTATCAACAAACAAGAACAGGCATTATATGAACACAAAGCAGGACCCCAGCACACACCTCAAACTAACAAACAAGAACAGGCATTATATGAGCACTAAGCAGGAGCTGTAAGCAAGGGCTTGCACCCTATCCGAGCCTTGTGACAAATGGGACGAAACCAAACCAAGCCAAAAGACAAACAACAGCACAACACTATGCTCTAAGGGTCAGTCCTCGCAAATGAGACGAAATGAAAGCAAGCCAAAAGACAAACAACAACACACTTCGCTCTAAGGATCAGTCCTCGGCTAGTTTCCGTTGCAGTGGGAACACTGCATCCTTACAACACTGTGTTCTTGTTACCTTACAAGGAAAAGGGGCCAAGAGAGAGAGAGAGAGAGAGAGAGAGAGAGAGAGAGAGAGTAAGGGACAGAGGGGATGAGAGGGGGAGAGAGAGAGAGGGGGGGGAGAGACAGAGACAGACAGAGAGATGGGGAAAGGGAGAGGAAGGGAGAGAGAGGGAAGGAGAGAGAAGGGAAGAGAGAGAGAGAGGGAGAGAGAGAAAAATGCGAGGGGGAGAAAGAGGAAGACAGATAAGGGAGAGGGGGGAGGGGGGAGGGGGGGGAGAGAGAGAGAGAGAGAGAGAGAGAGAGAGAGGAGAGAGAGAGATGTTGGAGAGAGGGGAAAGGAAGAGAGGGAGGAGAGGAGAAAATGGGGGAGGCAGAAGGAGATGGAGAGAGAGAAGAAGACAGAGAGAAAGCGCACGCGCACGCGCGCGCGCAAGACAGAGAGAGAGAGAGAGAGAGAGAGAGAGAGAGAGAGAGAGAGAGAGAGTGGTGGGGGCAAAAGAGAAATGTTTGTCATTTGTCAGTGAATAAGCAGGACTGTGGTTAACCATGTTCTGTTGCGATGATGATTGGAAGTCAGAGAATGAATCATTGAAGCACTCGTATGCGAGGGTTTAGAAGTAAGTACACTCAAAAGAACAAAACTATGAGCTATGGGTACAGAAAGGAAGAGAAGAAAACAATGAATGCACGTATCTAAAGAAAGTACTTATTGATTTTTTTTTTTAAAGACTTGAAATTTGACACTTTTTTGAAAGAGAGGAAATAAAGAAAACTAAGAGAGAAAAAAAGGAAAGGTAAGGTAATGTTGCTTATCGCCCAGCCGACCACAAGGGGCCGTATCAGGGCTGTCCCGCGTCGATATCAACTCACAAGTCATGATAACACACAAAAAAGAATGGGGGGGGGGGGGGGGGGGGGGGGGGGGGGGGGGTCGGGAAAGAAAGAAAGAACCGGAAAGAGAAACTGAAGTAACCCAGTATATGCGTTTGCTTCAGAATTTACTCAACATTTTTTTCAGATTTTTGCATTTTGCATGACGTATGTTCTCTGTCTCTGTCTCTGTCTCTCTCTCTCTCTCTCTCTCTCTCTTGGTAACATTCTGAGGATTATTTCTAAAATAATAATATATTTGTGATGAATGTGTCTATTTCGGTTTTATTAGGCGGTACATTGCTTCAGATAACCAAAATGTTGTTTTTAAATACCATAATTCCGGGGGAAAAAAAACAGTCGATCACCGGTGATCGAAATTCAAGGGAAAGAACTGAAGATTTTTTTCTAATCTTCGACGCAAAGAAAATCACTGTTCTCTTCTAGAGACCAGGGGTAGGGAAGAGTGACAACTGTTGCTACCCTGTCACTGAATCGTCCACACACTGTGCAGGTTCGTCATGCCCACCAACAACACGAGCTGGGACGACGTGTTGCACGTGCTGTACGAGGTGGACAGGGCGGGCTTCGTGTCGTGTAACGCCTCACGGGCAGTGGGCGAGGAGGGAGAGGAGGAGGAGCAGGTGGGGGGAGAGGAGGAGGAGGCGGGCTGGTGGATCGGTGAGCAGAGCGGCGGTGAGCACGTGCTCAATTCCTCACTGCTGACGCCGGGAGTGCATTACTTCATTGGTGAGTGTGTTGACCGGGTGGCTGGGACAGACGACAGCAGGGAACAATGGCGCGCGGTGTCACGAATGATTTGCAAGTTAGGTTGAGATGAGAGCTAGTGTTACGGTCTGGGTTAGTTTGGGTTAGGGTTAGTATTGCAGTCAGGTTTAGGTTTGCTTACGGTCAGGATAAGTCGAATACGAAGACAGTAAAATATCAAACAAGTTTGATTTGACTAACCGTGAAAACTGTGTGCTATTTTCACGGTGGAGGGGTTGCAGGTGAGTGTCCGCTGCAATTTTCTCTCTCGCTCTCTCTCTCTGGCTCGCTCGCCGCTCGCTGGCCTACTCGCTTGCTTGCTTGCCGGTACATGGTGCGCTTGCTGTCTCCCGCTCAAGATTTTTTTTGCTCTCTCTCTCTCTCTCTCTCTCTCTCTCTCTCTCTGTGAAATGATTTCATTCTGTGAAATTATGTATATATTTCTAGGTCTGGTACTGCTCCTTACCATAGATATTTTTCGCCGTTTACAATACTCTATCCGTGTTTTTCCTCCCCCCGTCCCCCCCCCCCCCCCCCCCCACACACACACACACACACTTCCGTCTTCCTTCCACCTCTTTGTCTGTCTCTGTCTGTCTGTCTGTCTGTCTGTCTCTGTCTCTCTCTCTCTCTCTCTCTCTCTCTCTCTCTCTCTCTCTCTCTCTCTCTCTCTCGCTCACATGCTCGTTCGTTATCCACTTCTCTCCACGCTGGTCTGATTTTTCGCTATATTTTCATACATTTCATTTCATTTTATACTTTGTGGTAGTACTGTTTTAGTTGTTGATTTTGTTTGTGGCCACAGTTTGAGTTTTAATTAATTCATTCCTTACTGTGACATATTGCCAGTATAGGGCGATTATTAAATGTAAAGAAAGCATTTGTATGGTTATCTTTTATCCTCGACAATGAATTGTCTTGTTCTCTCTCTCTCTCTCTCTCTCTCTCTCTCTCTCTCTCTCTCTCTCTCATTGGAAAATAAAAGATAACAGGCATCCACATGTTTCGGCTTAGTTCGTACATTTCCTTTATTCCTTTTATCTGTTTGTTGTTGTTGACGCTGTGTTTTCCCTGTTTGTTGTTCATCTTGCAGTGAGTCATACCAACGATTCCATGACACTATGCAAGCTGGGATTGCGCGTGAACGTCACTGTCAAGGCCAACCACTGTCCAATCAGAAAAGGCCACGTCTGTTCCGCCAAGGGGCACTGCGTCACGCGACCTGAGCAGGTCAGTATTTTGCCTGTGAAAGGATGTGAAGGACTTCTGATGAAAGGATGTGAAAGACTTCTGATGAAAGGATGTAAAAGACTTCTGACTGTCCATAACAAAAGGATGTGAAAGACTTCTGATGAAAGGATGTAAAAGACTTCTGATGAAAGGATATAAAAAGACTTCTGACTGTCCATAACAAAAGGATGTAAGACTTCTGATGAAAGGATGTAAAAGACTTCTGATGAAAGTATTAAAAAGACTTCTGACTGTCCATAACAAAAGGATGTAAGACTTCTGATGAAAGGATGTAAAAGACTTCTGATGAAAGAGATGTAAAAGACTTCTGATGAAAGGATGTAAAGACTTTTGACTGTCCATAGTTAAAACAATGGGAAGAAGAACAAATGCAAACGTATGTGTATGTTTTAACAAAATAATTATTGTTTTCTCTCTCTCTCTCTCTCTCTCTCTCTCTCTCTCTCTCTCCTCCTCCTCCTCCTCTCTCTCCTCCTCCTCTCTCCTCCTCCTCCTCCTCCTCTTATCATAAATAGGCCTTTGTAGAGGCTCTGGCATTCTCATGAAATTACATACAAATAACGGCATGCACAGCAGCGTGTGCATATACCTTCAGATATACGGACACGCACTTGCACATTGCAACTGTTTTTGCTCGCCTTCCTCTCCTCTTGTCTTCTTACTTCACCCACAACCACACATAGAGATGCACGCGCGCGCTTGTACCATCTCCCCAGAAAGAACCACCACTTCTCTCTCCTCTGGACAGTAGCCCTTATGCTTGTGAACCTGTCAAGGGCGTGAAACTTCTCACAAAAGGCATTAAACCTTTAGAGGCAAAGGGACGTTGTACGTGGTATACAAATAGGTTATAGACCCATTAACCAGTGTGCCTTACCCACCACACACGTCGAACTGTGTCAAGGAGGACGAAGTGGTCAGGTGACAGATGGCACCTGAGGTAGTAGGGGTTCGGACCTGCCCGATAGTGAAAAGGGGGGGGGGGGGGGGGGGGGGTAACCATTAGGACCTCGGTGCATCAAGTGGACGCTACATACTCAGTCAGCTGAGGTCGCTTTGTAAACAGTATTGAAGAGCAGGAGTCTTGGGCTCGTTCAGATGATATTGCCGTGGGGCACTGTGTTGGTTCTATTGTCAGGCTGGTTGAATCGCGTGGGACGTTTTTGTCGTAGCCCTCTTTAAGATGATTACTGTTTTAAAGTGGCCCCGAAGTCGGGAGGAATTTTCGATATCTAGTTCGTGCCAAGTGTTTGTTTGCTAATCAATTAGGTAGGGATGTGTGTAAATGCTGACGGGTGGAAGAATGTAGCGAATGGAGAATTCAGGGTACTTGTGAACAGTGGGGTTTGAGAAGCAGCATGGACAAAGGCATGGCCCGAAGGGGAATCCTTTGTTTCCATCCCTATATAAAACTGAGGGAGGACAACGTGTAGGAAAGGAGAACACCACGAGAGAGAGAGAAGGAAGGACAGTGATCAGGACAGAATAGGGTCGAGAGAAACGTGGTTGGGGAGATAGAAGGAACAGCAAAGTCTTAGGGTTAAAGACAAGATGGAAGAGAAGAAAACTAAGTTTGAAGCCCAGAGGTGGGTGAAGACAGACAAACTGAATTTGAACCAGAGGTGGGTGAAAGAAACGAAGAAGAGTTTTACGTCGAGATCCCAGAGACGACCACGAAGACCCAGTCCTGAAACCTGGATCCAGTCAACCAAGGGCGTCACCATCAAGCAGTGCTGAAGAAGACTTGAAGAGATGTTTTCAAGAACTGTGGTGTGGTGTGAAAGCATGGTGTGTGTGTGTGAAAACCTGGCCAGGTAAGAAGTCATTTTATTATAACCCGGGATTAGGAAGTATTGATCTTTTATGATTTGATTATTGCATTTTTTGTGTGATTGGATTGTTCATCCATAATTATACGTAGCATAGAAATTGTATTTCTTGTTCTCAGTCGTGTTAGGAGGAGAGAAACGAATGCGTGACATCCCATTCCCAGAGAGAGGTTGAATGTTTGGTGGCGCATGAGTGTGCATGTGCGTGTATGAGCGCGAAGAAAACCTTGGTGTCTTAAGCCTGACGAATAATACATCAACTTAGTGCGCACTTAAGCAATACCATCACGATTTCCCCCGTCCTGGACAGAACCATACATGCGACTGTCTTTCCACTTTGGCGTTTAGTATGTATGGACACAATGGTCTAACGTCGTTTGGCTTTGAGCTTGCATGGACGCGGCAGTGGTTTAACGTCGTTTTATGTTTCGGTCTTTGACTTTTTAATGTTTCAATGATGAGACTGTCCGAATCGGTCACTGTTGCAATGATATAAGCACTAACTGTCCCATTATGTCCCTCTTCCTGTTTTCCTCAGTACGGGAAATCTAGTTTGGCAGTCTGCCTTCCCCCCTGTCACACCTGCTGAAGGTGTGTGCAGTCGCTCGACGAATGGAGCATCCCTCCTTCGCCCTTCTGTCTTTGTTTTGAAAGGCTGGTTTTTCGGTTTCAAAGTGAGGTAACTGCAGGCGGGAATGGAAGCAAATTAAGAAAAAAAAAGAATTGTTAGTAAGTCCGCCAAAGAACAGGTACAAGATAGGCCATCTGAGAGAGAGAGAGAGAGAGAGAGAGAGAGAGAGAGAGAGATTTACTGTGCCTAGACCTACCAAGCCAGCCGCCCACAAAGACTATATCTGCCCCCACTCATTCGATTACCCCGTCCCCCCCCATCTCTCTGCTCTCTCTCTCTCTCTCTCTCTCTCTCTCTCTCTCTCTCTCTCTCTCTCTCTCTCTCTCTCTCTCTCTTCTCCAATTCCCTTCTCGCTTTCCGTCCGCTCCTTCCCTTTTTCCTTACTGTCTCTGCACCATCTCTTCATTTATATCTCTTTTCCTCTTTCTCTTCTCTCTCTCTCTCTCTCTCTCTCTCTCTCTCGCTCTCTCTCTCTCTCTCTCTCTCTCTGTCTGTCTGTCTGTCTCTCTCTCTCTCTCTCTCTCTCTCTCTCTCTCTCTCTCTGTCTCCTCTCTCTCTCTCTCTCTCTCTCTCTCTGTCTCTCTCTCTCTCTCTCTCGGGGGACTCTTTTTTTTCTCTGTCTGCCAGGCTAACCCTTACTGCCCCTCTCACACTTCGTCTTCTCCTCCCCCCTTTCATTACCGACGCCATTTACCTTGCAGACGGACTTTTCCTGTTTCTGCTGTGGAGGCCACAAGGGAGACAGCTGTGAACAGTATGAATTATGCCCCTGCCAGAATGGCGGACAGTGTCGGGGCAATTCCTCGGGCCCAGACGACTTTTCCTGTCTGTGTCGGCATGTAAGGCAATTTTGACAAATTTACGACTGTAGACTCCGTGTGTGTGTGTGTGTGCGTGTGTGTGTGTGTGTGTGTGTGTGTGAGAGAGAGAGAGAGAGAGAGAGAGAGAGAGTGTGTGTGTGTGTGTGTGTGTGTGTGTGTGTGTGTGTGTGTGTAACGTTTTCATCCAAAAAGACGGAGAAAGAAATTGGAAGGTGAGAGTAATAGATTATGGGAGGGAGAAAGAAAGAGAGAGGTGGGGCAGTGGACTATTTGAGGAGTGTTACAGAGTGTGCCTAGAAATAAAGGGAGTCTTTCGTCGTCTTTTGTGTACTTAATCAGGTGTTGAGTTTATTTTTTTCCCCTTTCCAATTTTGTTTGAAAAACATTTCTTTTTGTATTTTTTTTTTTGTATTCAAGGTGTTTTTTTTAATGTCGGTACAAGCAAAGGTCAATTTCGAAATCTGTTTTTAGTCGGTCACCGCGTGCGTGTGAGTACGAGCGAACGCGTGTGTGTGCGTGCGTGCGCGTCTGCATGTGAATGTGTTACACAGAACTAAAGACAATATTTAAAAGTAGCATTTCCATCACACGCCCTCACACTCACATTCACACACGTGCTCTCACTGTCACACATACACATCACGCGCACTCACTCTCACACATACACATCACGCGCTCTCACTCTCACACATACACATCGCGCGCGCTCTCACTCTCATACATACGCATCACGCTTTCACTTTTTCACACACACTCACGTGCTCTCACTCTCACACATACACATCACGCGCTCTCACTCTCACACATACACATCACGTGCTCTCGCTCTCACACATACACATCGTGCTTTTTTTCACTCTCACACATACACATCGCGGTTTCTTTCACACATACATATCGCACTCTCTTCTTCACTTCCACAGACACACAAAGGCGGGCGTGTGGTGTGCACACACTGAGGCAAGGGAGCCAAGACATTGTCAGGTTATCTTGGCTCCAAACTGCCGTCACTTCGTCGTAAAGCCACGACTCACACTGTACACAGTGAAAGCTAGAAAGACATCCCCAAAAGGGTTAACTTCACTGACGATGATGGACGGGTTCGAAAAGGGAGAAATACAATGCAGAAAGGAGTTGTCGGCTTGATTTTTGCACTTTAATAATATTTGATCACTGCTCTTTCTATTGAGCATGGAACAATTCCATTTTATTCCGTTGCTACCAGCCATCTGTGGGGCGTTGGTTTATTTTTGGTGTGTTGTGTATTGCCTCTGAAGAAGATGAAGATGTCAACTCTTCTGTTGTCTCTTTCCCTCTGTGAATTAAACGAGCGTTGGTTTGCACTTTCTGTGGGACGTTTATTTGTATTTTGCAAATCTTTGTTTCATTTTCATGTGAGTAACAGTCGCTCCGACTTTACCATCAGTACGTCAGCAAAGTTTATTGACTTAAATGTATGAATTGCTGGGTCCAGTTTAAAAAAACATCGAACACTGTAAAAAAAAAAAAAAATGTACATTCCGCATCTCATTGCCAGCAAGATTAAGTATTGCCAGTTGCGCCTTAACCTCGTAGCATTTGTACCTAAAAAAAATTGTAGATTGTCATGAATCTGAGCATGTGGATGTGCTTGTGTGCTAAAGGTTCAAACAACGTCAGGGTTTGGGTTCCATGAATGGAGAAAGGGGGCGGGGGGGAGGGAGAGGGAGAGAGAGAGAGAGAGAAAGAGAATATTGACTGCCGCTGCCTGTAACGGTTATAAGTCGATCAGGATTGCTTTGCTTTGCCAGTTTCTTCATCCCGGGGAGAGATTCTTCTTGAAGCAGCACTGAGGTCTTCCAGACCAGGTCTTCTTCCATCTGCTAGGGTTTTTTTGTTGTTTTTTTTTTTTTCTGAGAGCTGGCCGAGGACAGGCCTGTCTCTTTCCATATCTTGTCCTCCCACGTCTTCCGTCTGCCTGCCTGCGGTCCATCCCCTGATACTGTGATCAGTAAGGTGACTTGTTAGCAAGCTGAGGCTGGCATGTTAGTTGATGAAAATACATGCTGCATGTTGCATCTTTTCTTCATGTGGAGCGGTGGCTGTTCATAAAACGTCCTCGTCCTGTTGTAAGTCTCATTCTGTCACAGACTTTATTTTCCTTTTTTTTTTTTAAAAAATGTTTTTTTTGAACGTCACTGCATTTTTGAAAGTCAAAAAGCGACACCGCGAGTAGGAGAGCAAGGAGGGGAGATCACTTCATGGCATTGAATGCATTCTCCGCGATGAGTAATTCATGACGTCATATGTGTTATCAGCCCTTGTCCCGTTTCCTCACAACGCGATACGCTAAAGTCCGCTGACACGGAGGACCCTGCGGACCGTGTTTGGTTATTGCTCGAGAAAATACGTAAAGACGAAGTGGATTTTGATATTGGCTGGAACTCTGGAACCCATGATATAGCGATGTTCTGCCCAGAGGCTCGTTGGCTGCAACTCTGTAGAAGAAATCTACACCCATGATATAGCGATGTTCTGCCCAGAGGCTCACGAAGTGAAGCCCAGCTCACACTGTCACGATGCTGACCACAGTTGGCCGCGATTCAAGAAATGGCAGTGCTGTAAATGTTGACAATGGGTGAGCGATCAGGACGTGATTGGAGGGGCTACAACAATGTTGATCTTGCTGGTGTAGCCCTGATCTTGTTTCCAAACGTGGAACAATCGTAGAGCTAGTGGAACGCAGTCTGCATGCATGTTTTACAGCTACGGTATTGGCATTCATTCGTAGCTTTCCGCCAGTGACTGTGGCCTTTTTAGTACGACTCTAGGACCCAGCCTGGCAAGCAGCTCTTGGAGCACTGCTGGTTCCAAGCTGAAACTTCTTGTAACCGGGCATGCCTTCATCTCTCAGTGTACTCCTCAGACGGTCATACCGTTCCAGCAGAGGCCTTTCTAACACACGGGGCCTGACTTACCATCTTCTCTCCCCCTTGTATCTTTGGTGTTCCCATACGCACGGCAGTGACGACGTAGTTTCTGCCATATCTCCAGGTCCACAAAATTCTGAAGACACCGCAGCCTTGGTGTAGGAGCCAGAACCATTGTGAACTACTCGGGAACAAGTGGTTGAATGACTGAGCAGTTGTTTGCGCCCCATACACCCCATAAATTGCATGGAATCCTATTAAAACGTGACGACTCTTGGTTGCTTGTAGGTCCTTCGAAGGAAATCGTTCAAGACTTACATGTGAAACATGAAATAAATCATCTGTGATCGTCTTTGTATATGTTATAGGGTACTCTTGATGGTGCCATGTTAGAACCGTACTACGTCATACTGGATCGCTGTGGATTATAGGAAATGTTGGCCAGACCGTGATGAACCTTTTTCCAAATCAGAGTTCGTAGATATTTGTACTGTAACAATAGGGTGATTCGTAGTCATCCGTACGACGCAGCAATACCCGAACTTGTATTCACGACTCCCTCAACAAAAACGACCCATAAGACAGTAGGCTACCGTCGCCTGATTCGTGGCCTTTGTGAGCTGATGTTTACTTTGTTGTCGGAGCTACATATCCCGGAGTACACCTAATGTCGATGTGCTGCCGTGGCTTCATGAGATTAGGGCAATAAAATGCACACCTGTGCAAAGCAGTTAAGCGTGCATCTAGGACTGACGGCGTGCACTTATTTTCTCTCTCTCTCTCTCTCTCTCTCTCTCTCTCTCTCTCTCTCTCTAACTGGATTAATGTCCCACATCCCATTTCCGTTCCACATTCCATGTTCATCTCAAATTTGCATTAAGCCCAAGTATTTCTGAGGGCTGTTTCTCTCTTTCCTTCCCTCCCTCCCTCCCTTCCTCTCTCTCTCTCTCTCTCTCTCTCTCTGTCTCTCTGCCTCTCTCTCTCTCTCTCTCTCTCTCTCGTCTGCATTTTTTTTTAACATTTTTTGAGCCGTTTTACTACATTCATTTACTGTGTGCCATGTAATGTTCTATTACTTTCCATCCATACACCAAACAGCGGAATGGCCAAGTCGTTAAAGTTCCTTCACATGTCTTTCTCTCTCTCTCTCTCTCTCTCTCTCTCTCTCTCTCTCTCTCTCTCTCTCTCTCCCTCCCTCTGTCTCTCTGTCTCTGTCTCTCACCCTGTCTCTGTCTCTCACCCTCTCTCTCTCTCTCTCTCTCTCTCTCTCTCTCAACAACAGTCATGAAAGTTTGTTCATACGTCCTGTCTGTCCGTCTCTCTCTCTCTCTCTCTCTCTCTCTCTCTCTCTCTCTCTCTCTCTCTCGCTCTCTCTCTCTCTCTCTCTCTCTCTCCCTCCCCCCCCCTCTCTCTCTCTCTCTCTCTCTCTCTCTCTCTCTCTCTCTCTCTCTCTGAAAGACAAGCACAGAGACTGCTAGTGCTTCTTGCTGACAAAATCGACCTGGAGGAGGCCCGTTGAGAGCTTGTTGTGTGCGCTCCTGATCATGGCCACAATGGGAAAGCGGTGTTTGCCAGTTGGTGTCCTCCCCTCCGTTCCCACAGCTGTTCAGCCATCAACGTTTAACAGTTCCCGCGATGCTTCCCCGATCACGTCCGGTGTCTGTGATGGATTGGGCATCGTTGCTGGTTTGAAGCCAGTATGCAAATAAAGGCACAGAACAGAGCGCAATGAATGGATCCCTTACTGAATGCACAGTATCACACAGACAAGTGAAGTTTGGACACTAATGAACTTCAGACTTGAAAGTAACGGTCACAAAAATGCACACACACAAAAAAAGCCAATGCTACGCAGTCGGTACTTGGCAAATACGTACCAGGTGATTGGGGTTAGTGTTAGTGTTGGGGTTAAGGTTGATGTTAAGGTGGTTTGGCTTGGGGCTGAATAATGAGTAAGGATCAGGTAATTTGGGTCAGGGATAGGCGTTTTGGGGTTTGATTTGGAGGTTTGAGCTTGGGGTAAATAGTTTGGATCAGAGTAAGGTGGTCTTGACTAGGAATAGGCGTTAGATACCATAACCGAAGGGGTAGAAATGCGGACATTGCCCATTATTGTAAAGACCCTTCTAGTACATAATTAAGACCTGATCCTCAGGAGAAAGAGAGAGAGAGTGCGTTAGTGTGTGTTGTGTGTTGTGTTGTGTTGTGTTGTGTGTATGTTGCGCGCGCACGCGTGTCTGTGGTGGTGGGTGGTGGTGGTGGGTGGTGGGTGTGTGTGTGTTCATAATACAACTCTGACGACATGCTGAGCTTCATGACAAACGGACATTCTTGTCGGTTGAAGTTCGGGATTCACCCGAGTGTCTGACATCGGACGATGGATCGATGGCTGTGGACAACGACCTAAAACATTTTCAGTCAAACCGGCACCTCGTCGTTCTAACAAGTGGGACCTGGCAGTCAGTGTTGATGATCAAGCCGCGCCCAATCATCCGCTATTATACATCTTCAAACACCGCCAAAGTTAGTTGAAGGCAGCATGCATACAGTTTATCCTCGCTCATGTTGACAGGGTTTCTTCGGCTCTGTGAAAGCGACTCCCTCTTCAAGGAAACTCTGACGTCCTGTTTCAAATTATGCTGCCGAAGGAAAGAAGAAAAAAAAAGGAAATAATATTACAAGATGTCACACTGAAAACGCATCTCATGGTTCATGCACGTATTTTGCCATGACTCCCAGTCCAAGACTATGCATAGAACGCAGTGGAGGGTGGTGTGCCCGAAGAAGTGCTGGGTCGACAACAGAAAGAACCAGGATGGTTGCAGTACCTTTCTCTGGTCGCCCATGACTGGAGACAGAGGCTGGGGAGTTCCCTGGCGGCCCAAGTGACGTCACATCCCTACGTCCTACTGTCAGACGACGATGAAAAGTATATCATGATTATCGCTTACCACTGTTTTGATTGGTACATGCTGTTGTCAGTACTTTCAAAAACTGTCCACTAAGATAGATTGGTACTTGCTGTTGTCGGTACCTTCAGACCTGTCCACTAAGATAGATTGGTACCTGCTGTTGTCGGTACCTTCAGACCTGTCCACTGAGATAGATTGGTACCTGCTGATGTCGGTACCTTCAGACCTGTCCACTAAGATAGATTGCTACCTGCTGTTGTCGGTACCTTCAGACCTGTCCACTAAGATAGATTGCTACCTGCTGTTGTCGGTACCTTCAGACCTGTCCACTAAGATAGTTTTCAAGGTGAGGTGACTACAGGCGAAAACTGAAACAGAGCTGAGAGAAAGAGAAACTATACTATTCCGCTGGACGAAAGGGACAAACAAATGACAAAAACCTAAACACACGTCCATTCAACGTCTGTTTTTCGGCCATTTGAGAAGATAAGCGATTGCTCGTCCTTCGTGTTCATTGTCCTGAACGTTGTTTACCTTGCCTGAAGAAGGCCAAAGAGGTCGAAACGCGACGTGCTTTGTCTTGTAACTTATTGGTCTCTTTTGTCCGGCGGAAGTTTTTTTTTTCCTTTGAAGTCTGTTCCCACTCAGAGCGCTTTGTGTGCAGGTTTCCGCGAACGCTGTGTGAGGAACGCGTGGAGAACCTGTGCGAGGTGGTCACGTGTCAGAACAACGGAGCCTGCACCGGAAACGCCACGCATTTCCGCTGCGCCTGCGCAGAGGGTTTTAGCGGGTCCCACTGCGAGGTGAACGTGAACGAGTGCGCCTCCAACCCCTGTGTGAACGGCATGTGCGTGGACAAGGATAACGGCTACACCTGCTACTGCAGGCCAGGTGAGCTTCCTTCATGGGTGTGTGGTTAGGGTAGATACCTTTCACAGGATTACGGTACATCAGCTACTGCAGGCCAGGTGAGCTTCCTTCATGAGTGTGTGGTTAGGGTAGATATCTTTCACAGGATTACGGTACATCAGCTACTGCAGGCCAGGTGAGCTTCCTTCATGGGTGTGTGGTTAGGGTAGATACCTTTCACAGGATTACGGTACATCAGCTACTGCAGGCCAGGTAAGATTCCTTCATGGGTGTGTGGTTAGGGTAGATACCTTTCACAGGATTACGGTACATCAGCTACTGCAGGCCAGGTAAGATTCCTTCATGAGTGTGTGGTTAGGGTAGATACCTTTCACAGGATTACGGTACACCTGCTACTGCAGGCCAGGTGAGCTTCCATACCTTTCACAGTAGTACGGTATACCTGCTACCGCAGGCCAGGTAAAATTCCTTCATGGGTGTGTGGTTAGGGTAGATATCTTTCACAGGATTACGGTACACCTGCTGCTGCAGACCAAGTGAGAAGCCTTCCAGGGTGTGTCGTTAGGTAGATACTTTTCACAGCATTACGGATACACCTGCTGCTGCAGGCAATGGATGATCACACTAGCAACGGATGTCGCAGCAGGCAGAGAATCAGGCAAGAGACCTTGAATATCACTTAATCAGGAACTACAGCGAGAATCAGACAGACAGGAGACCTTGAATATCACTTCATCAGGAATTTCAGCGCAGACATTCTCCTCTTGACTGAAATGTACCTTTGACCATAGGACAATCACACAGTAAGGTATGAGTGTGTCTTGACTGAAATGTACCTGTGACCATAGGACAATCACATAGTAAGATATGAGTGTGTTTTGTGCGCTGGATACGTCATTTGCAAAGATGAACTTTGCAGTGGAAGGATAATGACAGTGTTTCGTATATTTTCATGTGTGTTGTTGATGACGTTATGAAGGAGACCTATTTGTGTGAAATTTACCTGTCTACTTCGATAAGAAGTTAAGCGTTAAGTTGCACTCATGTGTTTGACGATACTCTGCCTGCACTCGTGTGTTTGACGATACTCTGCCTGCACTGATGTGTTTGACGATACTCTGCCTGCACTCGTGTGTTTGACGATACTCTGCCTGCATTCATGTGTTTGACGATACTCTGCCTGCACTCATGTGTTTGACGATACTCTGCCTGCATTCATGTGTTTGACGATACTCTGCCTGCACTCATGTGTTTGACGATACTCTGCCTGCACTCATGTGTTTGACGATACTCTGCCTTTTCTCTCGAACTGACCGGTGTGACCTCTGCCTCACAGGCTACCACGGACAGCGGTGCCAGCTGGACTACGACGAGTGTGCCACGGGCCCTTGTGAGAACCAGGGCTTCTGCCAGAACTTGCAGGACAACTACACTGCCACTGCACCCCGGGTACAAAGGGCGCAACTGCAGCACCAAGGTAGGAGAGAAGATTGGGAAAAAAAAACTTATTTCGCTGATAGAAGAAAAATGTGTCGGAAAGAAGGTGTGGTGTTTCTGTTGAGATCATCTGAGGTTTTGAACAATATGAGACGTTTTTTTTCCTCTTCACAATAAAGACCTTGTCAGTGTGACGAATTTCTACAATAGAGGGTTTGAAGATGGACATATGTTTCCACAAGTCATGTTGTTAACAGCCCAGCTGGCCTCATCAGAGCTACAAGAAAATTGATTACAAAAATGCCAAGAGTGGAGCATAGTTAATGACATCTCTCTCTCTCTCTCTCTCTCTCTCTCTCTCTTGCTCTCTCTCTTTTATATATATATATATATATATATATATATATACATATATAATATAATGTCTATCTCTATCTCTCACGCACACAGCGCGCGCACGCACGCATACATCCACACACAGACCCACACGTGTGCACAGGCACATACGCATGTTAGTGTGACATGCATGCGCGTGCGCACACGCACACACAGACTCTCTCTCTCTCTCTCTCTCTCTCTCTCTCTCTCTCTCTCTCTCAAAAACACACACACACACGCACGCACGCACGCACGCACGCACACACACACACACACACACACACACACACACACACACACACATATATATATATATATATATATATATATATATATATATATATGTGTGTGTGTGTGTGCGCGCGCGCACACGCAAGCACGCACACGCATACATTCTCATCTCTCTCTCTCTCTCTCTCTCTCTCTCTCTCTCTCTCTCTCTCTCTCTTCTAATTTTGTCACTTACACACAGGTATTTACTGAAACACTAGAAAAGCAGGACTGTGGAGACACCAAGACAGAGCTTTGAGAGAAAGAAAAGAGCAGCAAAAGACAGGTTCCTGGCAGTGTAATAATGCAGGTGACATTTGCACCAGTTGTCTGAACCCTCTGATAAGTGTGCTTTGTAAGTACATTGTACTCTGTACTCGGACTGATAACGCAACCTAACTCCGGGCGAATGGAGAAGGGGAGAGTGAAGAGAGAACGGGCTGCAGTATCACGGGTCGTGCAGGCGTACTGTCCGTTTAAGGGTGAAAAGCTCAGCTTGTTCCCAGATGCTAAGCAGACGCATTTCTATCAGTGTCCTTTCTTTGTACGTAAGGTGCACTGAATGTTTCTGGTTGAATAACTCTGAGGAAACGGGAGACGTTATTGTTTAATGTGTCTCACATGCCGTCTTCTGTCAAATGATGCATCCATTTCAGAGTAGCAGTGGCCGTGGTGGTAGTAGTAGTAGTAGTAGTAGTAGTTGCCGTGGTGTTGGTGGTGGTGATGGTAGAAGTAATAGTAGTGGGAGGAGAGGTGTTATTGTTGTTTTATTATTATTATCATTATTATTGTTGTTGCTGTTATTACTATTGTTACTACCAGTATTGTTGTTGTTCTTCTTCTTCTCCTTTCTTTCTTCTTCATATTGTTACAGTTGTTACTATTTTCCATCATTATTGAGGACAGTTGTACGCCTAATCAATCGCTTGCCCTGGGCGTTCACAACAAACAAGAACACGCATCAAACCGCGAGCCACATAAATGAGAACAGCAGGCAGTCCACAAAGCGCACCCCACAGACACAACCTCGCTTCCACATCCACCCCCACCACCACCCAGCCGCGCTCTCTCACACTCCCCCTCCACCCACCTTTCAAGCAAACAGAAATTCTATTGAATGAAGAAGCACGGGCATCCAAGGACGTATGATTCTCCTGACGACAGAACCGGCACATGTCTGTGTATATATGTACATCGATGAGATGAGGAAAGAACAGTTTTCAAGCCTGATGGGAATGAGGGCAGAGAGGCAGAGGATGCGAGTTGACATGGGAGGTTGATCCAAACAGAAGGTACTTGAGAGCTAATGGAATGCTGACCAGAAATGTTGGTACCAACGGTGGGAATGTGAAAGAGACGGGCATCGGGAGAACGGAGTTCACGGGATGGGGTATACGAGTGGTGCAGACTGTTTACACTGTTGGCGCCTATTGTCTTTCAGTTTCGCAGCAGTGCAAAATTTACGGTGTGTTAGGAGCTGCTTTGAAAGATCCGTTCTCGTGGAAACAAGTATCATTTGCCGCTTTGATACGCTTTGTTGCTTGATTTGCCATACATGACAAACTCATAAGATCTTACTCAGCACTGTAAGATGATAAATGAGACGCTTATCTTTGTTCAGTATTTTATCAGGCATATTTCTTTCCATTTACACATCGGCTTTACAGGAATTTGATTTTTTTTTAAAAACGAAAAAAAAAAACGATTCGATATTGATAGCACGATGCTTAATATCTGTCCGAATACTTGTATATGAAATGTAAGTTGTCTGTTATCGGTGTGTGAAGCAGTAATTGTAAATGCTGAACAATTAGTAAGTAGGGGAAAACAAGTGCAAGTTAACAATTCTTCCACCATTATAACAATGATTACGGTTTTGCACAAGTCACTGTGTAACTAGGGAAAATATCGCAGAGAGTGTTAATGTCTGACTTGCAGCTGCTGATAGCTGGTGCCATCTCAATGTACAGCATGCCTGGAAAGGTGTCATCAGTGTGTATAAGGTGCCAAGAGTGGCCTTTCTGGCTGGTGTGTCATTGCCCGAAAAAAAAAATGCCCCCAAAATACACGGACACACACACACACACTCTGCTCTCTCTCTCTCTCTCTCTCTCTCTCTCTCTCTCTCTCTCTCTCTCTCTCTCTCTCTCTCTCTGTCGCTCGCGCTCTCACATGCACGGGAACATGCATCCACACACAATACTCACATGGGGACATGCAAATACACATGCACGCACGCGTGCCACATGCACGCACGCCCACACGCACACGCATATGCGCGCGCGCGCGCGCACACACACACACACACACGCGCACGCTGCACGCACGCACGAACGCACGCACGCACGCACGCACGCATACCTGTAACAAGGAGGTTCCCAAAAGTCAAGTTTTTTGACACAAGACTCAAGGAAGACAAAAAAAAAACAGACAAAAAAAAAACCCATCTTTTGTGAGAGAATCACAGACTTGGAACTTTCTCGCTTGGAAGCTGGGTGCCCTAGTGGCGGAGTAGGGCAGCTTTTTCGCAAGGCGCACTCTCTGCAGGTGCTTACAGTAGGCGTTGTGTATGACGACTGCTGGCTTAAGTGGCAGCAAAAAGCCCTGAAAAAAGAGCGAGTCCCTGAAGACTTGGAGTGCATGCCTGACACCCATTTGATCGGTTGGCTCACAGAATCACCCCGACTGTTTGGGGGAGGTTGGGATGCGGGGGGGGGGGGGGGGAGGATGGAGGAGCGGAGGCGTCCTTGCGGATTTACACTGTGATGCCAGTTACCCATCCCAGTGAACTAGTTCGTTTCTTTTTCTGTCCTCTCCGTCCTCTCTCTCTCTCTCTCTCTCTCTCTCTCTCTCTCTCTCTCTCTCTCTCTCTTTCTTTCTCTATCTTCTTGTACTGTGTCATTGCCGGAAAAAAATGCCACGAACACACACAAACACGCATGTACTGTCTGTCTGTCTGTCTGTCTGTCTGTCTGTCTCTCTCTCTCTCTCTCTCTCTCTCTCTCTCTCTCTCTCTCTCTCTCTCTCTCTCTCTGTCTGTCTGTCTTGTAGTGTGTGATTGCCGAAAAAAATGCCACAGACACACACAAACATGCATGTGTTGTGTTTTGTCTCAGGGTCTCTCTGTGTATCTGCCCTCTCTCTCTCTCTCTCTCTCTCTCTCTCTCTCTCATAATAAAAGTCTATTTCATATGAAGAATAATATTCTATATGCTTGTTCATATGTTCCTCCAGAAAAATCTCTGTATTGTTCTGTGTTTAATGTTGACATTGGTATTAATCAACTGGAGCATTGTGAAATAGGTCATTTGTATTACAAGCATGAAATGTCAGTATCAGTGTGTGGTGACTTTAACGGCCGGACGGCTGATAGTTCACCGCAATTCTGATGAAAAAACAAAAAGTATTTCGACTACCAAATTTAGACAGGTCACTCAGCTGGGCAATAAGCTCTTACTCGGAGCTTTCGACAGACCTCCATCCGTCTTCATCAGCGGTGGTGTTGCTACTGGGTGAACTGGAGTTCAGTGCACACGACCACGGGTCGAACCCTGGTCATGTGACTGAACAATGAGGGTTTTGTACACCGATGGCAAGGTGTTTCTGGCCCGGTCCAGGTTGAGTGCGGGGTTGTTGGCGGCAATATACATAGCCGCTTTCACCCCACGCTGAAACCATCTATTGTCACGGTCGAGAACGCTGATGTTATATTCGAACTGGTGTTGCTGGGCGTGTAGGTGGGCGCCTACTGGTGATGATTCCCTTTTGTGTATGTCAAGCGTTTTCGAATATTTCTTTCAGTTTCCCCGACATAGTTCTCTTCACAGTCATGACAGTCTGTTTGGTAGATTGCTCCAGACTTGTCCAGTTTGTTAGTTTTTTGTCTTGGGGGCGACCAGCTGGCTGCGGATGGTGTTGATAGGTTTGGGATGTACGGAGACGCCGGTTTTCCTGATCTGCCTGCTCAAGGCTTCAGTCACACGCGGACATAGGGGATGTGACATGTCCCTTACGCCTGGTTTGGTCTTGTTTGGTGGTAGGATGCGGTGTGATCTTCTTACTAGCCGGGATGTTCCACGCCCACTTCTCATAGCCTGATATGGTGAGAAACCAGTTTGAGGTGTTCCATTTCCTGGTCTTTGGCATCCTGTGTAGAGCAGATGGTGTTGGCCCATTGGGTGAGGGTGCGTATCACTCCGAGTTTGTGTTCCAATGGCTGGTGGCTTTCAAACTGCGGGTACTGGTCGGTGTGGGTAGGTTTGCGGCATGGGCATCGAGTTGTTGTTCTCCACCTCATGAGTGAATTTGATAGCAGGGGGTTGACTGTTCAAATGGTTAGTGAAGTCTTCCACCAGCTTCCTCATGAGGATGGTCATGGTGTCGTCCACGTAGCGGTCCCAGTAGCGTGGAGAAGAATGGTAAGACGCCAGGGCCTTCTCCTCGAAGTCCTCCATGAATAGGTTGGCTACAATGGGGCTGACTGGAGAGCCCATGGCCGCTCCTGCGGTCTGCTGGTAGAAGTTGCCTTGGAACGTGAAGTAGGTGGTGTTGAGGCAGCAAGCCAGGAGTTCACAGATGCTGTCCACGGGAAGCGCAGTACGCTGGGGCAGAGTGTCGTCAGCCTTGAGTCTTCTTTTGATGTGGATGCTTTCTTCGACGGGGACGCTGGTGAACAATACCGAAACAACATATGATACCAGGCACTCGTCAGGAGAAAGGGTGTAGTCTGCCAGTTTCTGAACCAAGTCCGCACTGGTGGTGATGTGGTGTTCCGTCGTGCCAACCAAAGGAGACAGGATGTCTCGTTTGATAAATTTGATCTTTTTGAAATTAGACGTCAGTCTGAATATACGGTGTTAAATGCGTATGGCAAAGTTTGCTAAATATGTTGGACGCTCTGGGTTTATGTATTTTGTCGCTTCTTGTGATGTTTTTGATTGCATACAATCTTCGTGTAATCTCCATTTAAAGGAACTGATGGAATCGGATCACGTGCCTATTGAATTCCATGTGAATGCATCAGGTTCTAATTGTGATAATACAAAGCAAGAAAAAAAAGAAGATATCTGTCAGTTTGTTAGGAATCATGACTGCGGCTCTGATTTCATATTATTATGATGCATTCAGATGAAATCAGAGTAAAGCTTTTTAATTGATTTGGTAGTTATAAATATATAACGATGCTCATGATTTGCTGCTGCTTACTGCTAAAGAAGCTGGTAAATTTATGGCAAAATGAGTATGCGTGAACAGGACAAAAGACAGGATGACTGGTTTGGTCTAGAGTGCCCAAAAGTTAAAAGAAATATCAGGAGGTTACTTACAGTATGAAAGAAAATCTTAGATAAAATGAGTGACATTTATACTGTGTATCACGATCAGAGAATAAAAATATTTTATAGGAAGCAGAAGTCGCGCAAAGGTAATCTATTCAAAGACATTGTCACTGATATGATCAGCCAGCAAGATCTTTGGACAAGCGTCAAAGGAGGTTCTGAAACACGAATACATCAACAGAATAGTCTTACTATAGAGCAATGGTATTACTACTTTTAAAACGTGTTGGAAAAGGACAGAAGCACTGATTCAGACACTTGTGGAAATGAAACATTATTAGATGATGAATACTCTGAATGTTTGGACCGACCAATTACAAAGCTAGAAGTAGTATCTGTAATAAGGGAACTGAACAATGGTAAAGCAGCAAGATGGACTTCTTGGTGAATTTAAAAAAAAACTTACGGGATCTTGACATTGATTTTCTTTTCATAAAATTACTTCATGTTCTTTTCGGAAAAGGAATTTATCCTGAAAACTGGACCAGATCGAACATCCTACTTTGTTTAAAAAGGGTGATGCAAATAATCCTTATAATTATAGAGGAATCTCTTTGTGTGGTGTAGCTAGTTAACTTTATGAATCTATACTAAACAAGAGATTATCAGAATGGAATTAAAAAAATATAACTGGTGAATACCAAGCAGGTGTTAAGAAGGGTTATAGTGCAATCGATCATTTGTTCACTTCACTGTTCAGAAGCATCTAGTTGCAAAGTGAGACGACTGCAGGCGGAAATCTAACAAAATAGGACAGTGAAAATGAACGAGTTTGTCACTTAGCCTAGATCTGTCTTGTCTGAGGAAAGACCTAAGAGGTCGAAACGCGTCGTGTTTGTCTTGTTGACTCGTTTGTCCACGTTTCTCTTGGCGGTTCGCTAACATTTATTTCAGATTTGTTTAGAAGCAGTTTTCAAATAATCGTAAATTATATGTTGCATTTATAGCCCTATATATCTGAATTCATATAGAAGACGTGTAAGATATTGGCTTAAACTGTTATCTATGGAGGAACATAGACTACCCGCTAAAGCTTGCAAAACATTGTTTGACCTGGATATGAGAGGGAAAACCGCGTGGGCATCAGGCATTCGTAAATGTTTATGCCATTATGGCTTTTCGTTTGTATGGTTTGAACAAGGAGTTGGTTGTGAGAGTGGTTTCTCGGCTTGTTTCAAGCAACGAACAATAGATTGTAGATGGCAGGACTGGTGTAACCATATTCAAAACAGCGAACGATTTTCATTATTTAGACTGCTGAAAAGTAATCACTTAGTAGGAGCAGAAGCATATCTATCTGCGAACGTAAATAGATTTGTCAGGTCTGAACTGACAAAATTCATGTATGGTGTTTGGGATATTGCTGTGCATCATCAGAGAGAGTCCAGAGAGAGGAGAAATGTGTCCATTGTGTAAATGTGGTAGGGAATATGAACAACATTTTGTATTCTCGTGCTCTGCAGGTAGACCTGCGACAAAGATTGTTTCTGTTAAAAAGTGTTACTGACGTCCAGAAAAAAAACGAAAATGTTATAAGGAATCTTGCTTTGTATTTATACAAATCTTTTAAAAGGAGTGATTTGACATGAGTTAATGTGTATGTTGTTGATGTTTATATTTTGGTGATAAAATATCTTGTTTGAATATGCTGTTTATTATTCACCATCAGATGGGATAGTTGCCTTTATTGAATAAACTATCGTTATCTCTGTGTGTGTGTGTGTGTGTGTGTGTGTGTGTGTGTGTGTGTGTGTAGCAGATATATTGAAGACCGATAGATAGACATATATGTGTGTGTGTGTGTGGATTATCATGGATGTGTGTATGTGCGTATGTATGTGTGTTTATGAAAGAGAGAGACAGAGACAGACAGAGAGACAGACGGACAGAGGTAAATTCTTTACCATCAGAAGTGTAGCTGCGAACGAAAACAGGTCCAGTCCATCGCACTGTAATCAGATTTGACGTGCACACACACTGGCGTTGTGACCACCTCCGAGCTCTGTATTCCACATAAATATGGCTTCGTGCTGTCAGCACACATCCTCTCCGCTTCTTCATAGACCCCTCGCTCTCTGCATTCTGCAAGGCCTCAGGGGGGCTGGAGGCGAAAGGGGTTGAGCTGGGGGAGGGTGGGGTGGGCGATGAAGAAGTGCAGACACAGGGAGAACAGGAAAATATACGAGTGGAAAAGGGGAATGAACTCACCTATAGGCTGTAGGGAGATAACTATGACAGTGTTGTCAGAAAGTTCAGAGTTTGCCTCCCTTTTCTCGAGACTGCTTGGATGATGAAATCTGGACTCTGTCTGTCTGTCTGTCTGTCTGTCTGTCTCTCTCTCTCTCTCTCTCTCTCTCTCTCTCTCTCTCTCTCTCTCTCTCTCTCTCTCTCTCTCTCTTACTGACGTAAGATATGCCCCCAATTTGTCTTGTTTTTCTTTTCATTCTTCATTGATCCGATGAGGACTGGATGTTTCTCTGTCTTAATCTGAATCCTCCTACAGCTATAATCCTCCTACAGCTATAGCTCTGCAAGTCTGACCATCCCCAGACTGACTGTAATCCAGTGTGACGAGGGCTGTAGCTCTCCAAGTCTGGCCAATCCCCAGACAGACTGTAATCCAGTGTGACGAGGGCTGTAGCTCTGCAAGTCTGACCAATCCCCAGGCTGACTGTAATCCAGTGTGACGAGGGCTGTAGCTCTCCAAGTCTGGCCAATCCCCAGGATGACTGTAAGCCAATGGGACGAGGGCTGTGGCTCTCCAAGTCTGGCCAATCCCTAGGCTGACTGTAAGCCAATGTGCTGGCCAACCCCCAGGCTGACAGTCAGCCAGTGTTCTGCCCAATCCCCAGGCTGACAGTCAGCCAGTGTTCTGCCTTATCCCCAGGCTGAAGGTAATCCAATGTGACAAGGCACAGACTGGCTCTGTGACGACACGGGCGGTCTTCTTCCTGTAAACCATTCACGCTGTTCTCCCTCATCACGTGTGGGTGGAGAGGAAGGAGGAAAGAGTGGAAGGTGGTACAAATAGGAGAAGAAGAAGGTAGAGGGTTCTGTAGACGATGGGAGTGGTGGATAGGATTAGTCTCCAAAGGACCAGTTTGAAAAGTGCAAGACAAGGTAGCTGCGGTTGTGGTGGAATTAGCTCTCTCTCTCTCTCTCTCTCTCTCTCTCTCTCTCTCTCTCTCTCTCTCTCTCTCTCTCTGCATCTCTGTCTCTGTCTCTCTCTCCATCTCTCTCTCTCTCTCTCCCTCCCTCCTCTCTCTCTCTCTCTCTCTCTCTCTCTCTCTCTCTGTCTGTGTGTGTGTGTGTCTGTTTGCCGCCGTCTCTTTCTCCATCTCTTTTGTCTGTCTCTCTTTATCTCTCTGCCTCTGTCTGTCTGTCTCTCTTACCATGTCCATCTCGCTCCTGTATGTAGTTCTTTTTCTGTTTCTTTTCGTTCTCTTCTTCTTCTTCTTCTTCTTCTTTCTTCTTCTTCTTCTTTCTTCTTCTTCTCTCTCTCTCTCTCTCTCTCTCTCTCGCTCTCTCCCCTACTCACCCTGTCTAAAGTGCTCACTGAAGATGGCGTGTCGGCATGCGTGTCTTCACACGTCTATGTGCGAAGTGTTAGCGTATGTGTATTTGTGTCTGTGTCAGTGGGTCTGTGTGTGTGTGTGTGTGTGTGTGGAGAGAGAGAGAGAGAGAGAGAGAGAGAGAGAGAGAGAGAGAGAGAGAGGGACAGAAATGAGGGCAAAACTCGGAAATCGTTGAGATGAAAGAGACAGTGTATAGCGACTTCTGTACTCTGACCGTGGAGAGAAATAACCGTCAAGTGTTTAAGAAAGCGACATTCTGAAAGGTTGAAATAGAGAACACTCACCAGGTGCCAGCTTCTTACTGTGCGATTCAGCGCACAACTGAAATTAAGTTATGAAACAACGACGACGTTAACAAATCCGTGAAGTTTTTTTTTTTTTTTTTAGCTTTCACAAGGAAAAAAATGTGGAAAAGGAACAGACAACTCTGAAGGCACGTTTCCAGAAGGAAAAATGTGGAAAAGGAACAGACAACTCTGAAGGCACGACGTTTCCAGAAGGAAAAATGTGGAAAAAGGAACAGACAACTCTGAAGGCACAACACTGTATTGTAGCTCACCTAAAAGAGACGTACTGTGTGTGGAGATTATCAGCAAAGGATGGCCTTTTCATCCTTGAAAGACACTTCAGCCATATCCAAAACTGAGAGAGAGCAAACATCGTTTTTTTGTTTGTTTTTTTTGCTTTTGTTTTTTTTGTTGTTGTTGTTTTTTTTTTTCTTCAACTGTGCTAAGGACGTTATGCTTTCACACACGTTTATTGGCTCCTTTGCCCGTCTTTGTCAAGAGGATTCCACACAAAACTAATCCTAAAAGGACAGAACTGGCTTTGTCCGTCTCTCTGTCAAGAGGATTCCACACAAAACTAATCCTATAGGGAGAGACCAGCCGCCGTGGCGAAGTGGTTAGCGTCGTGGACTCCCGGCTGGGAGGTCGTGGATTCGAATCCCATCAGAGTCATGTGGGTTTTTTCTGCCCCAACCGGCTCCTATCCAGAGTTGAGTTTGCTGCGGACTCGGTTGGGAAGACTGGGACCACACAATCGAGTTTCATCCACTTAATGGATGCGTTTCTGAGATTGTTGCTCAAATTTCCTGAACAACACTGCAGGTGCCTGTATATCTCGGGCCTGGTAGACTCGGGATATATTATGAAAGGAAGCGCAGAGTACAGCCCTGTCATGTAGTCTCAGACCGAAATGGAAATCCGCAGCATCATCTCAGTCATCCTCATTCCCATCGATCAGCATTAAAAAAAAATGTCTCAAATTCTGTGCCCCTTCATGCCCTGCTTTTATGGTGACCTCAGTTTCGATGTCCTCTCCACGTCTGTGGCCATGGTTTGGTTCCGTTGGGTTCACCGGTATCGGCGAGTCTTTGGGGACTGTCGTTGGACGGACGCGGTGGCGCCCTCCGGAGGGAGGGCTCACTTACGCCGGCTCCGCGACTAAGCAATTATTGTCGTCAGTAGGGGGCTTAGTAGGTGGTGTCCAGCGTATGTAAGATCAGAACAGGCGCCACTGAACATCACCGAAGTGACTCGGCAGCAGTGCAGTGTCTCCTCCGTTGGGTTGCCTCTTGATGACTTGACATTGACTGCTCCCCGTGGGTTGCCGGTGCCGGGGCTGCGGCGGGGTCAACCGGGCTGTGGCTGTGGACGGGGTGTCGGAATGAGCGGCGTGGGTGCACTGCCTCTGAATTGGCGCAGAGGTTGGGACAGCAAAAAAAAAAAAAAAAAAAAAAAAACCACCTAAAGGGAGAGAACTTGGCTTTGTCCGTCTTTCTGTCAAGAGGATTCCACACAAAACTAATCCAAGGGAGAGAACCTGGCGGACCACCGCAACATGGCTTGAGGATCAATCCACAGAATTTATTTTTCTGTCCACTGTGCAACCATGGCAGAGTTCTGCGCTCTCCTAAGTGCTTTTTTCTTGTTCTGTGACAGTGATCTGGAGCACCAGTTCACTCCCCTTTGTTTCTACTTTAGCAATAAAATTGTCTTCCTTGTCATTCCTAATATTAGCGATGATCATCCCCAGAGTTCTAGTGGTTTTTCTTATTGCCCAGAGGACCTCGGGTGTATTCTACATTCAGTGAAAAGCAGTAGGTCACAAGGCTGTCCCAGCCCCTTTGGATTGTTTTTTCTTCATTGTCCTTTGCTGTGTGTCTCTGTGGTTCATTTTCCTGGGGTTTGTTGTTGTTGTTGTTGTTGTTTGTTTGTTTGTTTGTTTTTGATTGTTTTTTTGTCGAAAATCTTTTGATCTTTGTTTTCAGTCTTTGTTCACAATTTTGTGACACACCAGCTGCCTGTGATCTGACGACAAGATGGTGAGAATGCCGCACTGACCAGAGTGGACACTCGCTGACTGTTTTGCTGTGTCTGTCTGTGCCCCTTTGTCTTTTTTGTGTTGTGTCTAAATATTTGTCCTGTGTTTTTTAAATCAGTCTGGGAGTGCTGAATAAAGCCAAACGGCTGGCACTCTCGGCACCACCTAGTCTTGTTCATCATGAACATGTCGATGGTTTAGCTACCAAGGTATTGTCGTATACATGTTGTCTTTGTTCGTTTTTTTCGTGGTGGGATGTTATTCCCCAGCGTGTTGGCAGCCCTGAAAACATCCCGTCTGATCAGCTTGGCTACAATAACAAACCTGAAAATGAACTTCCACCGTCCGTTGTGCTAAAAACAAAAACACAGTTCATTGACAACTCGTATTCCACCTCTTCATGACAACTCGTGTTCCACCTCTTCATGACAACTCGTGTCCCACCTTTTCATGGACATCTCGTGTCCTACCTCTTCATGGACATCTCGTGTCCTACCTCTTCATGGACAACTCGTGTCCCACCTTTTCATGGACAACTCGTGTCCCACCTTTTCATGGACACACTCGTGTCCTACCTCTTCATGGACAACTCGTGTCCCACGTCTTCATGGACAACTCGAGTCCTACCTCTTCATGGACAACTCGTGTCCCACGTCTTCATGGACAAGTCGTGTCCCACGTCTTCATGGACAACTCGTGTCCCACGTCTTCATGGACAACTCGTGTCCTACCTCTTCATGGACAACTCGTGTCCCACGTCTTTATGGACAACTCGTGTCCCACGTCTTCATGGACAACTCGTGTCCCACCTCTTCATGGACAACTCGTGTCCCACGTCTTCATGAACAGCTCGTGTCCCACACCTCTTCTCCCAGTTCACCGATCATGTCGTCCTTTGCTGGTGTGAGAGCAGAGAGAGAGTGGGGGGGGGTGAGGAGGACACTAGGAAAGAGAGGGTGATGGGGGTGTCATGGTGATGGGGGTGTCATGGTGATGGGGGTGTCATGGTGATGGGGGTGTCATGGTGATGGATGATCTTTCCACGGAGCTAACGATGTAACGGAATCCGTGGCCTCTGTGTCTGAAGCCGCTCAGATTACTTCTTTTTTTTTTTTTTCAAGGTGGCTGAGTCTGGGATTAAACGCCGCCGCAACGAAACTTCGTTGTTACTTTAGTGCAAAGTATGTTTTCTCTCTCTCTCTCTCTCTCTCTCTCTCTCTCTCTCTCTCTCTCTCTCTCTCTCTCTGAGAGAAAGTTTGAGTAAGCCGTGCCTGTGCATTCCTCGTCCTGCAGAAAGGAATAATGCATGTCTGCTCTCAGTAATGCAGCAAGACAAGACATGGAGGCTTTGGGACGATGGTCTCACCGCTGCCCCATAAACCCTTCGCACCAAGTCCGTTTTACTGAAAGCAGGGAATACTGGGCAGACTGTGGAAGGAAGGAGAGGTGATGATGGACAGCGGTGGGTGCTGTCTGCCCAGGACTTAGCGGTGTGACGGAAATAGTTGTGGCTGTTCTGACCGGTCCAGTTTGATTTTCAGTCGGCTTGAGATTTAACAGTTGATGGCATTGAGACCACACCTGTTTTTCTCTTGTGTTGCTCTCTGTATCCACCTGTCTGTCTGTCTACGTATCTGTCCCCCCCCCCCCCCCCTCTCTCTCTCTCTCTCTCTCTCTCTCTCTCCAAGAAATTGTTTTGGCTCTCTCTCTCTCTCTCTCTCTCTCTCTCTCTCTCTCTCTCTCTCTCTCTCTCTCTCTCTCTCTCTCTCTCTCTCTCTCACTCTGTGTGTGTGTGTGTGTGTGTGTGTCCCCCTCTCTCTCTCTCTCTCTCTCTCTCTCCCCTCACATCCTCAAGTTGTTTCTTTCAGGTCTTGAATAAGACATATACATTCCCAGCCCATCTTATGGTCTGTTAATGTATATATCTATTCTGAATCCGTGGAGATCTATAGCTCTCCAAGTGTGGTCCCTGGACTCCCAGGTTATCCAACGTGACGAGGGCACAGACCGGCTGTGTGTGACGTCACGGGCTGTCTGCTCACTGTAAACTGTTCACGCTGTTCTCCTTCATCACGTGTGGGTGGAGAGAAAGGAAGAGATGGGGCGCGGGGGGAGGGTCAGGTAGACAGGAGTGATGGGCAGGATTGGTCTGCCAAAGGGCCAGGTTGATACGTTGTGGTAAGAGAAAGTAACTGTGACTGTGGTTTACGGTAGAAGTAAGTTTGCTGGAGTATCTCTCTCTCTCTCTCTCTCTCTCTCTCTCTCTCTCTCTCTCTCTCTCTCTCTCTCTCTCTCTCTCTCTGTGCGTGTGGGTGTTATTGTATAGGTGGGAAATTTGGGGATTTGAAAACTTAGCATTGATAAAAAACCTACTGCACAAAGATCTGAAATGCGCTTTTTTTGTTTAAATCGAATTGCTACAAATTCATTTTTTTATGGTGAAACAGAAAAATTCAATTGCCTATGAAAGTCAGAGTTAGAATGATCAAATTTTGGGCCATTTATTACTCTCAAACAGTGAACAGTTTCGCGTTAAATATACAGAGTAACGCGCTCGCTTTTTGAGAGAATGCTTATAGCATCACGGTGATTGAGTAGCACTAAAGCAATTTTAACAGAAACTGATCATGAATGTTTGGGATTCACAGAATTTCATTATTTTTATCTTATTTCTGTAAAAATGCAGAACGCCGTCTAAAGAATTCAGTCCTCCAAAATTGGCGAGAGTATCTTTAAAGGTGAAAGAAATGGCTTATTTACAAACCTTTACAATCTAATTTGTACAGAACATTTTATACACACAACTTCCCGTTTAACATATTATTGCATTGATGAAATTCCGTTCTTCCTAATGATGAACTGAAAATAGAAACAAGATGCAAAGCATATAAACGTACTCCCAGTTTATCCCGAATACGCGTGATATATTCCATAAAGAGGAAAAACCATCTTGGGCTGGTGTAACCGTTAGTAATGGCTATTCTGGTAAACATCAGCCATCATCTGTGACCTATAATGAACAAACTAAAAATTTTAAGAAAGATCGGCAAAGAACTTTCTGAGATTTTCCATCAAGAAGAAAACCATTATGGGCCATTAGTAAAAGCTATAACGGTAAACTTTAACATCGGACATCATCCGTGACCCATAATGAACATACCTACAAATTTTCAGAAATATCGGCCACGTACTTCCTGTGATATTCCATGAAGAAGAAAAACCGTTAGGAGCCGTCATAGCCGTTATTAACAGCTTTAACGGTAAACTAAAACATCGGGCATCATCGTGACCCATAATGAACATGCCTACAAATTTTCAGAAAGATCGGCCACGTACTTCCCGAGATATTCCATGAAGAAGAAAAAACCGTTATGGATCGTTATAGCCATTACGGCATTAGTAACGGCTATAAAGGTTTAAAATAAAACGTTGGGCATGATCCGTGAACCATAATGAAGATACCTACAAACTTTCAGAAAGATCGGCCAAGTACTTTCGGAGATATTCCATAAAGAAGAAAAATCATTATGGGCCATTATAGCCCTTAGTAACGGCTATAACGGTACACTCAAACATCGGGCATCATCCGTATTCCATAGTAAACATACCTGCTAATTTTCAGAAAGATTGGCCAAGTACTTTCTGAGATATTCCATAAGAAAGAAAAAACCGTTACAGGCCGTTACAGCCGTTTTGTAACGGTTATAACGGTAAACTAAAACATCTGGCACTATTCGTGACCCATAATGAACATACATATTAATTTTCACAAAGATCGGCCATGTACTTTCTGAGATATTCCATAAGGAAGAAAAACCGTTACAGGCCGTTACAGCCGTTAGTGATGGCTGTAACGGTAAACTAAAACATCGGGCATTATTCATGACCATAATGAACATACCTACAAATTTTCAGAAAGATCGGCCAAGTACTTTTCTGAGATATTTCATATAAAGAAGAAAAACCGTTGGGAGCCGTTACAGCCGTTAGTAACGGTTGTACTGTAACAGGGTAAACTAAAACATTGGGCAGTTTAGTGGGGTGGGTGTGATATATGTGATGGTTGTGGTTAAGATGGATTGATAATGATGCTAAGAAGGGGGGGGGGGGGGGGGGAATGTATATATATATATATATATATATACATATATATATGTATGTAAGGGATGGTAATGATAATAATGATAATGCTAGTAATTATAATAAAGAAGTAGAAGAATAAAATGAGAGTAACTGAAATTTAAAAAATATAAAAATTAAGTGAATAAAATAGATAAATGATTTCGCTGGGTGATGAAGGAGGTGGTGTGGTTATGTGTGGGTAGTTGTGAAAGGCTTAGGTAATGTTAATAAGGGAGGGAAGGGGATGGAAGATTAATGGGTGATAAGGTATAGTTGGGGGGAAGGGAGGGTTTGGGAAGAGGAAAAAAACCGGCTATAACAGTAAAACTAAACATCTGGCATTATTCGTGACCCATAAAGAACATAACTACAAATTTTCAGAAAAATCGGCCAAGTACTTTTCGGAGATATTCCATAAAAAGAAAACCCGTTACAGGCCGGTACGGCCGTTATGAACGGTTATAACGGGGTAAAGTAAAACATGGGGCATCATCCGTGACCCATAATGAACATACCTACAAATTTTCAGAAAATCGGCCAAGTACTTTTTTTTTAAAAAAACCGTTACAGGCCGTTACAGTCGTTAGTAACAGCTATAACGGGGTAAAATAAAACATCGGGCATCATCCGTAACCCATAATGAGCATACCTGCTAATTTTCACAAAGATCAGCCAAGTACTTTCTGAGATATTCCATAAAGAAGAAAAACCGTTACAGGCAGTTACAGCCGTTAATAATGGCTATAACGGTAAACTAAAACATCGGGCATTATTCATGACTCATAATGAACTTACCTACAAATTTTCAGAAAGATCGGCCAGGTACTTTCTGAGATATATCCATTAAAAAAAAAGTTGTTACAGGCCGTTACAGCCGTTAGTAACGGTTATAACGAGGTAAACTAAAACATCCGGCATCATCCGTGACCCATAGTGAACATACCTGCTAATTTTCAGAAAGGTCGGCCAAATACTTTCGGAGATATTCCATAAAGAATCAAAACTGTTACAGGCCGTCACAGCCGTTAGTAACGGCTATAACGGTAAATTAAAACATCTGGCATTATTGGTGACCCATAATGAACATACCTACTAATTTTCACATAGATCGGCCAACTACTTTCGGAGATATTCCATACCGAAGAAAAACCGTTGCAGGCCGTTACAGCCGTTAGTAACGGCTATAACGGGGTAAACTAAAACATCGGGCATCATCCGTGACCCATAATGAACATACCTGCTAATTTTCACAAAGATCGGCCAAATACTTTCGGAGATATTCCATAAAGAAGAAAAAACTGTTACAGGCCGTTACAGCCGTTAGTAACGGCTATAATGGTAAACTAAAACATTGGGCATTATTCATGACCCATAATGAACATACATACAAATTTTCAGAAAGGTCTGCCAAGTACTTTCTGAGATATTCCATAAAGAAGAAAAAACCGTTACGGGCCGTTACAGCCGTTAGTAACAGCTATAACGGGGTAAAGTAAAACATCTTGCATCATCCGTGACCCGTAATGAACATACCTGCTAAGATCGGCCAAGTACTTTCTGAGATATTCCATAAAGAAGAAAAACTGTAAAGGCCGTTACAGCCGTTAGTAATGGCTATAACGGTAAACTAAAACATTGGGCATTATTCGTGACCCATAATGAATATACCTACACATTTTCAGAAAGATCGGCCAAGTACTTTTTGAAATATTCCATAAAGAAGAAAACCCGTTACAGGCTGTTACAGCCATTAGTAACGGCCAGAACGGGGTAAAGTAAAACATGGGGCATCATCTGTGACCCATAATGAGCATACCTGCTAATTTTCGCAAAGATCGGCCAAGTACTTTCGGAGATATTCCATAAAGAAGAAAAAGCGTTACGGGCCGTTACAGCCGTTTGTAACGGCTATAACGGTAAACTAAAACACCGGGCATCATCCTTGACCCATAATGAACATACATACAAATTTTCAGAAAGATCGGCTCAGTAGTTTTGTCTGGAGCGAGTGGAACACATTTTGACCACGGACGGACGGACAGACAGACAGCATTTCTTCGTTCCCATTCTAAAGTACTCCCTGTTCTATATGAACTGGGAGTACAAAAAAGGATGACAATATTAACTGTCGAGAGAAGATGGAATAAGTAGAGACTGCAATATCAATGAGGTAGGTAATGAATTTAATTTTGTATTTGACTGTCCAAATATGCAGCTTCACGTCATTTTCAGTCCAAAGCATATTCAGTGTTTCGCCTTTCAAATGTGTGAAGTCGTACTTCAAAAAAATGTCAGCTGAATTGATCCAAGCACATCAAATTCAGTATAATGCTTTGATCAACCTCCATTTCAGGATGAAACACTTTCTTGATTTATACACAGTAATATTTCCTTACAGTTTCATTGATGTGATCATTGTGACTGTTCAGTTCATGTCATTTTTTTTTCTAAAATTCATCGTAAGGACTGTTTGCTTATTGCTGTTATTCTTCATAACCAAGGGGGTGGAAAGAATTAGTGTAAAATGTGTGTGTGTGTGTGTGTGTGTGTGTGTGTGTGTGTGTGTGTGTGTGTGTGTGTGTGTGTGGGCGCGTGTGTGTGTGTGTGTGCGTGTGTGGAGGGAGAGGGTGGGAGGGGGAGAGGGCAGACAGGAAGATATGGAAATGAGGGCAAATCCTGTCAATGATAAAGATGAAGGGCGATGGAATTGAGGGCAAATGCTGTCAATGATAGAGATGAAGGGCGAGGGTGGGTAGTCAAGGCCTGTGTGCTGACCTGGAGGAGAATAAAACTAAAGTGTTCAAGAAAGGGATATTCTGCACCATTTGACGCACAGCCCTGGCCAGACAACAGTTCCATACTGGGGGCTTTTCTGGACATAATAAACAAGATAATACCTCGCGCTTTGAGCACGGTCCAGTTTTGTTCCTCATAAAGATGTCATTACTTAGTTACTATATTATAAACACCTACATTGTCTTTGCTGTCCATTTATTTCATGATGTTTTTTTTTCCTTCATTTTCACCCAACGTGTTGACAACCCTGGTCAGCTGGACTACACACAAAGCTGAAACTGAGCGCGCACTGGCCAGCATACTAATAAAAACACAGACAAGTTCATTGGCGACTGGCATCATCCACGTTTCTCCCTACACACCAGCCACGTCGTTCTCTGCTGGTGTGGGAGCAGAAAGATGGGAGGGGTGAAGAGGAAAAGAAGGGTGAGGGGGCTGTCGAAGAGACGGATCTTTCCACAGAGCAAACGATCTAACGGAATCAGTGGCCACTGTGATGTCTGGAGCCGCTCAGATTACTACTTTTTTCTCAGGTGACCGAGTCCATGATTAAACTCTGCAACAAAACTTTTTTCCTTAGCATCAGTACAGAGAGCATGTTTTCTCTCTCTCTCGCTCTCTCTCTCTCTCTCTCTCTCTCTCTCTCTCTCTCTCTCTCTCTCTCTCTCTCTCTCTCTCTCTCTCTCTCTCTCTCTCTCTCTCTCTCTCACACACACACACACACACACACACACACACACACACACACACACACACACACATGCGCTCACACACACACCTCCGTCTCTCCCTCCCTCTCTTTCTCCCTCTGTTCTTTCTCTGTTCCTCCCCATCTCGCTGTTTAACTGGTTAGGAGTCAAACACTGCTTAAAGAAATTTGTCTTTTCTAAAGTCTGGTAAGCTGTTGACGTCAGTAATGTGAAAACTGTAATACATCTTTTTTCACTTAAAAATTATTGACTGCTAGCAACAAGACCAGACAAGCAAATGAAATCTAGGAAATTGTTTTAAAATCCGTTGTTCTTTCAAATGATTTTCGTAATTAGAATCATACAGATGAATGTAACTATGAAACATTTCGCGATGCTTCTTTTTCGCACATTTCTGACACGGGTCGGCAAAATATGCAATAAACATGTCCTTTCTCCATTCAAGTGGAGGATAACTACATTTCTTTATAAAACGCCATGCCTACAAAGTGTACCTTTTTAAACAAACAGCAGTCTCGTGATCATGATATTGATCTTAAGCATGTGCTTGGGAAGGGGAATATTTTCCATCAATAATGTAGCTGTGTACATTTCTTAGCCTTTAAAGACTTCATGCGAGAGTGTTTTTTGAATGGACGAAATGCACATTCCTAACTTTTAACACGATGAATCTCTGAATGAAAAATACTCTTCTCTCACGTTCTGGTCATGTATTTGCGTACTGCACCTCCCATCTGCAGATGGTAGGTGTAACTTGATACAATTTGTCACTTGCTTGTCTGCTGCTTTTAGGAATGAATAGATCAGTCTAACAACTAACATCTCTCTCAATCTCTGTCTGTCTTGATACATTTTGTCACTTATCAGCTGCCTTTAGGAATAAAGGGATTAATCTACCAACTGATACCTTTCTCAATCTCTGTCTGTCTGTGTGTCTGTCTGTTTTGTCTCTCTGTCTCTCTGTCTGTCTCTCTCTCTCTCTCTCTCTCTCTCTCTCTCTCTCTCTCTCTCTAACAGACAGACATACAGAGATACGCAGAAAGGCAGACAGACAGACAGACATGGATACAGAGAGTCTCACAAGCTTTAACAAAAAAAGAAAATAGTTGTAGTCACAATGTCATCCACTGTTAGTCTCAAGCTGACTGAAAATCAGACCAGAACGGTTAATTTACACAGCGAAGTCCTGGGCAGACTCCCCTCCATCACTGTCCATGCTCAACTCTCCTTCCCTCCACAGTCTGCCATGTGTTCCCTGCCTTCAGGAAGGCCGACTGGAGGATATAGCAGTGTGAGGGGTGTACGGGATGGAGGGTGTACGGGGTGGACGTGGCACTGTCGTCCCACAAAAGCCCAGTGAGGGGGTGCACGGGGTTGAGGTGGCACTGTCGTCCCCACAGAAGCCAGTGTGAGGGGTGTACGGGATGCAGGGGGCACGGTCATCCCACAAAAGCCAAAGTGGTGTGAGGGTGCACGGGGGGGGGGGGGGGGGGGGCACTGTCGTCCCACAAAAGCCATCTATATTTAGGTCTTTTGCGTTACTGGGAGCAGACACGGCCCAGACTTTGGTAAATCATTCTTTTTCTCTTTGATATGGAATGAACATTCACGGTCTACCCAGTCTCTCTGTCAGTCCTCTCTCTCTCTCTCTCTCTCTCTCTCTCTCTCTCTCTCTCTCTCTCTCTCTCTCTCTCTCTCTCTCTTTGTCTTTTTGTCTTCTCTCTCTCTTTCCCCCCTCCCTCCCTAGCTATCCCTCTCTCTCTTTCTTTCTTTCTTTCTCTCTCTCTCTCTCTCTCTCTCTCTCTCTCTCTCTCTCTCTCCCTCCTCTTCCTTCCCTCTCTCTCTCTCCCCTCTCTCTCTCTCTCTCTCTCTCTCTCTCACTCTCAGTCATGTAAAATACGTCAAGTTTGACGTACTTTCTTCATTGATCCGACAGGTTGTGTGTGCTGTGTGAATGTATATACATCTTATCCAGAAATCCTCAGAGAGCAGTGTCTCACCAAGTTTGGCGGAATGTCGGGGCTGACGGTAATGCAATTGGAGGAAGACGCAGACACCGGCTCTGATGACATGGTCCACCACTCCCCTGCAGACCAGTCTTACTCCGCTCCTTCATCACGTGGTAAACAGGAAGAAGGAAATGGTGGGGACAGCAGGGGAAGGGGGCGGGGAGAAGAAAGGAGTGGAGTGTTATGAAGACAGGAAAAAATATGAATAAGCAGAGAGAGGGGGGGGGGTTGGAGAGGTATGGGTGGGTCTCCACAGGGCAAGAGAACTAACTGATAAGGTTTTGGGGTAGAATTAAAGCTTGTTTCCCTTTGATACTGGGAGCATAAAAAAGTGACAAAACGTTCAAGAATTCATTCCTCCCTTCCCCCACCCCCACCCCTCTCTCTCTCTCTCTCTCTCTCTCTCTCTCTCTCTCTCTCTCTCTCTCTCTCTCTCTCTGTCGCCCTCTCTCTCTCTCTCTCTCTCTCTCTCTGTCTCTTTGTCTGTCTGTCTGTCTGTCTCTCTCTCTCTCTCTCTCTCTCTCTCTCTCTCTCTCTCTCTCTCTCTCTCTCTCTCTCCCTGATATGCCACAGACGTCAATTCCACATAAACAGAGAAACGAAAATCTAGTTGCAAAGTGAGACGACTGCAGGCGGAAATCTAAACAAATCTTAAATAAATGTTAGCGAACCGCCCAGAAAAACGTGGACAAAACACAAGGCGTTTCGACGTCTTAGGTCTTCTTCAGGTAAGATACAAACAAATAAAATAACGAAAATTCACTTAGCTTTGATCGCTGCAGATCGCTTCAGAGTTCAGCGCAAGGAAGAAGGCGTTGAATGAGCGCGCCTTCTTCCTTGCGCTGAACTCTGAAGGGATCAAAGCTAAGTGAATTTTCGTTATTTTATTTATTTGTATCTACCTGAAGAAGACCTACGAGGTCGAAAACGCCTTGTGTTTTGTCTTGTGACTCGTTTGTCTACGTTTCTCTGGGCGGTTCGCTAACATTTATTTAAGATTTGCAGAGAAACGAAGAATTTGCAAAAGTCTGGCCCATTCTTGCTCTTACAGGAAGACGAAGACATACGACTTCAGAGAAAACACAGTGACCTCCTCTGCCATCGTAAAGCTTTCACATTTGTAGAAAAGAAAAGTGGGCCATCTTGAAAGCTAGACTTACCTGGTAGATTGTGGTAGGGAGGAAATTGGGGGGAGGGGGGAGAGGGGGGGGGGGAGAGAAGAGACGAACGCAGACAGTGACAGATGAGGTCTACTCAGAATTTAGCCGTCTAAGGGGAATAACTGTGGTTGTTGCGTCTGAAACCGTCCGGTTCGATTTTTCCGTCGGTTTGAGACTTGATGACCATTGTGGCTACGCTTCTCTTGTCATGTTCAAACTTGTTGGGATTTCTGTCTGTCTGTCTGTCTGTCTGTCTGTCTCTCTCTCTCTCTCTCTCTCTCTCTCTCTCTCTCTCTCTCTCTCTCTCTCTCTCTCTCTCTCTCTCTCCTTTACTGTTAACGAATTAGCTGCTCATATAATCAATAACGGTAAACATGGCTTTCAGCTTAGACCTGACACTACTGAGTTTTTGTTTTGTTTTGTTTTTGTTTTTTGCAAATGTTTGATGATGATATTGCTTTGTTTTCCTCCAGCCCGAGTGGTCTTCAAACTCAGCTAAACAACTTACTTGTAATATCTGCAGAACTCGGACTGAGAGTGAACCTCAGTAAAACAAAACTAATGGTGTTCAGAAATGGGGGCTACTTATCAAAACATTAAAAATGGAATTATGGAACCCAAGACGTTGAAGTAGCAAACGTTTACAAATACCTCGGCCTCAACTTTACTACTCGCCTGAGCCGCACATTGTCTGTCGACGACATGATTACAAAAGCAAAGAAATGTGTTGAAGACATATTTAGAACCATGTAAAGAATCAGTTGTACTGACCCAAAAGTATTCTTTCAGTTCTTTGATGCCCAGATTGTACCAGTGCTGTTGTATTCGTCAGAAATTTGGCGTACTGGTGAAATAGAAGAGATAGAAAAAGTACATTTATTTGCATGTAAACGGTTGCTGAATGTAGCTCTCCGTACACCAGATTAATGGTGTATGATGAACTTCGTCGATTTCCTCTCTTTGTTCAAGCTTCAGTACGATGTATTTCTTATTGGTTTAGACTTTGTGCATTACCAGAAAACAAATTTTCTAACATGGTTTACCAAATGCTTAAAGAAATAGACGAAAGAGGAAAAGAAACATGGGCCACTAAAGTCAGAATAATGTTGTGTGTAAATGGTTTTGGACATGTATGGTGTTCACAGCGTGTCGGAAACAGAGAAAGCTTCCTGAAGGAATTTAAACGACGATTGACGGTTGTGCTAAACAAAATTGGCCGTCAAAACTCTTTGACAGCAACCGTTACGAACTTTACTGTATTTTACAAGCTTATTAGAGCGTGAACAATATTTCGATGTTATCAACTCACATTATGTTAGAAACATGTTCACTAAATTTCGCTTAGAAATAACAGATCTGAAGTTTAACAGATATAGATACAAATCAGAATATATCGACGTGTTACAATGCCCTTTTTGTCTAGCCTCTCAAGAAGATGAAACCCATTTTTGTTCTTCTGCCCGATTTATGACGACCTACGAAAGAAATATCTGTCAGGTTTCAGTTTGTTGTTCTACAGAACGCAGAAATAAATAACCATTCTCAATACCACTATTCCAATATTAACAATGAATCTGGCCAAGTTTTATTTTTATGCCTTCAAACTCCGCAGTAACATGTTGGATCACTGTCATTTCACGTGCGACTGTGGATAAATTCATTGTTTGATTTGTTGTCACGTAATGTTTACGGGCTGCTGGCCTGTGTTATTTTTTCATGCGTCATCTCCCGTTCACTTGCGTAAAGTTTTTTGATTGTGTACGTGTGTGCTTGCGTGCGTGCGTTTATTTTTGTGTGAGTACTTGCGCGCTCATGTGTTACATTCCTGTTTACTAGAGAGAGAGAGAGAGAGAGAGAGAGAGAGAGAGTGAGTTCTAAAGTATTATGTGTGTAACGACGTCACAGAAAAACTCCACAATGATATTCATAATAACTCACTTGATTGTATGGACACAATGTCTGAACATAAACTATCTGAACTCTCTCTCTCTCTCTCTCTCTCTCTCTCTCTCTCTCTCTCTCTCTCTCTCTGTGTGGCATGAAATTGGTCGGTGTTTTTTTTTTTCTTGCTTTATTCACTTGATGGGCTATGAGAGTTTGTGAATATACAGGAATCTAAATTTAAATCCCAGGAGAAGCAGAACTCTTGTACTCTGGCCCATTCCAGGGTTCATCGTAATCCAGTTTGGGAAGAACGCAGACTGGCTTGGTGACGACAGTGCCCGCCACTTCCCAGAAACCAATCACATTCCTCTCGCTTATCACGAGGGAGCGAAGAGGAGTGGGAAAAGGGGGTAGGAGGTAGCATGGAAGGTAGGGGAGAAAGAAGGGATGGAGGGTATGTAGACAGGAGTGTTTATTAGGATTTGTCTCCATAGGTCCAGTGTGAGAACTGTGGTGCAACAGAAGTGACTGTGTGTGTGCCTTGTGGTGACATTGCCTTTTGTACGTGATCTTGGAACGAAAACAAAACTAGACTGGGACAAAACTGTGCATCTCTCTCTCTCTCTCTCTCTCTCTCTCTCTCTCTCTCTCTCTCTCTCTCTCTCTGATGAGAAATACTTCACGTTTGACGTTTTTCTCTTCATTGATCCGATGGGCTACGAGTGGTGTGTGAATCTATATACATCTCGTTCAGAAATCATGGACAGCAACGTCTCACCAAGTTTGGCGGAATGTCGGGGCTGACTGCAATCCAATTGGAGGAGGACGCAGACACCGACTCTGAAGAAATAGTGGGGGTAGCAGGGAAGGGG
>JADBJO010002732.1:175000-235000 GCA_016801955.1 Conus betulinus
ACCAGTAAGGCAAGATAAAAAACAAGGGTGCGCAAAAAAAAAAAAAAACTCGCGCGTCCCGCCTCTTCTAACTTTGATCTTTCCACAAAGATGTGGACATAAAAGAATCAGTTGCCATTGCGCTGTCAAAGTCACCGAGATCGTTTCCCTCTGCTACAGAAAGTTTGCTTCAGCATACAGTGAGAGAGCTCTCTCTCTCTCTCTCTCTCTCTCTCTCTCTCTCTCTCTCTCTCTCTCTCTCTCTCTCATAAACTGTAGGTGTCCATTCCACATCGTAGAAAAAAAGGAAGAATTCTGGCCCATACTTGGATTCAGAAACGCAGTAAAATAAAGACATTGATCATTTTGTAGAAAACACAATGCTTGGCTCTGCACTGTTAAACCTTTCCATAAAATCGACCTTTCTGGAAAAAGGACTCGCATGGTAGATTGTGGTGAGGGGGGTGGGGGTGGGGGGGGGGGGGACCAGACCACAGACAGTGATGGATGAGGTCAATTCGGAACTTTGCAGTCCAAGGGAAATAACTATGGCTGTGCTGTCTTGAACCGTCAGTTTGATTTTCCATCGGCTTGAGACTTGACTAGACAAAATGATGACATTGTAGCCACACTTCTTTCCTCGTGTGAACACTGGGTGGGATCTCTGTGTCTATCGCTGTCGGCCTGTCTGTCTGTCTCTGTATCTCTCTCTCTCTCTCTCTCTCTCTCTCTCTCTCTCTCTGTGTGTGTGTGTGTGTGTGTGTGTGTGTGTGTGTGTGTGTGACATACGATTGATCAACTTTTTTTTTTTTCTTTCTGCTATACTGATCTGTGATAAACGTACATGTAGCATGTGGGACCTCTTGCCACCGGCCACTTAACAACCTGGTGGAGCTGGAGAACCTCTGTGTATATAACTTTATATATCATCGCAGGGTCATCTTCCACTGGAAATGATTATTTATTGATTATTTTAAGTGGTCCAACCTGAGAGAGAGAGAGAGAGAGAGAGAGAGAGAGAGAGAGAGAGAGAGAGCCTGTCCACGCAGCTGGCAGTCCAAGAGAAATAACTGTAGGTGACACAATCAGAGACTACAAAACTTACTTCCCTTTGTCCAAGTCAAAGACGATGAACAGACCTGTTGCTTTTCGCCCGTCATTGGAAGTTGACGGAATTTCGCTGTTCGCAAAATACTTGTTGTTTGTGTTTGTTTGTTTGTTTTTTTTAAGTGTAAAGTCTTCGAATCATTTTCTGTCCTCGTGTTTAACGTTCATAACAAACAAAAGGTTGCCTTGAGGAATTCGAGTTGGTAATTGTAACTGCTTTCTTAAAAATTTTGTATCTTCCTTCTTAGAAATATTGTAACTGTTTTCTTAAAAATATTCATTGCACTTCTGCGTATTTGTGTATTTCTTTGTTTAAACATACTTTAATATATTCTCTCTCTCTCTCTCTCTCTCTCTCTCTCTCTCTCTTCTTCTCTTCTTCTTCTTCTTCTTCTTCTTCTTCTTCTTTCTCTCTCTCTCTTCTTCTCTCTCTCTCTCTCTCTCTCTCTGCACGGAGATGACGGGTGCGTGCGTGCGTGCGTGCGCGCGCGCGCGCGCGTGTGTGTGTGTGTGTGTGTGTGTGTGTGTGTGTGTGTGTGTGTGTGTGTGAAGAGAAGGGGAGAGAGGGGGAGGAAGGGAGTTGGTGTATGTCAGTATGTGTTCATGTGCACATACGTGTGCATGTGCCTTTCTACATGCGTGCGTTTGCGCGCGCATGTTTTTTTTTTTTACATTTATAATTGATGATATTCAGAGTCTGTATATCTGTGTGTGTGTGTGTGTGTGTGTGTGTGTGTGTGTGGTTTTGTTTGTTTGTGTGTGTGTGTTTGTGTGTGTGTGTGTGTGTGTGTGTGTGTGTGTGTGTGTGTGTGTGTGTGTGTGTGTGTTTCAGATACATGCGTGTACCAAGCTGCGGCCCTGCTTGAACGGCGCCCGTTGCCAAGAACTGACCTTCTCCTACAAGTGCATATGTCCTCCAGGCTTCACTGGTAACTGGGTGCACGTGTCCTCAGTGTTGGGGAGGTTGCGGTACATTTGTCGTCTGTGTTTTCGTGCTGCTGTGTTGTTCGTGTGTGCTTAGTGTTGGTCCAGGATCTTTATACACACACACGCATACTTACGCGCGCGCGCACGGACACACACACGCATACATACGCGCGCGCGCGCGCACACACACACACACACACACACACACACACACACACACACACACACGCATACACACACACACACACACACACACACACACACACACACACACACACACACACACACACACTCACGCGCACGCGCGCGCCCGTGCGCTCCCTCCCCCCCCCCCACCCCCTCACGAACTCCCTCCTACTTCACGCGACACATACACATTAGCCATTCCCGCCCATGTTTTTCTTAGTCTTCCATACACAGACTTTAACGCGGATTGGGGGGGGGATGTTGTTACTGTTTGTGCAAATGTAACCAGTGTACATGGTATCCTCATACACACACACACACACACACACACACACACACACACACACACACACACACACACACACACACCGCTTTCAAGGCAAAGCACTGACTGCCTGTCTCCCTATGCCCCAGGGGTGCACTGCGAGGTGAACATTGACGACTGTGCCAGACAACCCTGCCTGAACGGCGGCACCTGTTTGGACCGGGTGGCGGCCTACACCTGTCTCTGCCTGGACATGCACGCCGGCCCCAACTGCCAGTTCCCGCGTGAGTGCAACAGGGGAGAGAAGCATGAGGGACGGGGTGCACGTGCTGGGTCCCATGACGCTCCATAGGCTCCATAGTATAAATGTCAGATTGTTTTTTCTTACCGGAAAACAAATACTACTGTAAAAGATTTGGTTTTTTTTTCATCTTCGAAAATGACAGAAGATCTGAGGCTTTGAACCGTCTTTCACAACTGTCTGTGAATGTCTGAGCTAACACAATGCAGTATACAATAATGATGATAATGATGATGATGATGATAACAATCATAATGATAAAAAAGGCAAATATAGCGTCATTTGTGCAATGATGATCTGACGCATGGTACTTTTCACTCACAGGACAGCAAAGAGAAAATATAAGACTAGACTTAATAGTTGTCTCCGCAGTCATCCCTACTCTCCCGTACACCCATGTGTATCGCACAGTTGCATGTGATGATTATATCCATTTTTCTCAGAGAAGAAAATCTATCGACGGAAAGCTTTCTTAATTTGAATTTTCTGTCCTTTGGTCTTCTCCTTGAACGGGGGTAAATCTGGTCCTCGGTCTACTAGCCTTCAAGCATGGCAGAGAAACGTAGATTACCGGTCAAAACAGTAATCGAACCGGTACATTTCAATATGTTTTGCCAAGAACTTATAGAAAAAGATAAACGGAAAGAAAACGTGGGACAAAACCCAATATGTGACTAGTTCCAGTCCTCTTCTCTAGCTGACAGCAACTGTGCGGAAAGGCCGGTCATGTGTCGAAAAATCCCACGAATACAAATAGTTCCAGTGAAAACTGAACCCACGACCGTCCTGCCGGGAATCCATGACGCCGACGACAGCGCCACGGCGGCTGGTGATGGCCGAAGACTGACAACCTGACACCTTGGCATGATACGGCAGAAGACTGACAGCCTGACACCTTGGCATGACATGGCAGAAGACTGACAGCCTGACAACTTGGCGTGATGTGATGACAAAATACTGACAGCCTGACACCTTGGCATGTGATGACAAAATACTGACAACTTGGCATAGATGGCAGAAGACTGACAGCCTGACACCTTGGCATGATATGGCACAAGATTAACAGCCTCACAACTTGGCATGATATGGCAGCAAACTGATAGCTTGACAACTTAGTATGAGGGGTACAAGAAATGTGCTCGTAGTGTGGGTGTCTGTAGCAGACAAGATGCCAGGTTCAGTGAGCTATCAGCTCAACACGATTCCTGGCCATAGTGGTCACAGAGCTGCTCCCTCGGCAGACTGGGGACACGCCATGCTGCCGCTCATTGACTGCATCTGTTAGCAGTAACCCGCCTATCCACCCATTGACTGTGCATCAGTTAGCAGTGCTCCATCTGTCCTCCCTGCCACTCATTGACTGTGCATCTGTTAGCAGTTCTCCACCTGTCCTCCCTGCCACTCATTGACTGTGCATCTGTTAGCAGTGCTCCACCTGTCCTCCCTGCCACTCATTGACTGAACATCTGTCAGCAGTGCTCCACCTGTCATCCCTGCCACTCATTGACTGTGCATCTGTTAGCAGTGGCTTCCGGTCTTCCCTGCCACTCATTGACTGAACATCTGTCAGCAGTGCTCCACCTGTCCTCCTCCCTGCCACTCATTGACTGCATCTGTTAGCAGTGCTTCACCTGTCCTCCCTGCCACTCATTGACTAAGTATCTGTTAGCAGTTCCCCACATGTCCTCCCATTGACTGAACATCTGTTAGCAGTGTGCCACACCTGCCCTCCCTGCCACTCATTGACTGAACATCTGTTAGCAGTTTCCCCACCTGTCCTCCCATTGACTGAACATCTGTTAGCAGTGCTGCCACCACCCCTCCCTGCCACTCATTGACTGAACATCTGTTAGCAGTTCCCCACCTGTCCTCCCATTGACTGAACATCTGTTAGCAGTGCTCCACCTGTCCTCCCATTGACTGAACATCTGTTAGCAGTTCCCCACCTGCCCTGCCCTCCCATTGACGGAACATCTGTTAGCAGTGCTCCACTGACCTCCCCTCCCTGCCACTCATTGACTGAACATCTGTTAGCAGTTGTCCGTCTGTCCTCCCATTGACTGTACATCTGTTAGCAGACCTCCCTGCCACTCATTGACTGAACATCTGTTAGCAGTTGTCCGTCTGTCCTCCCATTGACTGTACATCTGTTAGCAGTGCTCTGCCTGTCCTCCCTGCCACTCATTGACTGCACATCTGTTAGCAGTGCTCCACCTGTCCTCCCTGCCACTCATTGACTGAACACCTGTTAGCAGTGCTCCACGCCACCTGTCCTCCCATTGACTGAACATCTGTTAGCAGTGCTCCACCTGTCCTCCCTGCCACTCATTGACTGTACATCTGTTAGCAGTGCTCCACCTGTCCTCCCTGCCACTCATTGACTGAACATCTGTTAGCAGTTGTCCATCTGTCCTCCAATTGACTGTACATCTGTTAGCAGACTTCCCTGCCACTCATTGACTGAACATCTGTTAGCAGTTGTCCGTCTGTCCTCCCATTGACTGTACATCTGTTAGCAGTTCTGCATCTGTCCTCCCTGCCACTCATTGACTGAACATCTGTTAGCAGTGCTCCACCTGTGTCCCTCCCTGCCACCATTGACTGAACATCTGTTAGCAGTGCTCCACCTGTCCTCCCATTGACTGAACATCTGTTAACAGTGCTCTCTACCCTGTCCTCCCTGCCACTCATTGACTGAACATCTGTTAGCAGTGCTCCACCTGTCCTCCCTGCCACTCATTGACTGAACATCTGTTAGCAGTGCTCCACCTGTTCTCCCATTGACTGAACATCTGTTAGCAGTGCCCCACATGTCCTCCCATTGACTGAACATCTGTCAGCAGTGCTCCACCTGTCCTCCCTGCCACTCATTGACTGTACATCTGTTAGCAGTGCTCCACCTGTCCTCCCATTGACTGAACGTCTGTTAGCAGTGCTCCACCTGACGTCCCTGCCACTCATTGAACATCTGTTAGCAGTTCTCCGTCTGACCTCACATTGACTCTACATCTGTTAGCAGTTCTGCATCTGTCCTCCCTGCCACTCATTGACTGAACATCTGTTAGCAGTGCTCCACCTGACCTCCGTGCACTCATTGACTGAACATCTGTTAGCAGTTCCTCACCTCTCCTCCCATTGACTGAACATCTGTTAGCAGTGCTCCACCTGACCTCCCTGCCACTCATTGACTGAACATCTGTTAGCAGTGCTCCACCTGTCCTCCCATTGACTGAACATCTGTTAGCAGTGCTCCACCTGTTCTCCCTGCCACTCATTGACTGTACATCTGTTAGCAGTGCTCCACTGTTCTGCCCCATTGACTGAACATCTGTTAGCAGTGCTCCACCTGTTCCTCCCTTCCCATTGACTGAACATCTGTTAGCAGTGCTCCACCTGTTCTCCCATTGACTGAACATCTGTTAGCAGTGCCACACCTGCCCTCCCTGCCACTCATTGACTGAACATCTGTTAGCAGTGCTCCACTGTGTCCCCCCATTGACTGAACATCTGTTAGCAGTGCTCCACCTGTCCTCCCTGCCACTCATTGACTGAATATCTGTTAGCAGTGCTCCACCTGTCCTCCCTGCCACTCATTGACTGAACATCTGTTAGCAATGCTCCACCTGTCCTCACTGCCACTCATTGACTGAACATCTGTTAGCAGTTGTCCGTCTGTCCTCCCATTGACTGCACATCTGTTAGCAGACTTCCCTGCCACTCATTGACTGAATATCTGTTAGCAGTTGTCCGTCTGTCCTCCCATTGACTGTACATCTGTTAGCAGTTCTGCATCTGTCCTCCCTGCCACTCATTGACTGAACATCTGTGCCCCAGCTGTGCTCCACTGAACATCTGTCCTCCCCTCCCCCTGCCCTCATTGACTGAACATCTGTTAGCAGTGCTCCACCTGTCCTCCCATTGACTGAACATCTGTTAACAGTGCTCCTACCTGTCCTCCCTGCCACTCATTGACTGAACATCTGTTAGCAGTGCTCCACCTGTCCTCCCTGCCACTCATTGACTGAACATCTGTTAGCAGTGCTCCACCTGTTCTCCCATTGACTGAACATCTGTTAGCAGTGCCCCATATGTCCTCCCATTGACTGAACATCTGTCAGCAGTGCCACCTGACCTCCCTGCCACTCATTGACTGTACATCTGTTACACCTCTGTTACTGAACGTCTGTTAGCAGTGCTCCACCTGTCCTCCCATTGACTGACTGAATCTGTTAGCAGTGCTCCATCTGACCAGTGCCCTGCCACTCATTGACTGAACATCTGTTAGCAGTGCTCCACCTGTCCTCCCATTGACTGAACATCTGTTAGCAGTGCTCCACCTGTCCTCCCTGCCACTCATTGACTGAACATCTGTTAGCAGTGCTCCACCTGTTCTCCCATTGACTGAACATCTGTTAGCAGTGCTCCACCTGTCCTCCCATTGACTGAACATCTGTTATCTGTTAGCAGTGCTCCACCTGTTCTCCCATTGACTGAACATCTGTTAGCAGTGCTCCACCTGTCCTCCCTGCCACTCAGTGACTGAACATCTGTTAGCAGTGCTCCACCTGTCCTCCCATTGACTGAACATCTGTTAGCAGTGCTCCACCTGTCCTCCCTGCCACTCATTGACTGAACATCTGTTAGCAGTGCAGTCTCACCTGTCTTCCCTGCCACTCATTGACTGAACATCTGTTAGCAGTGCTCCACCTGTCCTCCCTGCCACTCATTGACTGAACATCTGTTAGCAGTGCTCCACCTGTCCTCCCTTCCATTCATTGACTGAACATCTGTTAGCAGTGCGCCACCTGTCCTCACATTCACTGTACATCTGTTAGTAGTGCCCCACCTATCCTCTCAATGTTGAACATCTGTTAGCACTGCTCCACCTGTCCTTCCCATTGACTGATCATCTGTTAGCAGTGTTCCTCCCTATCCTCCCTGCCACTCATTGACTGAACATCTGTTAGCAGTGCTCCACCTGTCCTCCCTGCCATTCATTGACTGCACATCTGTTAGCAGTGCTCCACCTGACCTCCCTGCCACTCATTGACTGAACATCTGTTAGCAGTGCTCCACCTGTCTTCTCTGCCACTCATTGACTGAACATCTGTTAGCAGTGCTCCACCTGTCCTCCCTGCCACTCATTGACTGTACATCTGTTAGCAGTGCTCCACCTGTCCTCCCATTGACTGTATATCTGTTAGCAGTGCTCTACCTGTCCTCCCATTGACTGAACATCTGAACATCTGTTAGCAATAGCAGTTCTCCACCTGTCTTCCTATTGACTGAACATCTGTTAGCAGTGCTCCACCTGTCCTCCCTGCCACTCATTGACTGAACATCTGTTACCGGTGCACCACCTGACCTCCCTGCCACTCATTGACTGTGCATCTGTTAGCAGTGCTCTACCTGTCCACATTGACTCATTGACTGAACATCTGTTAGCAGTGCAGTTTCACCCTCTCCTCCCATTGACTGAACATCTGTTAGCAGTGCTCCAACTGACCTCCCTGCCACTCATTGACTGAACATCTGTTAGCAGTGCTCCACCTGTCCTCCCTGCCACTCATTGACTGTGCATCTGTTAGCAGTGCGCCACCTGTCCTCCCTGCCACTCATTCACTGAACATCTGTTAGCAGTTCTCCACCTGTCCTCCCTGCACTCATTGACTGAACATCTGTTAGCAGTGTGCCACCTGTCCTCCCTGCCACTCATTGACTGAACATCTGTTAGCAGTGCTCCACCTGTCCTCCCTGCCACTCATTGACTGAACATCTGTTAGCAGTGCCCCACATGTCCTCCCATTGACTGAACATCTGTTAGCAGTGCTCCACCTGACCTCGCTGCCACTCATTGACTGAACATCTGTTAGCAGTGCCCCACCTGTCCTCCCTGCCACTCATTGACTGAACATCTGTTAGCAGTGCTCCACCTGTCCTCCCTGCCACTTATTGACTGAACATCTGTTAGCAGTGCTCCACCTACCCGTCCTGCCATTGACTGAACATCTGCTAGCAGTGCTCCACCTCCTCCTCTCAGTGACTTAACATCTGTTAGCAGTGCTTCACCTGTCTTCCCGTTGACTGAAAATCTGTTAGCAGTGCTCTACCTGTCCTCCCATTGACTGAACATCTGTTAGCAGTGCTCCACCTCTCCTCTCAGTGTTAGCAGTGTTCCACCTTTCCTCCCCATTAACTGTACATCTGTTAGCAGTGCTCCACCTCCTCCCCCATTGACTGTACATCTGTTAGCAGTGCTCCACCTGTCCTCTCATTGACTGAACATCTGTTAGCAGTGCTCCACCTGTCTTCCCATTGACTGAACATCTGTTAGCAGTGCTCCACCTGTCCTCCCTGCCACTCATTGACTGTACATCCGTTAGCAGTGCTCCACATGTCCTTCCATTGACAACATCTGTCAGCAGTGCTCCACCTGTCCTCCCCTGCCACTCATTGACTGAACATCTGTTAGCAGTGCCCCACCTGTCCTCCCTGCCACTCATAGACTGAACGTCTGTTAGCAGTGCTCCACCTGTCCTCCCATTGACTGAACATCTGTTAGCAGTGCTCCACCTGTCCTCCCTGCCACTCATTGACTGAACATCTGTTAGCAGTGCTCCACCTGTCCTCCCTGCCATTCATTGACTGAACATCTGTTAGCAGTGCTCCACCTGTCCTCACTGCACTCATTGACTGAACATCTGTTAGCAGTTGTCCGTCTGTCCTCCCATTGACTGTACATCTGTTAGCAGACTTCCCTGCCACTCATTGACTGAACATCTGTTAGCAGTTGTCCGTCTGTGTCCTCCCATTGACTGTACATCTGTTAGCAGTTCTGCATCTGTCCTCCCTGCCACTCATTGACTGAACATCTGTTAGCAGTGCTCCACCTGTCCTCCCTGCCACTCATTGACTGAACATCTGTTAGTAGTGCTCCACCTGTCCTCCCTGCCAGTCATTGACTGAACATCTGTTAACAGTGCGACACCTGTCCTCCCTGCCACTCATTGACTGTACATCTGTTAGCAGTGCTCCACCTGTCCTCCCTGCCACTCATTGACTGAACATCTGTTAGCAGTGCTCCACCTGTTCTCCCATTGACTGAACATCTGTTAGCAGTGCCCCATATGTCCTCCCATTGACTGAACATCTGTCAGCAGTGCTCCACCTGTCCTCCCTGCCACTCATTGACTGTACATCTGTTAGCAGTGCTCCACCTGTCCTCCCATTGACTGAACGTCTGTTAGCAGTGCTCCACCTGACGTCCCTGCCACTCATTGAACCTCTGTTAGCAGTTCTCTGTCTGACCTCCCATTGACTGTACATCTGTTAGCAGTTCTGCATCTGTCCTCCCTGCCACTCATTGACTGAACATCTGTTAGCAGTGCTCCACCTGACCTCCGTGCCACTCATTGACTGAACATCTGTTAGCAGTTCCCCACCTCTCCTCCCATTGACTGAACATCTGTTAGCAGTGCTCCACCTGTCCTCCCATTGACTGAACATCTGTTAGCAGTGCTCCACCTGACCTCCCTGCCACTCATTGACTGAATATCTGTTAGCAGTGCTCCACCTGTCCTCCCATTGACTGAACATCTGTTAGCAGTGCTCCACCTGTTCTCCCTGCCACTCATTGAGTGTACATCTGTTAGCAGTGCTCCACCTGTTCTCCCATTGACTGAACATCTATTAGCAGTGCTCCACCTGTTCTCCCATTGACTGAACATCTGTTAGCAGTGCTCCACCTGTTCTCCCATTGACTGAACATCTGTTAGCAGTGCCACACCTGCCCTCCCTGCCACTCAGTGACTGAACATCTGTTAGCAGTGCTCCACCTGTCCTCCCATTGACTGAACATCTGTTAGCAGTGTTCCACCTGTCCTCCCTGCCACTCATTGACTGAACATCTGTTAGCAGTGCTCCATCTGTCTTCCCTGCCACTCATTGACTGAACATCTGTTAGCAGTGCTCCACCTGTCCTCCCTGCCACTCATTGACTGAACATCTGTTAGCAGTGCTCCACCTGTCCTCCCTTCCATTCATTGACTGAACATCTGTTAGCAGTGCGCCACCTGTCCTCACATTCACTGTACATCTGTTAGTAGTGCCCCACCTGTTCTCTCATTGGCTGAACATCTGTTAGCACTGCTCCACCTGTCTTCCCATTGACCGATCATCTGTTAGCAGTGTTCCACCTATCCTCCCTGCCACTCATTGACTGAACATCTGTTAGCAGTGCTCCACCTGTCCACCCTGCCACTCATTGACTGCACATCTGTTAGCAGTGCTCCACCTGTCCTCCCTGCCACTCATTGACTGAACATCTGTTAGCAGTGCTCCACCTGTCTTCCCTGCCACTCATTGACTGAACATCTGTTAGCAGTGCTCCACCTGTCCTCCCTGCCACTCATTGACTGTACATCTGTTAGCAGTGCTCCACCCACCTGTCCTCCCATTGACTGTACATCTGTTAGCAGTGCTCTACCTGTCCTCTCATTGACTGAACACCTGTTAGCAATGCTCCACCTGTCTTCCTATTGCCTGAACATCTGTTAGCAGTGCTCCACCTGTCCTCCCTGCCACTCATTGACTGAACATCTGTTAGCAGTGCACCACCTGACCTCCCTGCCACTCATTGACTGTGCATCTGTTAGCAGTGCTCTACCTGCCCCTCATTGACTGAACATCTGTTAGCAGTGCCCCACCTCTCCTCCCATTGACTGAACATCTGGTAGCAGTGCTCCAACTGACCTCCCTGCCACTCATTGACTGAACATCTGTTAGCAGTGCTCCACCTGTCCTCCCTGCCACTCATTGACTGTGCATCTGTTAGCAGTGCGCCACCTGTCCTCCCTGCCACTCATTGACTGAACATCTGTTAGCAGTGCTCCACCTGTCTCCCTGCCACTCATTGACTGTGCATCTGTTAGCAGTGCGCCACCTGTCCTCCCTGCCACTCATTGACTGAACATCTGTTAGCAGTGCGACACCTGTCCTCCCTGCCACCCATTGACTGAACATCTGTTAGCAGTGCCCCACATGTCCTCCCATTGACTGAACATCTGTTAGCAGTGCTCCACCAGACCTCCCTGCCACTCATTGACTGAACATCTGTTAGCAGTGCCCCACATGTCCTCCCATTGACTGAACATCTGTTAGCAGTGCTCCACCTGTCCTCCCTGCCACTCACTGACTGAACATCTGTTAGCAGTGCTCCACCTGTCCTCCCTGCCACTCATTGACTAAACGTCTGTTAGCAGTGCTCTACCTGTCCTCCATTGACTGAACATCTGTTAGCATTGCTCCACCTATCCTCTCAGTGACTGAACATCTGTTAGCAGTGCTTCACCTGTCTTTCCGTTGACTGAACATCTGTTAGCAGTGCTCTACCTGTCCTCCCATTAACTGTACATCTGTTAGCAGTGCTCCACCTGTCCTCCCATTGACTGAACATCTGTTAGCAGTGCTCCACCTATCCTTTCAGTGTTAGCAGTGTTCCACCTGTCCTCCCATTGACTGAACATCTGTTAGCAGTGCTCCACCTGTCCTCCCATTAACTGTACATCTGTTAGCAGTGTTCCACCTGTCCTCCCATTAACTGTACATCTGTTAGCAGTGCTCCACTTGTCCTCCCATTGACTGTACATCTGTTAGCAGTGCTCCACCTGTCCTCTCATTGACTGAACATCTGTTAGCAGTGCTCCACCTGTCTTCCCATTGACTGAACATCTGTTAGCAGTGCTCCACCTGTCCTCCCTGCCACTCATTGACTGAACATCTGTTAGCAGTGCTCCACCTGTCTTCCCATTGACTGAACATCTGTTAGCAGTGCTCCACCTGTCCTCCCTGCCATTCATTGACTGAACATCTGTTAGCAGTACACCACTGACCTCCCTGCCACTCATAGACTGAACGTCCCTGTTAGCAGTGCTCCACCTGTCCTTCCATTGACAACATCTGTCAGCAGTGCTCCACCTGTCCTCCCTGCCACTCATTGACTCAACATCTGTTAGCAGTGCCCCACCTGTCCTCCCTGCCACTCATAGACTGAATGTCTGTTAGCAGTGCTCCACCTGTCCTCCCATTGACTGAACATCTGTTAGCAGTGCTCCACCTGTCCTCCCATTGACTGAACGTCTGTTAGCAGTGCTCCACCTCTCCTCCCATTGACTGAACACCGTTAGCCGTGCTCCACCTGTCCTCCCTGCCACTCATTGACTGAACATCTGTTAGCAGTGCTCCACCTGTCCTCCCATTACTGAACATCTGTTAGCAGTGCGACACCTGTCCTCCCTGCCACTCATTGACTGTACATCTGTTAGCAGTGCTCCACCTGTCCCTCCCATTGACTGAACATCTGTTAGCAGTGCTCCACCTGTCCTCCCATTGACTGTACATCTGTTAGCAGTGCTCCACCTGTCCTCCCATTAACTGTACATCTGTTAGCAGTGCTTCACCTGTCCTCCCATTGACTGAACATCTGTTAGCAGTGCTCCACCTGTCCTCCCTGTCACTCATTGACTGTACATCTGTTAGCAGTGCTCCACCTGTCCTCCCATTGACTGAACATCTGTTAGCAGTGCTCCACCTGTCCTCCCATTGACTGAACATCTGTTAGCAGTGCTCCACCTGTCCTCCCATTGACTGAACATCTGTTAGCAGTGCTCCACCTGTCCTCCCATTGACTGAACATCTTCCCTTCATTCCTTCCGGTGAAGGCTTTGTGGTGCTGTCGGAGAGACCCTCCCTGAAGATGACCAGTTCTGGCATTGTTCCTCGCTTCCATCGCTCGTGCCACAGTTCCGAGAAGAATCGACCTGTTTTCTGACAGATTTACGCGGTAGTTTACCCTCCTGGTTGAGCCGAGTGGTGCCTGCGTCTTGTTCGCTCCAGCTGACGTCCACTCCGCCTCCCCTGTGTCTGGCGCCTTCTGCAGTAGAGCTGTCGGTGTCGGCGTGGTCTGGTCTTCTCTGGGGCTGGGACTGATCAGCCCAAGGGCGGCAACGGTCAGAGTCGCCCCTGATTCACGGCACGTAGGACTTCTGTCCAAACGGCTGGCACCTTGTGCTTTCTTCCAGACGCTTTTGGAAGGAGGGGGGAAGTGGAGGGCAGTCCTGGTCAGATCCGTTTCAGCGGATTGCACCTGTAGCATCTGGTTGCTCTAATGTGTGAAGTTGTGTCTCTTAGGACAGGTGACATAGGAGATAACTGTATTGATTTCTTTTTTTTTTTTTTTTTTTTTTTTTTTTTTTTTTGTTTTTTGTTGCTGCTGTTTTGTTCAGCTTTGATCAGCGTCTACAGGATAAGGTTGTTGTACTGCTTTCGTTTTTCTTCTTTTATCTTTTAATGATGACGATAATGGTGGTAATCAGCTTCGTTCATATTTGATCAGAGGCCAAATGTCAGGATAGTTAATGTACTCTTTATCACTTTACTCATAAAATATCCCAGTGTCGGCCAGGCCTCAGAGATTTCAAAAAGCATACGAAGAATAGTTGTGATAAAGATGATAACAACGTCGACGATGATGGTGGTGATGATGATGACGACGACGATGATGGTGATGGCGATGGTGATGGTGACGATGACGAAAACGGCGATTATGAGGAGGAGGAGGAGTAGAAGGAGGACGATGATGCTGATAATAATGACGCAATAACGACCCACTCTCCCCTTGCTGATTGCAGTGGACATGTTCGGGCCCATGATTGACATCCGGGGCCTGCGGGAGGGCGGTGGGCTGGAGGGCCACGAGTTCCACGTGCGCAACATGTACGTGGTGAGCGGCACGCTGTCCTGCGCCGTGGTGGTGGTGCTGGGGGTGCTGGTCACGTGCTACTGTCGCGTGCGGGCCACGCGCCCCGGCCTGGGCTCCTCCATCCTGCGGCGTCACGGCCACGACTACAGCCGACACTATGAGTAAGGACCGGAATGGGTGAGAAGTTGAGGTGTGGGGGAGAGGGCATGTGATGGGGTGGATGTCGAGGTTGAGGTCGCGGTTAGGGCTTCAAAATTAGGTGTGGGGAGAGGGGCGGGAGACAGGTTTAGATAGGGGGAAGGAGACTATGTATAAGTGGATCTGTTAGATTTCCCATACGCCGGCAACGTTCGACAGAAGATTTGACCAGCACATGATTATTCGTCACCAGAGAGAGAGAGAGAATGTAAATATGCACTTTGAAGTCTACATTGCTTTTACACGTACATAACATGGAGATAGGGAGACATATACATTTTTAGTATGAATGTCGGTCTGTCAGTAGTATATATATATATAGTGGGGGAATTTATAAATGTTGTTGTCAGATCAGCTGTGTGTATAAAGCTGAATTAAGAACACGTTACAGTCGGTATCCATTTTAGGTCAGTGGTGAACTTTTGAGAGTGTGAACACGCTCCGAATTTGAGTGATTTCTGAATTAAATTGAACTGAGCCAAATGGCGATAGGCAGAAACGTGCCCGGTCTGCTCACGGGCTTTTCTTCTGCTCACAGTCAACGAGCTGGTTGACTAACTTGCCAGGAGCGCCACGAAGAAAGTGTTGAGTAATTGTCCCTCACACTGGTCTACAACCCGAAGCCCAGGCGTAGTTTGTCAAAGACCTCTGGCAAGAGGAATGGAACTCGCAGATGGATAAACTGTTCAAAATCCGATCAAATCTGAAAGAGTTTTCACCATGTTTCCTAGGTGGCCGTAAACAAAATACAGTTTTGTGCCGTTTGCATGTAGGCCACTTCTTTGACACCCATTCTTCTCTTTTAGAAGGTGAAGTAGCTCCGTGGTGCATTCCATGCCATGTTCCACTCACAGTGAAACATTCTTTCAGAGTGCTGGGACTTACATGATGTGAGACAAACACTTTACAGCAGACTCCATGAAAACCTTGTTCAGAGGTGTCCACCTGATGTGATCTTTGAACTTCTGAAGGAGATTAACATTTTTCATGTGATCTCAGACTTTATGGAGGACAGATTTTTAACAAAATTTCCTGCGTGTTTTTGGAAGGTGTGGTTTACAGGGTTGTGTGAGTGAGGTTTGTTGTTTTCTAATGATGACTTGTGAGTTGACTTCAACGCGGTAACAGTCCAGATATGGCCCTTTATGGTCGGCTGGGTTATAAGCAACATTACCTTACCTTATGGAGATAGATGTAGATGTACTTCAGTGTCCATTTTTCCTAGCAGTATTTACCAACGGGGAATTTGACAAAACAGCTGCATGTATATATCACACGACCGTACTCACATGCATACTCCATGCATACTCCATGCATACTCCATGCACACACAGAGTCGTCGTGATCATCCGCACGCAGCGCAGTCTGACTTCATTCACTTGATAAGAATATCAAAACAATAATTATTTTCTTCCTTCTGATATATATATATATATATATATATATATATATATATATATATATATATAAATCAACTGTACTAGAGTTTATTTACTCTTGATCTTCTTTGGGTATTTTCACAAACTTAATAATTCAAAATAGATTTTACACACACACACACACACACACACACACACACACACACACACACACACACACACACACACACATATTCTTTCTCTCAGTTAGTGATGCTCACATCAGCGATGCAAATTACAAATTTATTCATCGCCTTTCGTGGCCATTTGTCCATTTTTCACAGTTGGGGTACCTTACAGTCTCAACATTTTTTCATGCCATTCAAATCCAACAGTCCCTTTACACAACAGGGCGCTTTACAAATGACAAATGTCTAGCTGCGTCTCACACACTTCAGAATTTGGAAATCATATTGCAACTTTTTTTGATACGCCGATGAATCGGCGCTGTCACCCTTTGGCAAATGTCGGGTTTTCTTCACAGTTTTGTTCACTTGTTTACAAACACATCTCAAAAGGATGTCTACCCGTTTACAAACTTGAGGGTTTGTTTCCACAAAACATCTTAGGCATAAACAATTATTGATCGTTTTTCGAGAGCGTAGTACTCAGCCATCGTCGAGAGCGTAATTGTAAGGTTCCTCCAAGTCTACGAGAGTAGTCATGTCAGTCTTGTCTGGCACCTCAGTCTAACAAGGCCTCGTGTTCGGCGTAACTTTGATTTACCAAACCACAGAAAAGGTTCTCGTCTGAAAAACAGACAAGAAACTTAACTTAAAGTACATGAAGAAAGAGAGACTCACCAACATGATTAAAGATAGACTCACCAACATGAAGAAAGACAGCCTCACCAACATGAAGAAAGATAGACTCACCAACATGAAGAAAGATAGACTCACCAACATGAAGAAAGATAGACTCACCAACATGAAGAAAGACAGACTCACCAACATGAAGAAAGACAGCCTCACCAACATGAAGAAAGACAGCCTCACCAACATGAAGAAAGATAGACTCACCAACATGAAGAAAGATAGACTCACCAACATGAAGAAAGATAGACTCACCAACATGAAGAAAGACAGACTCGCCAACATGAAGAAAGATGGACTCAGCAACAATGTCCTCGCTCCGGCAGCGGAAAGCCTGCCTGCCTGATGTGTGAACAGGGTCAAATCTGGAAATAATATTCAAGTTCAATTTTTTTTTGTTGTTGATAGAATTACCAAACTTGTTCGCCCATCACAGCTTGCCGACAAACTCGCCAACAGAAGTTCAGCAATACAAATAATCTTGTTTATTACATTGAGACTTTTGTCTCACAAAATTCATAAGAACATTTTCTTTTTTTTTAACAAAGCCCAAACTACAAGGCTAGCGCCACTGGCTCTCTGCTCTCTGGCCGCTTTCTCTCTCTGCTCTCCCTAATTTCTCCGCCAACGCTCTCTTTTCTTTTACACATCCTTGAGCGGCGCTTAGGTAAAACTGATCGGCGACATTACCCATTTTACTAAGTTCAAACCTAGAAGACTGTCAAGTATAGCTCGTTAAATGGTCGACAATAACGTTTGACTTCGCTCCTGTTGACTGGGCGGGTATGACCACCCCCCCCCCCCCCCCCCCAGCCCTCACCCCCGGCCACCATGGTAAGAATTTCCCAAAAGGGAATTCTTGAAAAATCCCAAGGAGGAAAGAGCGTTAGAAAATTAAAACATGAATGATCGTTATTTCACAAGATAGGCATTAAAACAATGAAATGATGGACATAAGCAGGCAATGTCAACATTTTGCACGTGTGAGTATTTCAGGGCGTAAATCAAGACAGTATGCTGTCACAATCAAATGATGGACATAAGTCAGCAATATCAACATTTTGCACATGTATTTTAGGCGTAAATCAAGACAGTATGCTGTCGCAATCAAATGATGGACATAAGTCAGCAATATCAACATTTTGCACATGTATTTTAGGGCGTAAATCAAGACAGTATGCTGTCGCAATCAAATGATGGACATAAGTCAGCAATATCAACATTTTTGCACATGTATTTTAGGGCGTAAATCAAGACAGTATGCTGTCGCAATCAAATGATGGACATAAGTCAGCAATATCAACATTTTGCACATGTATTTTAGGGCGTAAATCAAGACAATATGCCGTCACAATGAAATGAGCCTTATAGCACGCAAAGCCACAAACTTCATGTAGAAACATGTTGACCACACCTACTGTTATCAAATACAAGCACAAAATCAGTCAGATCATCAAAGTCCATACAGCAGTTCAATGAAGGACAATGCACATATCACACATGCAAAAAAGGCCATTTTGTCCATTGACATTTGTTCACTTCCTTTTTGTCTTTTTTTTCCAGGTTAGAACCTACAGCTGTTTATACAGAGTAGCCCGGTACAAACACACACACACATATATATAACAAACGCCGTCAGTTGTCCCACTCCGCACCTAGCAGTAGAAGGGGCAGGGATAGTTCCATATAGGGAAATTATAACAAAGAAAAAAGTCCACACGCCCATGCCTCTTTCTTCCACTTTATTTTCAATTTTTTAGTTGTTCAGCCTTCATCAGGAATTCCTGTGCACAGGTCAGCTATGTGTCCTTACACACACCACACACACACACACACACACACACACACACACACACACATATATATATATATATATAGAGAGAGAGAGAGAGAGAGAGAGAGAGAGATAGATAATAATAATAATAACGTACATTTATAGAGCGCCCTTTCTCGCTAGAGCTCACAGCGCGCTTTACAATAATCAACTATAAACATGTAACACTCGTTTACACAACGGGCTGCCTACCTGGGTAGTGCCGACTGAAGAGCTGCCAGCTGGCGCTTCATTCAGTCATTTCCCGTGTCATCCAGTCAGTATCGTTCAATATCGATCACTCATTTTCCTTACTTCCTTCATTCTTTCCATTTCTCACTCAGGGTGCATGCTATGTGTAACGTGTCATCCATACCAACGGCCAAACTGGCCTACTCTTCCGAATGTTGGTGATCGGATTTTACATGTGTGCAAGATGTTATGCGTGCGTTCACACACGGAACCTCGGTTTATAGTCTCATTCGAAGGACTGTACGGGAAATGGAGTCAGAACCAATGTTAACTCCGAGGGAAAAATCCCCCTGTACCGAAACGCCCCGGCGGAGGTTCGAACCCGCAACCCCAGGATCACCAAGATTGCGAGTCAGGCGCTTTTACCAACTGAGCTATTCCGGCTGGGTTATAAGCAACATTACCTTACCTTATGGAAATAGATGTAGATGTACTTCAGTGTCCATTTTTCCTAGCAGTATTTACCAACGGGGAATTTGACAAAACAGCTGCATGTATAAGTATCACACGACCGTACTCACATGCATACTCCATGCATACTCCATGCATACTCCATGCACACACAGAGTCGTCGTGATCATCCGCACGCAGCGCAGTCTGACTTCATTCACTTGATAAGAATATCAAAACAATAATTATTTTCTTCCTTCTGATATATATAAAAATCAACTGTACTAGAGTTTTTTTACTCTTGATCTTCTTTGGGTATTTTTCACAAACTTAATAATTCAAAATAGATTTTACACACACACACACACACACACACACACACACACACACACACACACACACACACACACACACACACACACGCACATTCTTTCTCTCAGTTAGTGATGCTCACATCAGCGATGCAAATTACAAATTCATTCATAAGAAGACGGCTGTTTTTAGTTTTGGCCTGCAAAAATGTCAACGGCCTGTGATCCGTTTGTAAGACGAATTGTCTGTCAGTCAGGAATTGGGCCAATTTTTCAAGACCCCAGACAATAGCAAGACACCGTCGCTCAGTAGTAGAGTAACGCTGCTGAGCCTGTGAAAAGGTTTTACCGGCATACTGAACAGGGTGTCACAAACCATCTTTTTCCTGTCGCAAACAAGCGCCCGTGCCAGTAGTACTAGCATCTGTATGCAGAATGAAATCTTCCAAAAGATTGGGAAGTGACAACACAGGGAGACGATTCAGAATCGCTTGCATTTTCTCAAGACTCTGCTGACAATCACCGGACACACCATCTGTCTTCGTTTATCTCCCTTTGTGAGATCAGTGAGAGGGGCAGTAATGCCAGCAAAATGAGGAACATATCTCCTGTAGTACGACAGTAGCCCTAACAAAGAACGCACTTGCCACTTGGTAGTAGGCCGCTTCAAAGACAGAATTTTCTGAACTTTTTTTTTTTCAGCCGTGCCTGATTTTTTTTTTTTTTTTTTTTTTTTTTTTTTTTTTTGTGTAATAGTGTCTAAAACATAAAAATAACTATTTTAGGACATGTTTTTTTTTTTTTACGACAGTTTCTTTTAGGAGGGGGTTTTCCATCCGTAAAAACTGTCGAAAAATGTATCATGGATTTTGCCATGTCTTCATGGGGGATACTTGTGTAAAGACTACGTCTATTGTCACTAGCATTGTCTTTTCAGTAAAAGAACCCATTTTAGCGTTCCATTCATCAGTTATCTTGAACATGTGGGGTGGTGTCTTTAACATGACTAGGCAGTTTGGTCACGTAAAATTTCAGCCAGTAATTAACAAGTTTAGACAAAGTTTCCGTGGGTCCCCCGACACTGAAGACGACGGGCGGCAGGAGGGTCGCTAAGACTTTTATGAAGCTTTGGTAAGTGATAAAAAAGATGTTCTGTCACCTTACTGAGATCTCTAGTCTGGCACATCTGCACGTGCTGTCACTAAGAATAGACTCGTTCCACAGCTTGTCAATTATGGCGTTGGATTAGGTGGCCACCTGGGGAGTAGTGTCCTCCTCCACTTGTTCATAATCATCAGAATCACTGAGCAGTCTCTGGTCTTCTTGAATGTATTTGTCCACGTGTCTTGAACGACGACTGCACCGCCCTTGTCAGTTGCGCTGATGCTAATGGTTCTGTTTAAAACCGTTTAAGATCACGTGGTGCTCGGCGCTCACAGGAGTTCATATTGTTCTTGACGTACGTGCTTGATAGTCATCAGCCAAACATTTAATGGCATCACAGTGTGTGTGTGTGTGTGTGTGTGTGTGTGGTGTGTGTGTGTGTGTGTGTGTGTGTGTGTGTGTGTGTGTGTGTGTGTGTGTGTGTGTGTGTGTGTGTGTGTGTGTGTGTGTGTGTGTGTGTGTGTGTGTGTGTGTGTGTGTGTGTGTGTGTGTGTGTGTGTGTGTGTGTGTGTGTGTGTGTGTGGGGTGTGTGTGTGTGTGTGTGTGTGAAGTGGAAAAAAAAAAAGATCTGCACCATGAAACCGCTTGGTCGTCTCCTTTGTTTTTCTTATATTTTTGTCCGATATTTGGGTTCCTTGCCGGGCTTTCCTCTTGGACGGGAAAGCTGCAGACAAAATGTAGGCATTGTGACCATACTGTACGTTAATGTTTATTGTTAATTGATATTGGTCAGGGGAAGAGTGGGAGGGGAGGATGGAGGTTCAAAGAGAAGGGACAGTCCGGTGGGAAGGGAGTGACGGTGGCCATTTGAGAGGAGCAGACACTGGGAGCAACAAGAGAGAAGAGGGAGAGAGATTAGGGGAGATACTGAGAGCGAGAAGGAGAGAAAGAGGGAGAGAGATTAGGGGGAGATACTGAGAGCGAGAAAGAGAGAAGAGAGAGAGAGAGAGATTAGGGGCAGACACTGAGAGCGACAAGGAGAGAAGGAGAGAGAGATTAGGAGACACTGAGAGCGAGAAAGGAAAAGAGAGAGAGAGAGAGATTAGGAGGCAAAAGTGGAGCAGAGGAGTGGGAGTGAGGTAGAGATGGGAGCGGAAGTAAGGAGGTAAGGTGGAGATGGAGTGGAGGTAAATGAGGTAAGGTGGAGATGGGATAATTACCACACATAGGCATATAGTTACTACATGTAGGCATATGTTTAATACCACATAGGCATACAATTACTATACATAAGCATGAAAATACATGGGACTAACACGTAATCCATTGCATCGCATAATGACAAAATGAATTAATAGACTGCAGTGTAAGTAAAACGAGCAAATACTAATAGTGATGAAAGGAAAAAGAAGGAAAAGGGGAAGGAAGAGGGGGGGAGGATTCGAGGAGGAAGACGAAGATTTGAAATACAAGAATCGATGCGAATAACTTGAAATCAGTTCTACAGTCTTACCGTAAGTACGTGTCAGCAAGTACATCACCGATTGCACACCAGCACACAACCCCCTAAAGGCATCAGGTAACACCACAGGTAAAACATTCCGATTTGAATGAATTGCCAGAGTTGTCAAGGTGTTGCCTCTGAAGCTGATGAAGAGGAACTCAGGGCAGTGTTCATAGGGTGTAGAGGACTCATGCCATCAGAATCTCGTGAAATAACCGAGTTCTACAAGTTTGACCAATATGTCTTAACCCTGCATCTTACACATCTACAGACGCAGTAATACTCACACCATTCTCCTGTGAGCTTTTTTCTTTTCGAATAATGACTTGCGAGTTGACTTAACCGTGGTGACAGCCCTAATATGGCCCTTTGCGGTCGGCTGGGCTATAAACATCATTACCTTACCTTACCTTACCCCTCTCTCCTCCCCCTCCCCCCCCCCCCCCCCTCTCTCTCTCTCTTACACACACACACACACACACACACACACACACACACACACACACGAGCATTTACGCGAGCGAGCGTGCATATGCAGCCCGCGCGCACAGTCACTCAACACATACACACACACACACTCTCTCTCTGTCTGTCTGTCTGTCTGTCTGTCTGTCTGTCTCTCTCTCTCTCTCTCTCTCTCTCTCTCTCTCTCTCTCTCTCTCTCTCTCTCTCTCTCTCTCTTTCGCCCTTCTGCCCATTTCCTACAGACATGCACACACCCTCACCACCACCTCAACTCCACCCCTAACCCCCCCCCTACCCCCCCCCCCACACACACACACAGATTCACTCGTATTCAATCCTCTGTCTTAGTGCTGCTGTGTGTAATGGATTCGTTGATTCTTGGCCGCTGTCAGGTCCAGTCTCAGGTGGAGTCCATTGAACAAGTCCCAAGGTGGCTTGCCAGAGCAGTTCTCTTTCCACTCTTTCCTCTGTTCGGACTGCTTTCAACGGGGATGATTTTCACAAATGACAGGTCTTTGGTTTCCGGATGATCTACAGTCCAATTATGATGTGTTATTGCGTTTGGTTGTTCTCTTCAACTTTGTATCACTTTTATGGTTAGCCCACCTGTATTTCAACATTCTGTATAGATCCGACATACATTTGGCCGGGATGGATTTTACATACTAACACGTAGATAACATTTTCTGTGCTGAAGGAGATGTTCTGTCTAGTTGTCCAAGATCATCTATCCCAGATACTCACAGCCTGAACTGTGTCTCAGAATGGGCACGTGTATCACATTTTCTGGCACATGTTTGAAAATGAGATCTAGGGAATGCACCATAGTCAGTAAACTGGTTGGGTGTTGTTGGTTTGTCCGTTTCTGCCGGGGTTTTCCTTCTGGTATCTGCTGCTATGGAACTGTGTTTGAGGAACAGCTTTTTGTTTTCAGGATTACTATGTAAGAGGTCAAGATTCTTTTGGTCATCTGGGATTTTGCAGGCAGCCTGGGATCAAACGTTGTGATCTGTGCAATTTTCCTGCCTGCTTTTCTTTTAGTGCCTTATTCAACAATCTCATCCAATTTTTGTTTGCCCCTGTTTCAATTTCTTTCTTTCGAAACACTGCGCTGTTACTTTGCTCATCATCTTAATTTTCAACTTAAGCGCCGATGCTGAAAGTGAAATTGTTGAGCCGTGTCTGTATTCCAGCTACGTTCTGAGATATCAACGCATGGTCTGCTACTGAAACAATGAACACGTAAAAAGCATCATCACACGACAAACTGGCAACATGTCTTCCATTCTTGGGTACCTCTAAAAAGCCAGTTATCGATCGATGAAAGGAGAAAATATATGGCATGCATGATCGTGTTTAACGCCAGTGTACAGTTGACAAACTCTATTAGTTTTATACCACACCTGATCTTACATTTAACATGTTCACATACGCTTCTAATTTACTTAATACATCATTCCGTAATTATATAGGCCACAATAAATTTCTGTTCATAGAATCAACAGCTTGATGAAAATCTGTAGAAGCTACATAAGGTTTCTGATTAATTAAAAATTTGCTTTTGCACTGAAGTTGAAAGGCGATCTATCGTCGAATGTTCTTTCTTGATCCCTTTTCACCTGTAACATTGTGTTCCAGTCCAACTCTTGTAATATGCCACTAATAATGGTTCTGTATAGTTTTCTACTGATATAGCGTAAAGAAATAAATTCCAACACTCTTTTTAATGACATATAGAAGTTTCAATATACGGGGGACTGAAAAAAAGCAGGGACTTGCAGAGCAGGTGTTTCAGGAGTTTGTATTCCAGACAGAACACCAGAGGCAGGACAGAAAATCTGGTTGTGACAGAGGGGACTGTCATGGCCCAGGATGCAGAAGGCAGTGGCACGAACCCCACATGTCATTGACCTCTGTCCATAGTGCTGACAGTCTACCTTGTGGCTGTTGTAAGACGTGGTCATTGACCTCTGTCCATAGTGCTGACAGTGCACCTTGTGGCTGTTGTAAGACATGGTCATTGACCTCTGTCCATAGTGCTGACAGTGCACCTGTTGTATGAGATGGTCATTGACCTCTGTCCATAGTGCTGACAGTGCACCTTGTGGCTGTTGTAAGACATGGTCATTGACCTCTGTCCATAGTGCTGACAGTGCACCTGTTGTATGAGATGGTCATTGACCTCTGTCCATAGTGCTGACAGTGCACCTGTTGTATGAGATGGTCATTGACCTCTGTCCATAGTGCTGACAGTGCACCTTGTGGCTGTTCTGTTGTAAGACATGGTCATTCAGACAGAATTATCGGATGTAGGATAATTCCGACTGTTCTACGTGAACAAGTTGATCCCTACATGGGATCTGCAATGATATATGAACAAAGAAGCAGCAATAAAGATGTTACCAGTGCCACAGATTATGCATATTAGCTGAAGACTTCCATCATTGTTCTGCAATGGAAACTATGAAATAAAGCTCCCAATCATTATTTCTTTCATTTGAAAATCACCAAAATGTTACCATTTTTGTATGCCTTTTTAAACTGGACTTTCTCCCGAGCTCATATATATCAAAGTGTGACAATTTTGGGTAGACCCATGTGCTTTAAATTAAAATTGTATTGTCATCCTTCAGTTGTTTTCCTTTTTTGTTCTTTTCATTTTATTTATTTATTCTGAAGCTTAGAGATGATACTATATGTGAGACATATCTGTCCGGAAAAACCGGGTAGGCTAAATAAAGACAACAAACATGCCAATTTTCAAATTACGTACAGTGTACTTAATATACAAAATCTATAACAATACAAAATCACTCGCTGACTCTTCTGTCTTAATTCTTCAGCAGATCCAGAACCCAGCAATTGGTCAATTTCATGTGCACTTAAGAATTATTTGAAAACGCTCATAGCACGCAAAGGATATCTCAGGGGTGGAAGTCAAGAGGAGGAAAGATGCAGCAACCATCTGTGATCTGCTGGTCAGTTTCCTTTCAGTGGAAATGTATCAAATCTATAAAAAGAAATAATGACATCTAAACAATGCATTCAGAGACCTCTGCCTCAACTTTTTCGACTTATTTCGTTTTCCTTTGCACTGGATTTTCCCATAACTGCCAAGGAAGGATCGATCAAAATATCGAAAATCTGCTTGCTTGCCAAGTGCTTACCAAAATGGTGGACATTGCTTTGCTTCGTAGAAACACTACGTCATCACTTATTCCCAATTGTGAAATGGTTTCCTTTGGATGAACTATCTTATCCATTAAAAAACAAGCAAACTATATTACAACCTACAACAAGTATAAGAACCCAATATGACCTACCATTCTTATCAACAAATAAGTATGAAAAAGGGTAAGAGAAAGACAGACAAGACAGCCAGACAAAGACAGTGTGAGACAGCAAGACAGACAATATGGGGAAAAGACAGACAGATAGGCAGACTTACAGACACACGAGAGAAAGAGAAGACAGACATTGAGACAGAGAGAGAGAGAGAGAGGCACATTTCGCACAAGCTCCAAGCACATGACACATACACATAAACAATGTTGACTTGAGGTTGCAAAACAGCTTTCCACCTTATCCCATCTCACAACCACCACCATCATCACCACCCCTCTTCTCATCAATTGCATTGCCGTACATTACTACATCGTGCAGCCTTCACCTTGGCTATGATAATTTTTCAAGGTCAGGTCACATAAATAAAGGATCAAACTGATCTAACATTTCTAAGGCATATTCCAGTTTTGCAAAGTTGTGCATGGGTCCAAACTGATAGCATGAGCCCCAATAAACATGCTAATTGCTTCTTCAATTTCAGTGATATCAGGCCTAGTCCGATCTTCTCTAGGAAGTATGAAGGCCTTGTCCCCACACCAGATCTTCTGTATGAACTATGAAGGCATGTATGTCTAGTCACTGACGACGTCTGATAATGTTATTTTTGTTGTACTTCAGTCACTCTCCACAAACTCGTCCTTCTCAAAAAGCATTCAGTACATTTATCATAAATAACTTCCACCAGTTTGACGTGGCGGCTCTGCTTACAGCATCCAGGTCACATGGCTAAATGAGTCACAAGTGAAGCGAAACTAAAAATGTAAACAATGCGATCTCACCATCGACCGTTGCCGAACATAGTAAATTCAACAAAAGATGATTACAATACAAACTTTCCGATGATGGATAACCCTTACCAACACTACGTATTTGCAACACAGTTAATTATATCTGTATTCTACTGATCTAACATTTCTAAAGCATATTCCAGTTTGGAAAGTTTTAGAAAAAAAAAAAAAAAAAAACATTACCTTGCTAGCATTGTAGTAGTTGATTCCAATGGCTCTGCTGTGTAGAATAATTTTGGCGACTTCGAAAAACCATGGACCGACTTCGAGGTATCAGCCACGAGCGAACTTGTATGCAATCGTAACTTGCCCGATTGGAGGTTTGCCTGTTTTAACGGCTACGGTTTCGAAGACGCCAAAAAATAGGTTTTCAAGGCAGAAATGGTTATCATCACCAGCCGCCGTGGCGAAGTGGTTAGCGTCGCGGACTCCTGGCTGGGAGGTCGTGGGTTCGAATCCCATCAGTGTCATGTGGGTTTTTATTCCCCGACCGGCTCCTACCCAGAGTTGAGTTTGCTGCGGACTCAGCTGGGAAGACTGGGACCACACAGTCGAGTTTCATCCTCTTAATGGATGCGTTTCTGAGAGAGTTGCTCAAATTTCCTGACCAACACTGCAGGTGCCTGTATCTCTCGGGCCTGGTTGACGCCGGGATATATTATGAAAGGAAGCGTAGAGTACAGCCCTGTCATGTAGTCTCAGACCGAAATGGAAATCTGTAGCATCATCTTGATCATCTCATTCTCATCCATCAGCATTTTTTAAAAAAATGTCTCAGGTTCTGTGGCCCCTGATGCCCTGCTCTCATGGTGACCTCAATTTCGATGTTCTCTCCACGTCTGTGGCCTTGGATTGGTTCCGTCGGGGGTCACCGGTCATCGGTATCTGCGAGTCCATTGGGGCTGTCGTTGGACGGACGTGGTGGCGCCCTCCGGAGGGAGAGCTCACTCGCGCCGGCTCCGCGACTAAGCAGTTATTGTCGTCAGTGGAGGGCTAGTATGTGGTGCCCTGCGTATGTTTGATCAGAACAGGCGCCACTGAACACCACCGAGGTGACTCGACAGCAGTGCAGTGTCTCCTTCAGTGGGTTGCCTCTTGACGACTGGACATTGACTGCTCCCTGTGGATTGCCGGTGGCGGGGCTGCGGCGGGATCACCGGGCTGTGGCTGTGGACGGGGGTGTCGGAATGAGCGGCGTGGGTGCACTGCCTCTGAGGTGGCGCAGAAGTTGGGACAGCAAAAAAAAAATTATCATTATTAAAAAAAAAAATTTAAAAAAAAAAACTAAGATGGAAATTTCGATGAGGTACATCGCGGGTTTCCTCCATCTTGCCCTCTTGAATTTCTTCAGCCAATAGGCCTACATAGAAGGCATAGGAAAATTTATTCAGCCAAGACATTTATGAATCGTTCTTTGACCTGAAACTCCGTTTTAATGAGTTTTTTTGTTCCTTTTCTAACCTGTGGGAATTGACTTTAACACTATGACAGCCTTGATATGGCCAGGGGTAGTCAGGTGGGTTGTGTAAACACTGTGAATTAAATTGCACTGACTTCAGTAAGCTGGGCGTCAAACCTCCGGTATCTTCTTACTTTTGTTTTCTTTTGACCATCACCACAATGCATAGTCTGTATGTTGATGACAGATGTCCATTTGGATGCTGATTTCAGGGTGTGACGTAACGCATTAGAAAATGCGGCCTTTTTATGGTGGACATTGCTTTGCTTCGTATAAACACTACGTCATCACTTATTCCCAATTGTGAAATGGTACCTGTTTCCTTTGGATGAACTATCTTATCCATTAAAAAACAAGCAAACTATATTACAACCTACAACAAGTATAAGAACCCTGTATGACCTACCATTCATATCAAGTATGGGAAAAGGGTAAGAGAGACAGACAGACAAGACAGACAAAGAGAGAGTGAGACAGCAAGACAGACAAAAGGGAAAAGACAGACAAATAGGCAGACTTACAGACACACAAGAGAAAGAGACAGACACTGAGACAAAGAAAGAGGGATATATATATATATATAAAAGAGAGAGAGAGAGAGAGAGAGAACCAGACTGACAAAAAAAATCAAACATTTATGCACCTAAACATAGCGACACACATTTTGCACAGGTTCCAAGCACATGACGCACACACATAATCAATGTTGACTTGAGGTTGCAAAACCGCTTTCCACCTTATCCCATCTCTCAACGACCACCATCATCACCACCCCTCTTCTCATCTATTGCATTGCAGCACATCACTACATCATGCAGCCTTCACCTTGGCTATGATAATTTTTCAAGGTCAGGTCACATAAACCAAGGTTCAAACTGATGTAACGTTCTACAGTATATTCCAGTTTTGCAAAGTTGTGCATCCCCAATAAACACGCAAGTTGCTTCAATTTCAGTGATATCAGGCCTAGTCCCCACACCAGATCTTCTCTATGAAGTATGAAGGCCTAATCCCCACACCAGATCTTCTCAATGAAGTTTGAAGGCCTATCCTAGTCCCCACACCAGATCTTCTCTATGAAGTATGAAGGCCTAGTCCCCACACCAGATCTTCTCTATTAAGTATGAAGGCATGTATGTCTAGTCGCTGACGACGTGTGATAATGTTATTTTTGTTGTATTTCAGTCACTCTCCCCCAAACTCGTCCTCAAAAAGTATTCAGTGCATTTATCATAAATAACTTCCACCAGTTTGACGTGGCGGCTCTGCTTACAGCATCCAGGTCACATGGCTAAATGAGTCACAAGTGAAGCGAAACTAAAAATGTAAACAATGCGATCTCACCATCGACCGTTGCCGAACATAGTAAATTCAACAAAAGATGATCGCGTTACAAACTTTTGGAAGACTGATAACCCTTACCAACACTGCGTATTTGCAACACAGTTAATTTTATCTGTATTCTACCGTTCCTAGAAAAAAATACCTTGCTAGGATAGTCGTAGTAGATTCCAACGGCTCTGTTGTCTAAAGCAATTTTGGCGACTTCGAAAAACCATGGACCGACTTCGAGGTATCAGCCGCGAGCAAACTTGTATGCAATCGTAGTTGCCTGATTGGAGTTTTGCTTGTTTTAAGGTCTACGGTTTCGAAGACGCCAGAATAGGTTTTCAAGGCTGAAATGGTTATCATCAGTCAAAAAAAAAAAAAAAAAAAAATAAAAAATAAAAATAAAATAAAAAAAAAAAATAAAATAAAATAAAAAAACTAAGATGGAATTCCGATGAGGTACATCGTGGTTCCTCCATCTTGCCTTCTTGAATTTCTTCAGACAATAGCGTACTTAGAAAGCATAGGAAAATTATTCAGCCAAGACATTTATGAATCGTTCTTTAACCTGAAACTCCGTTTTAATGAGTTTTTTTTTGTTCCTTTTCTAACCTGTGGGAATTGACTTTAACACTATGACAGCCTTGATATGACCAGGGTAGTCAGGTGGGCTGTAAACACTATGAATTAAAATTGCACTGACCTTCAGTAAGCTGGGCGTCAAACCTCCGGTATCTTCTTTTTGTTTTTCTTTTGACCATCACCACAATGCATAGTCTGTATGTTGATGACAGATGTCCATTTGGATGCTGATTTCAGGGTGTGACGTAACGCATTAGAAAATGCGGCCTTTTTATGGTGGACATTGCTTTGCTTCGTAGAAACACTACGTCATCACTTATTCCCAATTGTGAAATGGTACCTGTTTCCTTTGGATGAACTATCTTATCCATTAAAAAACAAAGCAAACTATATTACAACCTACTACAACAAGTAAGAACTCTTTATGATGTACCATTCTTATGAATAAATCAAGTATGGGAAAAGGGTAAGAGACAGACAGACAGACAAGACAGACAGAGAGAGTGAGACAGCAAGACAGGCAAAGGGAAAAAGACGGACTAATAGGCAGACTGACAGACACACGGGAGAAAGCAAAAGAGACAGACACTGAGACAAAGAAAGAGGGATATATATATATATATATAGAGAGAGAGAGAGAGAGAGAGAGAACCAGACTGACAAAAAAGATCAAAACGTGTATGCACCTATACATAGCGACACATATTTCGCACCGGTTCCAAGCACATGACGCACACACATAATGTTGACTGGAGGTTGTGAAACAGCTTTCCACCTTATCCCATCTCTCAACGACCACCATCATCACCACCCCTCTTCTCATCTATTGCATTGCAGCACATCACTACATCATGCAGCCTTCACCTTGGCTATGATAATTTTTTCAAGGTCAGGTCACATAAATCAAGGTTCAAACTGATGTAACGTTTCTACAGTATATTCCAGTTTTGCAAAGTTGTGCATGGGTCCAAATTGATAATATGAGCCCCCCAATAAACATGCTAGTTTCTTCTTCAATTTCAGTGATATCAGGCCTAGTCCCCACACCAGATCTTCTCTATGAAGTATGAAGGCCTAAGTCCCCACACCAGATCTTCTCTATGAAGTATAAAGGCATGTATGTCTAGTCACTGACGACGTCTGATAATGTTATTTTTGTTGTACTTCAGTCACTCTCCTCAAACTCGTCTTTCTCACAAAGTATTCAGTGCAGTGCGTTTATCATAAATAACTTCCACCAGTTTGACGTGGCGGCTCTGCTTACAGCATCCAGGTCACATGGCTAAATGAGTCACAAGTGAAGCGAAACTAAAAATGTAAACAATGCGATCTCACCATCGACCGTTGCCGAACATAGTAAATTCAACAAAAGATGATCGCGTTACAAACTTTTGGAAGACTGATAACCCTTACCAGCACTGCGTATTTGCAACACAGTTAATTTTATCTGTATTCTACCGTTCCTAGAAAAAAATACCTTGCTAGGATAGTCGTAGTAGATTCCAACGGCTCTGTTGTCTAGAGCAATTTTGGCGACTTCGAAAAAAACCATGGACCGACTTCGAGGTATCAGCCGCGAGCGAACTTGTATGCAATCGTATTCGCCCGATTGGAGGTTTGCTTGTTTCCTCCATCTTGCCTTCTTGAATTTCTTCAGCCAATAGCGTAATTAGAAGGCATAGGAAATTTATTCAGCCAAGACATTTATGAATCGTTCTTTAACCTGAAACTCCGTTTTAATGTTTTTTTTGTTGTTGTTTGTTGTTTTTAGCTTTTCTAACATGTGGAATTGACTTTAACACTATGACAGCCTTGATATGGCCAGGGTAGTCAGGTGGGTTGTGTAAACACTGTGAATTGAATTGCACTGACCTTCAGTAAGCTGGGCATCAAACCTCTGTATCTTCTTACTTTTGTTTTTCTTTTGACCATCACCACAATGTATAGTCTGTACAGATGTCCATTTGGATGCTGATTTCAGGGTGTGATGTAATGCTTCAGAATATGCAGACTTTTTGCATTTTTATCAATAATTTGATGCATTGGAGGATAACCCACAACGTTTCTACCTGAACTATTGGATCCCTGCATGGGATCTTCAGTGAACCCACGACTTTTCTACCTGAACTATTCGATCTCTGTATGGGATCTTCATTGAACCCACGACTTTTCTACCTGAACTGTTGGATCCCTGCATGGGATCTTCAAGGATTGTTGAAGGAATAGGCAGCAGTAAAGACGTTACCAGTGTCCAAGATCATGCAGAACAGCCAGATGTTTTCATCATTTTTTCTTCAGTGGAACTAGTTGATGTGTTTCAGTGCAAGATCCTTTATATCATTTGGATTTTGTTCTCTTTCAGCCTGTATGGTTGGTGTCCATTTTACTCCAGTTATTTTCCCCATCATCTTGCATTCTTCACATCCGGTTTCCTATCTCCATCTAGAAAGTTTATGCAGCCACGAAGCTGGCACACACACTCGCTGCTTCAGCATGTAGTCGCAACTCATATTTTGCCTCTGGTGGAACCGAAGTCATTGCTGTTAGTTTGTTTGTTTTGGGGGGAGAAGTGTGTCTTTGTTTTTGTGAGCCTCCATCCCCCAATCGTTCCCACTTTTTGAAATATTTCATAGTGTCTTTTGTTTTGTGCTTGAGGTAATCTTTACATTGAAACATAACTTCTGAATTTCTTTTAACATTTTACCTCTTTGAAAGCGGAAGGTCCCAACATTGTTCTTGCTTGGGTTCCCGGTCATGTTGGCATTCAGGGAAATGAAATGGCTGATCGTTTGGCCAAAAATGCCAAAACAAGGGAACTAACATACCTGTCCCCTACTCAGATTTGAAACCTCTGACAGGAGGACTGGAATTCACAGACAGATAACAAAACTTTCCAGATCCGTCCAAAGCCGAAAGAGTTCCTCTCATCTATCTCCGGTGGTCGCAAAGATTAAAACGATTTTGTGCCGGCTGCATACTGGCCATTCGTTTTTAACTCATTCGTACCTAAAGAGTGAAGAAGCTCCATGGTGCATTCCATGTCATCTACCACTCACACTGAAACATTCTTTTAGTGTGTTTGGGATTTGCATGATGTGAGACATAAACATTTTACAGCAGACGCAATGAAAATCATGTTCAGAGATGTTCAACCTAATGTGGTCTTTGAATTTCTGTAAGAGATAACCTGTTTCATCTGATCTGAGATTTTACAGTAGAAAGATTTTTAATAACATTTCGGGTGTGTGTTTAGAAGGTGTATTTTAAAGGGTTTTTGTGAATGAATGACTTGAGTTGACTTCCAAATGGTGACAGCCCTGATATGGCCCATTGTGGTCAGTTTGGCTGTAAGCAACATTATTTACCTTACCTTACTCTGAAATGTATAGAACTTCTCATTCTCTTTAACACTCTGTCTGCTTTGAAGGCCATTGCTGGCTGTAACCTCAAGCATCTTCAGCTGCTCAGTGTACCTGAACTGTACAGCTCTGTAACAGCTATTGGTCACGACATGGCATTCCAGGCATTGTGGTGGCTGCTCTGCTCAACTGGGCCACAAAGACAGAGCTGAGCAGCGCATTGAGGTGGCTGCTCAACTGGGCCACAAAGACAGAGCTGAGCAGCGCATTGAGGTGGCTGCTCAACTGGGCCACAAAGACAGAGCTGAGCAGCATGTCCGTCCTTCACACCGATCTGAAACCATTGACTTCAGTGTAGTGACAGCCCTGATTTGGTCCTTTGCGTCGGCTGGCTATGAGCATTCTTTCCCGGTCTTTCGGCATTCGAGGCAGTGAAGTGGTAGATCAACTTGTCAAGAGTGCTACAGAGAAAGAGTTGAGCCGACAGGCGTCGGCTGGGCTATGAGCATTCTTTCCCGGTCTTTCGGCATTCGAGGCAGTGAAGTGGTAGATCAACTTGTCAAGAGTGCTACAGAGAAAGAGTTGAGCCGACAGTCTATACCACACACTGATCCGGAACCCAAAGTTCTGGCTTCTGTCAAAGACCTTTGGCAAGGGGAATGGATGTCGCAGACGGATAGCAAACTCTTCCAAACCCGTGCGAACCTGGAGTTTTTTGCCGTGTGCCGGTGGCAGCCGTGAAGAAGAAACAGTCCTGTGCCGTTTGCACTCAGGCCTCTCCTGTCTTGGCCCACTCGTGTCTGTGAAAAGGTTAAGAAGCTCCGTGGTGCATTCCACGTGATGTGAAACACGTTTCTAGAGAGTGTTGGGACTTGCATGATATTAGTTGTAAATACTTTACAGCAGTGAAGAGTTTTGTCAGAGATGACCCACCTGATGTGGTTTTTGAGTTTCTGCAAGAAATCAACATTTTTTCAACTGACACCAAATTTTATGGAAGAAAGATTTATCTGTTTTAATGAGTTGTGTTTGTGGTGGTGTTGTCGTCGTTGATTTAAACCAGAGAGTTGACTTCAACGAGGTCATAGCCCTGATATGGCCTTGGCTGTTAACTGCATTCTGTCTCTCTGTCTCTGTCTCTGTCTGTCTTTCTCTCTCACTGTCTCTTTCTCTGTCTGTATGTCTCTGTCTGTCTCTGTCTGTCTGTCTGTCTCTCTCTCTCTCTCTCTCTCTCTCTCTCTCTCTCTCTCTCTCTCTCTTGAAACGAACTCAGCAATGTCCCACCTGTGTGTGTGTTTTTTTAGTCAGTTTTTGGGGGGTCTTGTGCGTTGAATTCAAGACGGTGATACCCTGATATGACCCTTTGCGGTCGGCAGGGCTGTAAGCACCATTACCGTACCTTACTATGTGATTTGATTTGTTTAATCTATTTTGTGAGTTGTTATATGCCCTTTGCGGTCGGCTGGGCTTTAAACAACAATCTCTATTTATCTGTGAGTTTCTGAACAAGACAAACAACGGCTATCTGCTCTTCTGATCTAAGATTTCATAGTGGTTTTTTTTTTTTGTTTGTTTGTTTGTTTGTTTGTGTTTTTTTAGTAAATCTATTAAGAGTTGCGAGAATTATTTGTACTCTATTCTGAGAGATGCCTACAACGCGGTAACAGCGCAGATATGGCCTTTCGCGGTCTCTCTCTCTCTCTCTCTCTCTCTCTCTCTCTCTCTCTCTCTCTCTCTCTCTCTAAAGGATTGTGTGAATGTGTATGTTTTTTATTTTGTTTTTGATGACTTGGGAGTTCATTTCAACGCGGTGACAGCCCTGATATGGCCCTTTGCGGTCGGCTGGGCTATAACCAACATTATCTTACCTTACCCCCCCCCCCCCTCTCTCTCTCTCTCTCTCTCTCTCTCTCTCTCTCTCTCTCTCTGGCTTCTTTCTTTTTTATTTCAGCGAGGCGTGTCCCCCAGTGGACATCAGCTCCGTGGCCAACCCCCGCCTGTCGGTGGACGCCATCTGGGAGGCCACCAGCCTCAACTATGACGTCACACAGCTGGGCTCCCCGGGCCCCGGCCCAACGGCGAGGGTCGCTGAAGCAGCTGGACATCTGAAGATTTGAGGGTGCAGTGCTGGCGGCATGGGTGGCTTTGGGTTCTCTGTGGGGTGGACCTCGTCCGGTCTTCTCCTCACACCTGCTGTCCACGGAGCAGCAGCGACGTTGGAGTGAAGTGATGAATGGCTACAGGCTGACTTTTTCTTCTATTTTTTTTTTGACATGTAAATATTTAAGCAGAAAGCAGAAGGGTAGAGAGTGAATGTGATGTAGGGTGTGCTTGCTTTCTTTTTTTTTTTTTTTTTTTTTTTTTTTGTTTCCTTTTTTTTAATTGAAAACATAACCGAGGGATAATGGATCTAGTGTCGCGGAGAAACCTGTGGAAGTTTTAGCGTTCATTCCCCGAGTCCCGTTGTTTACGAACGTGTTGGGTGAAATGGGTGTGTAAACAGTGAGGTGAAGCTTACAGATGGACAAACACAGTGAGATGAAGCTTACAGATGGACAATACAGGAACGTGAAGCTTACAGATGGACAACACAGTGACGTGAAGTTTACAGATGGACAACACAGTGAGGTGATGCTTACAGATGGAGAAGACAGTGAGTTGAAGCGTACAGATGGAGAACACAGGGAGGTGAAGCTTACAGATGGAGAAGACAGTGAGTTGAAGCGTACAGATGGAGAACACAGGGAGGTGAAGCTTACAGATGGACAACACAGGGAGGTGAAGCTTACAGATGAACAACACAGTGGCGTGAAGCTTACAGATGGAGAACACAGTGAGGTGATGCTTACAGATGGAGAACACAGTGAGATGAAGCTTACAGATGAACATAGTGAGATGAAGCTTACAGATGGATAACACAGGGAGGTGAAGCTTACAGATGAACACAGTGAGGTAAATCTTACAGATGGACAACACAGTGAGGTGCAGCTTAAAGATGAACACAGTGAGGTGAAGCTTACAGATGGAGAACACAGGGAGGTGAAGCTTACAGATGGAGAACACAGGGAGGTGAAGTTTACAGATGGAGAAGACAGGGAGGTGAGGCTTACAGATGGAGAAGACAGGGACATGAAGCTTACAGATGGAGAAGACAGTGAGTGAAGCTTACAGATGAACAACACAGTGGCGTGAAGCTTACAGATGGATAAGGCAGTGAGGTGAAGCTTACAGATGGATAAGGCAGTGAGGGTAAGCTTACAGATGGAGAAGACAGGGAGGTGAAGCTTACAGATGGAAACACAGTGAGGTGAAGCTTACAGATGGAGAACACAGGGAGGTGAAGTTTACAGATGGAGAAGACAGTGAGGTGAAGCTTACAGATAGAGAGCACAGGGAGGTGAAGTTTACAGATGGAGAACACAGGAAGGTGAAGCTTACATATGGAGAAAAAAGGGAGGTGAAGTTTACAGATGGAGAACACAGGGAGGTGAAGCTTACAGATGAACACAGTGAGGTGAAGCTTACAGATGGAGAACACAGTAAGGTGAAGCTTACAGATGGAGAACACAGTAAGGTGAAGCTTACAGATGGAGAAGACAGGGAGGTGAAGCTTACAGATGAACACAGTGAGGTGAAGCTTACAGATGGAGAACACAGGGAGGTGAAGCTTACAGATGGAGAACACAGTAAGGTGAAGCTTACAGATGGAGAAGACAGGGAGGTGAAGCTTACAGATGAACACAGTGAGGTGAAGCTTACAGATGGAGAACACAGTAAGGTGAAGCTTACAGATGGAGAAGACAGGGAGGTGAAGCTTACAGATGAACACAGTGAGGTGAAGCTTACAGATGGAGAACACAGTAAGGTGAAGCTTACAGATGGAGAAGACAGGGAGGTGAAGCTTACAGATGGAGAACACAAGGAGGTGAAGTTTACAGATGGAGAACACAAGGAGGTGAAGCTTACAGATGGAGAAGACAGGGAGGTGAAGCTTACAGATGGAGAAGACAGTGAGGTGAAGCTTACAGATGGAGAACACAGTAAGGTGAAGCTTACAGATGGAGAGCACAGGGAGGTGAAGCTTACAGATGGAGAACACAGTAAGGTGAAGCTTACAGATGGAAACACACGGGAGGTGAAGCTTACAGATGGAGAACACAGTAAGGTGAAGCTTACAGATGAGAACACAGTAAGGTGAAGCTTACAGATGGAGAACACAGGGAGGTGAAGCTGACAGATGGAGAAGACAGTGAGGTGAAGCTTACAGATGGAGAACGGGCGTGGCACGAAAGATCGGGACCTCAACGAAAAATGATGTGTGGGAACATTTGGAGGAAAACAGGGAGTGAGTGAGTGTGTGTGTGTGTGTGTGTGTGTGTGTGTGTGTGTGTGTGTGTGTGAAAACGTTAGATGTTCACGAACGAGGAGAGTTTCGCAGTGAAGCAAAGAAAGCGAAAGTATGTGAAGGTTGGGTGAAACGTGCACTAGGCTTGCATTTACATACATTTTGGTCTAAATGTGCAGAGACACATTTAGGTACGAAAACATGTGCCCCTCGTATGCATCCAAATGTTGACAAACTGGGGTGTGAATGTTTCCCGCTGCACGCACGCAGAAACCACATCGATCCATACGAGTGAGGAAAGTGTCCGAGGTTGAGGTGAATACACGTGTCAAGATGAAGGTTGACGTAGGTCAAGATGAGGAAGGTTGAGTGTGTCAAGATGAGGAGAAGGTTGCCGTGTGTCAAGATGAGGAAAAGGTTGACGTGTGTCAAGATGAGGAGAAGGTTGACGTGTGTCAAGATGAGGAGAAGGTTGACGTGTGTCAAGATGAGGAGAAGGTTGACGTATGTCAAGATGAGGAAAAGGTTGACGTGTGTCAAGATGAAGGTTGATGTGTGTCAAGATGAGGAGAAGGTTGACTTGTGTCAAGATGAGGAGGTGGTTGACGTGTGTCAAGATGAGGAGGTGGTTGACGCGTGTCAAGATGAGGAGGTGGTTGACGCGTGTCAAGATAAGGAGAAGGTTGACGTGTGTCAAGATGAGGAAGGTTGATGTGTGTCAAGATGAGGAGAAGGTTGACGTGTGTCAAGATGAGGAAGGTTGACGTGTGTCAAGATGAGGAAGGTTGAGTGTGGCAAGATGAGGAAGGCTGGCGTGTGTCAAGATGAGGAAGGTTGACGTATGTCAAGAGAGGAAGGTTGACGTGTGCTAAGATGAGGAGAAGGTTGACGTGTGTCAAGATTAGGAGAAGGTTGACGTGTCAAGATTAGGAGAAGGTTGACGAGTGTCAAGATGAGGAAGGTTGACGTGTGTGTCAAGATGAGGAAGTCTTAAATAAATGTCAGCGAACCGCCCAGGGAAACGTGGACAAACGAGTCACAAGACAAAACACAACACGTTTCGTCCTCTTAGGTCTTCTTCAGGTGAGACAAAAACTTTTCGTTATTTCATTCGTTTTTTGTCTCACCTGAAGAAGACCTAAGAGGTCGAAACGCTTGTGTTTTTGTCTTGTGACTCGTTTGTCCACGTTTCTCTGGGTGGTTTGCTGACATTTATTTCAGATTTGTTTAGATATCCGCCTGCAGTCGTCTCCCTTTGCAACAAGATGAGGAAGGCTGACGTGTGTCAAGATGAGGAGGAGGTTGACGTGTGTCAAGATGAGGAAGGTTGACGTGTGTCAAGATGAGGAAGGTTGACGTGTGTCAAGATGAGGAAGGTTGACGAGTGTCAAGATGAGGAACGTTGACATATGTCAAGATGAGGAAGGTTGACGTGTATCAAGATGAGGAGGAGGTTGACGTGTGTCAAGATGAGGAAGGTTGACGTGTGTCAAGATGAGGAAGGTTGACGAGTGTCAAGATGAGGAACGTGACATATGTCAAGATGAGGAAGGTTGACGTGTATCAAGATGAGGAGGAGGTTGACGTGTGTCAAGATGAGGAGAAGGTTGACGTGTGTCAAGATGAGGAGAAGGTTGACGTGTGTCAAGATGAGGAGAAGGTTGACGTGTGTCAAGATGAGGAGGAGGTTGACGTGTGTCAAGTGAGGAGGAGGTTGACGTGTGTCAAGATGAGGAAGGTTAACGTGTGTCAAGATGAGGAAGGTTGACGTGTGTCAAGATGAGGAAGGTTGACGTGTGTCAAGATGAGGAGGGTTGACGTCTGTCAAGATGAGGAGGGTTGACGTGTGTCAAGATGAGGAAGGTTGACGAGTGTCAAGATGAGGAAGGTTGACGTGTGTCAAGATGAGGATGGTTGAGTGTGTCAAGATGAGGAGGGTTGACGTGTGTCAAGATGAGGAGGGTTGACGTGTGTCAAGATGAGAAGGTTAACGTGTGTCAAGATGAGGAAGGTTGACGTGTGTCAAGATGAGAAAGGTTGACGTGTGTCAAGAGATGAGGAAGGTTGATGGCAAAATGAGGAGTCAGAACAAGCCCCGATTCTCTGAGGTGCCGTCAGTCATCAGCAGAGAAAGATGGCTGCCAAAATGTCTGAATGTCGAAAGACTGTCGCTTTGCATCGTCAAACAAAGACATATGGCGATAATCGTGCTAAATACGTCATGAAATATTGATGAATAATAATAACAAAAATGGTGAAGTACGTCAAGAAATTGTGACCAATTTCTAAAGATGTTGACGAAAGAAAAAACGTGTTACAACACCCTTGAAATGTTGACGACTGTGAAAACTGTTTTTAGTTATATTTCTGGTGTCTTGTTAGTTTCGTCATACCGAGTCAAAAGAAATGTTAAAACGCTTCACGGTTTAAGAAATGTATGTAGATAGACGCATCCTCAACCACCATGGTTAGAAAAAAAAAGATGCAAGTAAATGTGTCATGCAGCTGTATAACAGAAAAACCTATTGACATGAAAACTATAGTGAAACGTGGACGAATGAGGAAGCTTGTGTTAGATGAAAAGAAAACAAAATCTAGGAATTCTCCAGAGAGACAGCAGTACGCTGCACCCAGTTCCACATCAGGATTTCGGCAGCCATCCCCTCTTACGTACGAATGACTCTGTACCCGATCAAAGTTGACAGGCATATCAAATGGATATGACTGATAAGGTGTGCTCAGGGTATGTTCATTTAAGTTTCTGAGGAAGGCAAGTGGTTGTTGGAAAATCGGAAATAACAGCCGTAAATAATGAACTTGTGGACTCGAACTGTAAAAATATCGAACAAACGCCAGTATGGAAGATTGGTCTACTTTTGAAGCTTGATCATACTTGCCCATACAAACGAATAATCAGCCAAGAGCTGGACTAATGAACAGTAGCCGGATTAAAGGAAGTTTCTGCAGATGAAGAAAACGTGTGTATGAAAGCCTGTTGATAGGTGCCTGAGGGACTGGCTTCAATGGTACGAATGGAAACGAACAGTGGAGGATCTATTTCCCTTGCAGTGAATGAAGTTGAAGCTCGTCTGCATGATCATTGAAACGTCAAAGGTGGGAGCTGATGTCATGATCTCCTTAAACACCAATGTTAGATGTTAGTGAGGTATGTCACTGTGGTACAGTCACTGTCTCATTGTGGTGTGTTTTTTTGTTGTCTCTGCGAGGTAGTGTGCGCGTGTTGATGTGGTTCTGCCATTGTTTATTTGGGGGGAGGTACCTGTGTTACTGAGCAGCTGTCAGGGTCTTGATGTCGTTGTGTAGTAAGAGGTGTGTGTCACTATGGTGATGGCACTGTGGTGTTGTCACTATGTCACTGTCATTGCCAGTGTGAGATGATGAACGTGTCCTTCTCACTGTGAATCGTCCCAGGGCTTCCAGAGAGAGGTGGATGATACCTTCACCATTTTGTCATAGTCGTTTTTACTGTTCGTTTTTTTTTGTTTCCTGTAGAAAACATACTTGTTCAAAGAAAGATGGTTTACATGTATGATGGTTGAGTTCTGTTCCTTTTGGTCATTAATTTGCACGTTAATTTACAAGGTAGTGCTTTTAACGAAACATGAACTTTTGAACGGTGACTTTCAACGCGGTGACACCCCAGGTAAGACCCGTTGCGGTCGTTTGGGCCGTAAGCAAGATGAACTGAATATACATACATCAAGTGTTCCCCTTTTCTTTTCAAAACGATCTTTCATCGAAACTTCCCAAATTATCATGTACATATTTCAATAAATGCTTTTCCATTCTACACTGGTGCTGATAGGAAGCGGACAAATAATAATAGTTGATCTGTCCTTTTAAAAACATAACCTAAGAAAAAAAAGATTTACGATTTTCTCCGAGAAGATTATGCTAGATTTTTTTTTTAATCCGAAATGGTACATCTGTTTTTGTGGTTGCTCTCTAGGTCCGTAGGGGTCCTGGAGTTAGGGTCACGTGACCCAACAGTGGAAGGAACTGCTTCCTGTTTGTGAGGAGCTCTGAAGTGTAGGAAGCGTTCAGGTGCTCTGAGTGTATCGGGCAGGAAGGGAAAAGGACCGTTTATGGGATCGTCAAGGTCAACCGGAACTCGGCAACCTGGAGTAGATCAGCCACAAGGACAGAGAAGAAAGAAGCAGACTTCAGAGGCCTCTGTCAGTGTGGGTCATTGCAGTCAGTGTGTGGGTCATTGCAGTCGGGTGTGTGGGTCATTGCAGTCTATGTGTCAGTGTATGGGTCATTGCAGTCAGTGTGTTGGTCATTGCAGTGTGTGGTCATTGCAGTCAGTGTGGGGGTCATTGCAGTCGGTGTGTCAGTGTGTGCGTCACTGCAGTCAGTGTGTGGGTCATTGCAGTCGGTGTGTTGGTGTGTGGGTCACTGCAGTCAGTGTGTGGGTCTTTGCAGTCGGTGTGTCATTGTGTAGGTCATTGCAGTCAGTGTGTGGGTCGTTGCAGTCAATGTGTGGGTCATTGCAGCCAGTGTGTGGGTCATTGCAGTGTGTCATTGTGTGGGTCATTGTAGTCGGTGTGTCATTGTGTGGTAATTGCAGTCAGTGTGCGAGTGATTGCAGTGTGTGTGTCATTGCAGTCGGTGTGTCATTGTGTGGGTCATTGCAGTGTGTTAGTGTGTTTCATTGTAGTCGGTGTGTCATTGTGTGGGTCATTGCAGTCAGTGTGTGGGTCATTGCAGTGGGTCATTGTGTGGGTCATTGTAGTTGGTGGGTCATTGTGTAGGTCACTGCAGTCAGTGTGTGGTCACTGCAGTCAGTGTGGGGTCATTCATTGCAGTCAGATTATCAGTGTGCGGGTCATTGCAGTGTGTCAGTGTGTGGGTCATTTCAGTCAGTGTGTCAGTGTGTGGGTCATTGCGGTCAGTGTGTGGGTCATTGCGGTCAGTGTGTGGGTCATTGCAGTGTCAGTGTGTGGGTCATTGCAGTCAGTGTGTGGGTCATTGCAGTCGGTGGTCATGAACACAAGAAGTTTGAGCTGTATACACATGTCGTAGTAGCCCGCGATGTTCTAGACACAGGGAGTCTCTTTAGTTGTCAGTGTATCGGTCGGCAATCCCAGTCCGACAGGTTTGCCAACAGGGGCCTGCATGCTGGTCTTTCCTCCATCCACATGGCCTTCTTCGTGGTCAAAGTGATGAAGCTCAGGTAGAGACCCATTTGTACTGAAAAAGGGTTGTGTGAATGAGGGTCTTTTTTTAATGACTCAGTTCACTTCAATGTGGTGACAGCCCTGGCGTGGCCCTTTGCGGTCGGCTGGGCTGTAAGCAACAGTGTTGTGCTGAAGACCACACCGATCCATGGGCGATATGAGCCATCCTTTCACTACCCACCTCACCCCCCCCCCCCCCTCCCAAATTACATTTTGAGGTCATCCTAACCCGAAGTGGAGGCGATTCACTACACACGCATACAAAAAAAAAGACAACCAATGTTAGGTAGGCACTCAAGATCTGACCAGGGCATTGGGCCAATGCGTAGGTCAGACATCTGCAAAGTCGTAGCCACGAGACCCTCTTCTTCAGTTCTCTCATCTTAGTTGTTAATTCATTTATCCATCAGCTTTAAATCATGAGTAGTGTGGTCTCAAAACTTAGCGGATGTAGTGTAGCGAATAATAAGGGACTAGTCCGCACGCAGTGAAGCCTCCTTGAAAAAACACGAACTGAAAATGGAGGCGATTTTACCTTGTGCGGGTCAGTTCGAAGTAGATGAGGGTCAGCGACATACCATCACCTTAAGTGGTCGAGGACCGTGGACTGTGAGATCTGTCATCGTCGACCCATGTAGTATGAAGCCCGTGGGGTACTGACATGAGGGGAGGGATCATTTCCTGATCGTGCGTCAGCGTCAATTATGTGTCCACCAAAACAGGAACTTAACACTACACACCCATCAGAATTCGTTAACGGTACTTGTTGCAGCAACTAAAATAGTGTGAATGTTTGAATGATGTAAATCCATGAAAGATGTAACACTGTCGTTTGTAGCCGAGTTATTGGACTTAAACGTTTAACGCCACGTCGATGTCTCCGTCAACAAAACAATGATCTGCAACAAGATCGTACAAGACGCTGAGGTCGTCGTCATGTTGTGTCCCTGTCAGACAGCAAACTGCTCTGCCGCCAGCGGAAAGTGATTTCCGCCACCACTGCAAGTGGCTTGTCATTTAATACGTCATACATGGCTGACGTTTCCTGTCAGTTTGGTTCTGCACGTGCGTACCCAGACATCCGCAAAGTGTAGGTTCAGTGTGTTCTTGTCAACTATGGCAGTTTTCAGGGTCCAGTTCAGCTGGGGTTGGTCAGAGTCCGGTTCAGCTGGAGTTGGTCAAGAGTCCGGTTCAGCTGGGGTTGGTCAGGGTCCAGTTCAGCTGGAGTTGGTCAAGAGTCCGGTTCAGCTGGGGGGTTGGTCAAGAGTCCGGTTCAGCTGGGGTTGGTCAGAGTCCGGTTCAGCTGGAGCTGGTTCCTCCTGAAAGAATTTGGCAGCAGTTTGACCAGTAAATGACAACCTAGGGCTGCAGTCTGCGACGCCACAATCAAGGAGGATACAGTGCAGACATGGGCAGCCTGGTTGTCCCACGCGCTGATAGGCAAGTGACGCAGACATACGTCGACCTCGTTATCTCCTGCCATTCTAACTTCTTGGGAGTCACAGAGATGCAGACTGGGAGCAGTCAGCGGAGGAGAAAAGATCAAGTCTGTCTACAACACGCGCTGCGAGTGACACTGACTACTGCATTCATTGAGCATTGTGTGTAGCACACTAGCACAGGTGTGGTCACCTCACACTGCGAGTCGTCGTGCCGCTTCGCATGTTTTGAATTAATCAACCTTTCGTGCGATAGCAAGACACTACTCCGTCAATAGGTGCGAGGGAAGGAATCGCATAACAAGTTTGTCGATGAACGCAAGAGAAGTAATCGCGTAATAGTTTGTCCATGAGTGCAAGGGAAGTAATCACATAATAGTTTGTCCACGAGTGCAAGGGAAGTAATCACACAATACAGATGCAGATACAGATTGCGATAGGCCATGATCGTTATCTTTGTCTGCTTGTACTGTTACGTGGCCTAACGTTTTAAATGTTTAAGTGTTTAAGTTCCCAAAGCCTTGTGGTCTGTAAATGTTAAAAAGTGTTTAAGTTCCCACAGTCTTGTGGTCTGTAAATGTTTAAAGTGTTTAAGTTCTCAAAGCCTTGTGGTCTGTAAATGTTAAAAAGTGTTTAAGTTCCCAAAGCCTTTTGGTCTGTAAATGTTTAAAGTGTTTAAGTTCTCAAAGCCTTTTGGTCTGTAAATGTTTAAAGTGTTAAGTTCCCAAAGCCTTGTGGTCTGTAAATGTTAAAAAGTGTTTAAGTTCCCAAAGCCTTTTGGTCTGTAAATGTTTAAAGTGTTTAAGTTCTCAAAGCTTTGTGGTCTGTAAATGTTTAAAGTGTTTAAGTTCCCAAAGCCTTGTGGTCTGTAAATGTTTAAAGTGTTTAAGTTCCCAAAGCCTTTTGGTCTGTAAATGTTTAAAGTGTTTAAGTTCTCAAAGCCTTGTGGTCTGTAAATGTTTAAAGTGTTTAAGTTCCCAAAGCCTTTTGGTCTGTAAATGTTTAAAGTGTTTAAGTTCCCAAAGCCTTGTGGCCTCAGTGGCAGTGAAAGGTCAGAGGGTCACCGTGTGTCCTGAGCACGGCATGAGGAAAGGCATGCCCATCCTCTCCGTACGTCGCGCCTGTAACCTTCCTGAACTGATGTTCTAGATAGATGATAATCCAGTCCCTCACACTGTCATGTGTGCGAGCCTTGAAAGAAACAATGGACAGAGCTGGGGGGGGAGGGGGGAAGGGTGGTGTTAATGGGAGGTACCTATACTGCGTGAAAGTAATACTCCTGTTATGATTTACCTTGGTGTGTCGATGGAGACACCGTAAAACAAGTACATTCTTGAATGGTCGCAATGTGCTCTGTGTGTGTGTGTGTGTGTGAGAGAGAGAGAGAGAGAGAGAGAGAGAGAGAGAGAGAGATTTCATACAAGTGTACCCGTGATTACTACAAGTGATGTAACATTTAGGGTTAAAAAAAATGAAAAAGATGGGTGTCCAGTTCTTTATCGCTGTCTCCTCTCCAAGGCTCAGCAAAGACATCACGCACAGCTGTTCATTCCGCTTCTCCTTCACAGTCATCGCACAGGTCTGCCCTGCCCCATCCCAGCACTGCAGCCCACAAGCGACAGTGACTATCGCCTTGGAGCAACTCTCCAGAGGACACACTGCATTGCCGCCGAGTCGTCTTGGAGGTGTTTAGATGGTGCCTGTTCTTATCAAAGATAAGTGGACGCCACCTACTACCCCCCACTCGTGTGTGGACAGTGTCAGGTGATTGTGTTGACCTCGAAACTTCCGTGCTAACAGCAGCGTATTTGTCATGTTACATTTGTGTCACTGTCGGTCAGAATGTAGTGTGGTTTCTGTTAACACTAACAACCATTACTCGTGTAGCATAATGCGTGTGTTCATAATGATTCCAGAATGCTTATTTTCTTTATGTCATTTAACTGTTTGTGTTTTATAGGGTTTTTTTTTTTTTTTTTTTTTTTTTTTTTTGGGGGGGAGGGATTTATGGAGTGGAGTAGTGATTTTTATTTTGAAGAGTTGTACTTGGGGAAAGATTTTCGTTTCTTATTGCCTGTTTTTACATCGTATTTGCTCGCACGCGCGCATATGTGTATGCATGGGTGAGGGTGCGTGTGTGTGTGTGTGTGAGAGAGAGAGAGAGAGAGAGAGCGTTCCGGTCTTTGTAGCACAAGCAGTCACAAAGGCATGGAGCGTCACAACACTGACCAATGACCAATGCAGTCCCTTGGCTAGCGCTCCACTCAGTGCATTCCCCTTAAAGTAGAAACTGTTCTCGAACTCGTTCAGTGACAAAATAAAATGTTTTAGAATTCGTCGAATTCTTCAGTGAAAAACTCCGTATGTGTTCAGTGAAAAAAGTTTTCGTATGCGTTCAGTGAATAAAAAGATGTTGAATGCCTTCAGTGGGAAACAAAGTTTTCCAATTAGCTCAGTAAAAAAAAGAATGTTTTCGAATGCGTTCAGTAAAAGAAAATGTTCTTAGATGACTTTTGGTATCCTACTCAGTCGAACCATGATCCACAGAAATCGGATATACCTTTTTACAGGAATCGGAACACACAGGTACAGCATACCCTATCTAGGGCAGCAGAGGGACATCCGGAGTCATGAACCGAGTGTGGCCCAACCCCCAACCCCCCCCCCCCCCCCCCCCCCCCCCCCCCAAGAGTGTCAGGAGATAAGGGCCCGAAACACTTGCTTGAAGGGGGCTTCTCTTCTGAGGATTCTCCGCTGCCACGCTCTCCACGAGTTTTCTTTCTACAGGAATCGGAACACACAGGTGCAGCATACCCTATGTGCCACACTCACTGGTGGTCAAGCGGGGACACGCCGCCTTTCTGTTGAACGGTACTCAATGAATTCAATTAGAAAACGACCTCAAAATGCGCAACAAATGCAAGATGGGCGCGCCTGAAGACCACTGTACAAAGATCGGGCATAACTAACCCAAGATATGATTGCGTCATTCTGACGCCCGCCTTTTCCAGTGTCCCCCTGTCCAGTCTCCGTGCTCCCCCCTCCCCACACTGTGCCCGTCTTTTCCATTGTCCCCCCTGTCCAGTCTCCGTGCTCCCCCCTCCCCCGCCCCACCCCCCCCCACCCTGTGCCCGTCTTTTCCATTTGCCCCCCCCCCCCCCCCCCCCCCCCCCCCCCCCGTCCAGTCTCCGTGCTCCCCCCATCCTGTGCCCGTCTTTTCCATTGTCCCCCCCACCCTGTCCAGTCTCCGTGCTTGCACACCACGCACCCGCTCTCTCACACACCACACACCCGCTGTCACACACCACGCACCCTCTCTCACACACCACACAACCACTCTCACACACACCACGCACCCTCTCTCACACACCACGCACCCTCTCTCACACACCCACTCTCACACACCACGCACCCTCTCTCACACACCACACAACCACTCTCACACACACCACGCACCCTCTCACACACACCACACAACCACTCTCACACACCACGCACCCTCTCTCACACACACCACGCACCCTCTCTCACACACCACACAACCACTCTCACACACACACGCACCCTCTCTCACACACCACGCACCCTCTCTCACACACCCACTCTCACACACCACGCACCCTCTCTCAAGGGAGCACAAAGAGAACGCTTGCTCGCGATAAAAGCGAGCGCGTTGGGACAAGCGCTTGAAATGTTGCTCCAAATTTGCTTGTGCCGCACAAAAAGCACGCTCGCTTTATCGCGCCTGCGATTTGAAGCGACGCTTGGAAAGCGTCAAGAATCAAAAGTTAATTCTTTCTCGCGAGCAAGCGTGTTCCTGGTGCCCCGTCGCGTGTTGTCTCGAGTCTGGCGAGTGCGGTGTGTGTCAACTAAGGATGACTCACCTGAGTGTGATAACTAGACGCTCCTCTGGCATAATTGGTTGTTGGTGAAAGTTGCACCAGTTCTTTGTTATCTTTGGTTCAATTCTTTCTAAGATGTACTTGAATGTCTCTTGGCTCATTCTCAAGTAGGAATGAAAACGAGAAGGGCTCCTTTTAAGCAAAGGAAACAATTTATGGTATTCACTTTCCATTCGCCTCCTTTGATTAATCTCATGAACGCCCACTCTTTTGCGTTTCCTAGGATAATTTTCGGGCAGAACACTGTCCAGCAACAAAAGTTCGTCTTCACTTGAATCCGCCATACTGCCAAATGACCTAGCTCTACCAGTCGCGAGCGCGCTGAACAATCTTTCTCTTTGTGCACCTCAACGCCAAGCAAGCGCTTTCTTTACAAGCGCTCGCGCTATCGCAATCACTCGCGCTTTATTGCAAGCGTTCTCTTTGTGTGCTCTACTTTACACACCGGCTCTCACACATCACGCACCTGCTCTCACACACCCGCTCTCACACGCCACACACCCGCTCTCACACACCACACACCCACTCTCGCACACCACACACCCGCTCTCTCACACACCACATACCACTCTCTCACACACCACACACCCACTCTCGCACACCACACACTTGCTCTCGCACACCCGCTCTCGCACACCACACACCCACTTTCACACACACCACACACCCGCTTTCACACACCACACACATGCCGCCTTGGACCGTTAAATACAAATCTTTTATTCAAAGTCCCTTAAAATATTGATCTTCATTGTCATACATGGTTGATTTTTTTTTTTTTCCAAGAACTTTATCACTTCCCCTCCCGAGTTACGATTGTTGACACAAAAAAAGCCCGATCTGTACTAAATGGGAAAAGTCGCAAACATCGACCTCTGTTTTTTCTACCTGATAAAGAAGCAGACATACATTAGGGGGGGAAATCAAGTCTAGCAAGTTTTAAGTACAAGAAAAAAAATATCCAGTTCAGATGCACACAGATATGAATTGTTCAATACACAATTTCTTCACGATCATTCACACACATTCCTCGTACACATCCGATCTCGACGTTCATTGGTCTTTCGTGCACTTGATCTGAATAACATCATCCAGAGACAAGGAAACTTTGTACATATCCTGAATGGCCATCGTGTATATGTGGGGGGGGGGGGGGGGGGGGGGGGGGGGGGGGGGGGGGGGGGGGGGCGCGGGGCGCGGGGCGGTACAGAAAGGAGTACAACAAACGTGGAGCAGCTTAAAGCGAAACATTCCATGTATTGATGACGAGAACTGTTTACACAGACATATAAAGTCTCCTGGCGGCAGCACGGGGGCGGGAGAGTGTGGACGAGGCCACTGAGCAGGTATCACTGTAGAGCTCTCAAGGCCGCTGGTACAGGGGGCCACAATTTGTTTGGGGGGGGGGGGGAGAGAGAAGGGGCAGGTATCGGCTCTAAAGGGCTGTGGAAGGCAGCTTGTACGGGGGGGGGGGGGGGGGGGGGGGGAGGTGGGGAGGTATCGGCTCTCAAGGGCTGCGGAAGGCAGCTTGTACTGGGGGGGGGGGGGGGGGGGGGGGGGGGGAAGGGGCAGGTATCGGCTCTCAAGGGCTGCGGAAGGCCACTTGTACAGGGGGGGGGGGGGGGGGGGGGGGGGGGGGGGGGGGGGGGGTATCGGTATCGGCTCTCAAGGGCTGCAGAAGGCCGCTTGTACTGGCGGGGGGGGGGGGGGGGGGGGGGGGGGGGGTCCGGCTCTCAAGGGCTGCGGAAGGCAGCTTGTACAGGGGGGTGGGTGGGGGTGGTGGTGGTGGTATCGGCTCTCAAGGGCTGCGGAAGGCAGCTTGTGGGGGGGAGGGGGGTATCGGCTCTCGAGGGCTGCGGAAGGCCGCTTGTACTGGGGGGGGGGGGGGGGGGGGGGGGGGGGGGGGAGGTATCGGCTCTCAAGGGCTGCGGAAGGCCGCTTGTACGGGGGGGGGGGGTGGGGGTGGGGTTATCGGCTCTCAAGGGCTGCAGAAGGCCGCTTCTACGGGAGGGGGGGGCTCTCAAGGGGGGAGGTAACAGCTCTCAATGGCTGCGGAAGGCCGCTGGTACAGGGGGCCACGGGGGGGGGGGGGGGGGGGGGGGGGGGGGGGAGGTATCGTCTCTCAAGGGCTGAGGAAGGCCGCTGGTACAGGGGGCCACAATATGGTGGAGAGGAGGATAGGAGAAAGGACAGGAAGCCACAAAGACACGGCTTGCTGGGAAGGACAAGATAGGTGGACATCAGATGGGTGCTCCAGGTTGAACTGTAAAATAAAGTCCGATCCCCATTCTACTGTGAAAAATGGGTTTAATAAGCTTCACCAAACTGAACTGGAATCTCTTACGATGTCGACTACGGTCTGACCAATCCCAACAGCAATTTCTCCACTTCCACGTACGACTGCATCCCTTCCCTGTACATTTTTTTTTTCATGCCAAGCTTAAAAAATCTTTTCTATACAACAGCCAAGGTAATTTTTTTTCCAAAATATATATAAAGATTTCGATGCATTCACATGTAAAGGGTGTTTCCGTCTTATTGCTTTACATTGGGGGCTGGCGAAGAAACAAAGGAACAGTGCAGCCTTTTGCCACTGTCGATCGATTTCTACTATGTTCATATATCGGCACGGAAAGCTTACTGGCACTACATTTATATCCGACATAAATGCATGTTTGTGTTGAACTGATATAATAAGACTTAACACAAACTTGTCTTTTCCAGATCTACATACGTATAAGATATCCGAAATAATGTGCAAAGGACGCACAAGACAGTCAGGACGCACAAGACGCACTGTAATGACACGCAGCACTGTACACCACGCACACTCGTGCACTCACATGATCACAAAATGTACATCTGCCCAAGCTCCACTTTGTGGCATCATATACACTGCGCTGCACCCATCCCCACTGTCGCGCTCCGTCTTTTTACTGCTACTGCCACACTCCCCACCATCTTTTTTACGCTTGCCCGCCACAGACGCCCATCACGCTGAACCAAAACCACACGGAGCCAACGACCCCACTGCAGCATCTCCAGACTGGGCTGGGGTGCGGTTTGTCACCACGCCACATGTTTCTTTTTGTCCGTAGCCATCACTACTGAAACTCGCAGAACACCTGTTCCGCCCACCCCCACCAAAAAATATACAAAAACAAAACCGCACAAAAAAAACCTCACTTTGGCATATCTAAATTCACAAAGCAGTGGCCAGGACAACTTCAAGTCACCAGCAAGTCGTCTGCCTAACCAACAGAACCAGCACAATGAAATGAACGAGTGGTTACAATTAACGCAATGACATGAACGAGTGGTTACAATTAAAGCATTAAAGGAACTGTTGATTACAAGTTGGTATATCACAAAGCCATCCTTACATTTATCTTCTTTCGCCAAATAATGTTCTTGCTGGGAAGAACACCTCTACAGGTAGGCCATCTGTCTTCACTTCATCCTCCAAACACCGTGCCACAGGATGTTCTTGTTGGGAAGAACAGTCCTACGGGTAGACTACTTGTCATAGGAAGGAAAAAAACGGGGTTACTAGACCATTGAACAGAAGGAACCAACCAAGGACAAGACTTCAGCGATCTGTTTCCATCCTTAGGACTTCTACAGGCATTACAAACACACAGCTGCTGAACTCACGCCACTGGCGCAGGCCACTGGCTAAACCGTTTTCTTTTCTTTTCAAAGAATGGGGCGGTTAAGTTTGTTCTTTCTTAAGCTCTCGTTTTCAAACCATAATGCACTTCGGTATGTATTTTGAAGTTCTTATCACAGTTTTATTTCAATCAAGCATGCCGTAACGCATGTTACATGCCCTGACTGAAGCTAATAGGTCAGTCCACAAAGGTCGAGCCAACGAGCCATAAGTTACTGCTTCAAATTCGCAAACCAAATAAATGAAAAAATAATTTATGTCTGATACCGCTTCATTAAGGCAAAGCTTGTATACTACCTCCCTCCCCTCTCCTCCCCTCCCCTCTGAAAACAGACATTTCATTCACTAACGGACTTTGTTTCACAGCAGGTTTGAAACCAAGCATCCCCAAATCCGTCACTCTGAACACGTCTGTCGGGGGAGTTCCAGTTTGGCCAGTCCTTCACAACACAGACCCCTCATTGTCACCCCCCCCCCCCCCCCCCCCCCCCCATATCAGAACAATCTGCAGAAAGAGTACAGACACTGCTACACCAACGTTCTCTCTGCCCATTTCCCTTTCGTCTTGCCAGTAGAAAAGCTAACGGGCGGAAACATAACGCATCTGCAGTCCAGTAATCTCTCTCTCTCTCTCTCTCTCTCTCCTGTCACTCAGCTGCTGTTCAACCGAGCCCTTTCTAAAATTCTCCAGTCCTGAGCAATACAATAGAACATCCAGCCCTGACACCATGGAGTTCAGAAAGCACACACACACACACACACACACACACACTACAGTCAATGCACCAGATTAACGGTACTGCTGAAGGCCAGCAACAGATTATCCCTGACCTTCCACACAGGTAAGTGCAACACTGAATGCCTCCAGTTGAGAATGGAGGTGTACACACATCTTTGACCCTTGAAACATTCTCTGCTTTCACGTTCACCTGAAAGATACGGTTTCCAAGCACAGCCTCATTTCCTCCCTCCCTCCCTTTCTCTTTCCCCAAGCCTCGTCTCTTCAGAATATGGTAAACTTGCACCAAGAAACGAATGTGATACTCGATGAACGCAACTGACTAGTAAACGTTGTTATGCTCCCCCCCACCCTCTCCTTTCCCATCCCTTTCATGATGCAAAAAACGCGAAACAAAATCATGTACTCAAAAAAAAATTATGATCAGCTCTTTTTTCTGTACAAAAAAAAAAAAAATATTTCTTAAAAAACCTCAAGTGATCTGCTGCCTAGACTGCCTCTGCCTAGTGTGTTCTATTCCACTCAAACACTGACAACATCAAAACCTCAACACAAACAAAACACACAGACCCATGCTCTCACTAAGCATTGGCTCCAGGACACTATTCTGTACGACATGTCTTCTCCCTGGACATCCTCAGCCAGAACTTGAACACTAGGGGCACTAACTGCCAACCTCACAACATATGACAATGCACCACTCTACATGTTCACAGAGGAACATGGCAGGCTTCCAAAAGGCCATTCCCCAGCAACTGTTGATGTCCCATCCCTCACAAAAGACGACAATGCACCACTCTAGATGTTCACAGAGGAACATGGCAGGCTTCCAAAAGGCCTTTCCCCAGTAACTGTTGATGTCCCATCCCTCCCACACAGTCATTCCCTGCACCAAGAAAACGGACTGCTGCATTTGATCAGTCAGCAACATTTGAAACCATCGAACACTGGACAACACTACCTGCACATCAAGGGACGACTCAACCCTTTCTTTCGCTAACGGACTTTGATTATGAAGCAAAACTGTTGAAATAAAATGTTAAAAAAGAAAAACATCCAGCTCAGCTTCTTTGTGTTTTGCATTTGACACCATTCACAGCCTGAGAAAGCGGGGCAAATACTGCCCCCAAATCGTGTAGAAGTCATTTCAGAAATAAACGGTACAATCTAACGAAAAAAGAAATTCACGACCTGTATGCCAAAGCGCATCATCACTCCAGACTTGGTCACTAATCATGAAATAAAAAGACAATGACCTCCTGCACTTACTTTGTCTACACTCTACCATAAAGTCATATGCTAGAGGAGAGCTCGCCACGACCCTGGTACTGTAAGTAAAAACACAACATCGTGACATGAACAAAATCCTAACGATTTCAAATATTATCAGACATAAGACATAACAATATCAAGGACATTTCAAATGTGCTCAGAAGATCACTTGGTTTGTGCACGTTCAATACAAAGTGTAACATGAACCAAATGCTTTCTCTACCCTATACAAAAAATATTCAAGCAAAGGTGGTTTGGGCAAGAGAAAGTGGGGGTGAAAATTATACAGAAACTCTACAGCAATAAAGCTCTAAACTGCTGAGGTAGACTTATTTCCACACAGTCCAGCACTGCCACCTAAATGCCGTGCTATGATTTGGGGCTGCTGTTGTATTTCAACCAACATGTTCCACAATGGTCGAGTTTTGCTGGCCCTTGTTTGGTCTTGTAAAAATCCCAAGTTTCCAACCATGTATTCCCAACACGAACTTGGCCACAATTACTTATTATCTCATCATGCCCAAACGCAAAATGATTGTCATCCAAAAAAAAATATCATAATTATATCAATAACTGGCATAAGTGAACCTACCACCAACGATACGGTCAACTCTCGTTATACAAGAATAAATACTGCAACGGAATGAAAAAACTGAATTCTTTTGATCCAGAATCGTTTTGATAAGGGAGAAACAGAATCAAACCCGTACACATTATAGTTCGATACATTTTCATGATCGATGCCCTTTCACCATTGGTAGAAAGTTTTGTTCCAGATTTTTCTTCTGTGTCAGTGTTGTTGTTTATTGAAGAGACGTAAATAGGGCATCTTTCATTGACCGATACTTTCAGACCTGACATTTCTTTCATTTTGTTTTCCTGACAGCTGGCGAGTAAGTTTGATTACATGCTAACCAACACATTGACAATGAAGAGGAAAACAAAGCCCTGGGAAACAGAAGACCTCTGCAGTGTTCAGTCACCCTGGTGGAACAAAAACCCTGCCCAAAATGTATAAGTACCACTGGCTTAAACAAAAAAAAATTGTCAAAATCACTATCGTACACTTCAATGCAAGTACAAATCATCATACAAATGTGTAATGAAGTACTGTGACTTACATTTACATGAAGAATACGTATAATCAACATACACTGTTAAACTTGGCAAACTGCACACGCAGTTCTGATTTTCATGTGCACCTTCACAAACTTTGAAGGCTAGGTATAAGACAAAAATGAAGACAAACTCAAAGCCATTAATTCTGCTGGAGAATAATTAATGGAATCTGAACCATACCTGAACATACAGCCCAAGCAAAAAAAAAAGTTACACAATTTCTTTAACAGCATGCAACTTACCTGACCGCTCACACACATTATGTACTCACATATACGCATATTAAAACCTTTTTCAGAATTTGTGCAGAACCTACTGAAAAAAGAACTTTCTTTCCCTCCAAAAAGCCATGGATAATGTCAACCAATCAATGATAATCCCAACCAGTACTTCTATCAATCAATCACAAACTTCATCATTCATCAGCTTCTAAGTGTATGTAATATACACGGACTGAAAATAAATATTCTAAAAGCAAACGCTATACATGTACACAGATACTTTGCATTTTCGCCAGTGATGACTAAACCTCCTCTATACAACAAAACAGCCGAGTACACAGATACACACAAAACGGGATACTCACGGAATATAAATTAACCAGCAAAATGTTTAAAGACAAAAAGAAAGAAAAAAAACAAACAAGGAGAGAAAGAAAAACCCGCTAAAACAATCAACCATTCACCTTTCTGACCATACAGACGACCAAGGCTGAGGGGCAACAGACATCACATCAGAACACAGAGGACCAGGCTGAGGGGCAACAGACATCACCACATCAGAACACAGACGACCAGGGGGGGCAACAGACATCACCACATCAGAACACAGACGACCAGGGGGCAACAGACATCACATCAGAACACTGAGGACCAAGGCTGAGGGGCAACAGACATCACCACATCAGAACACAGAGGACCAGGGCTGAGGGGCGACAGACATCACCACATCAGAACACAGACGACCAGGGGGCAACAGACATCACCACATCAGAACACAGACGACCAGGGCTGACGGGCAACAGACATCACTACATCAGAACACAAGACGACCAAGGCTGGGGGACAACAGACATCACCACATCAGAATACAGACGACCAGGGCTGAGGGGCAACAGACATCACCACATCAGAACACAGACGACCAGGGCTGAGGGGCAACAAACATCACCACATCAGAACACAGACGACCAGGGCTGAGGGGCAACAAACATCACCACATCAGAACACAGACGACCAGGGCTGAGGGGCAACAGACATCACCACATCAGAACACAGACGACCAGGGCTGAGGGGCAACAGACATCACCACATCAGAACACAGACGACCAAGGGGCAACAGACTATGACATAACCACATCAGAACACAGACGGCCAGGGGGCAACAGACATCACCACATCAGAACACAAATGGCCAGGGATGAGGGGCAACAGACATAACCACATCAGAAGAACACAGAGGATCACAGACATAACCACATCAGAACACAAACGACCAGGGCTGAGGGGCCACAGACACCACATCAGAACAGCTGGCAACACAGTTACACGCCATCGACAGAGGCAAACCACTCGGCCATGACACCCTCAGTGACGGCAGCATCGTCACCAGACGCTTGTCCAGTCATCCGTCACCGACACCCTCTCTCCGACATGACGCACAAACCCACATGGACAGGGATGTAGACACTTGAAGCATTTCACCACCACATCACCGCGCATTTCATCCATCGCCCGGCTGATCCAAACATTTCGCTCTCCTCACTTGTTCATTCACTAACCGTTGTTTTCAGTGAAATTTCACCATGAATTCCTCTGAAGAAGTCGCATCAGTGACCAGCCCTTCTTCGTTCAGCTCTACCGTCTCTCTTCCATACCACTGACGCATTCAGGTTCTTCTTCGCTCAACTCTACTGTCTCTGTTCCATACCACTGACACATTCAGGTTCTGTGTTGCCTGAGGTTTGGTTTAAGCTGTGTGCACACTGTTCCCTCTGCTCACACTGTTCAAACCATTTCTCAAGCTGAGAACAGAACCAAAACCCGAAGAAAGGAAACCGAAACAAAGAAAACTGAAACTCTATACAGAAGAACAAAAAGTGCTGAAGAAAAAGCAGCCACGATGTTAAAGCATCAAGGGTGAAGACTGTTTGGTCACAGCTGTGTGCTGGATTGCTATCTGAGGTTTTGAACACTAGCAGTGTCAACTGGCTGGGACCCTTTAGCTGGTGATGACAATAGTAACGAATGACCAGCTTTTCTTTGTCGGCAAACAATTCTAGCAACTTATCACTGGATGCTGGCATCAGGTGAATGAAATGTGCAATGAAACATGAGGCTACTGTGTGGTGGTCCTAGTCAACTGACTCGACATTCTCACTGGGAGGAGTTCATACACCAACTGAACGTCTCTTCAGGGCCAGTCAATACAGGGCACGTGGTCTTACCTGAGCTAACAAATCAAACTTTACAAATTAAACTCTCCCTTAACTTCCCACTAACCAAACCCTCTCAAAGCACAGAAAGCAGCATATTGCCCTGACGAAACAATTCTTGATGATTTTACCCTGATGAAAACAGTTTTCCTTTTTCATACAGTTCAGGAGGGAGATGACATTTTCACTAGCGATCAACCAAGTGAGAATCCCTCTTCGTATTGGCAGTAAACATGAACACTGATTCATGAACACATGGCTTCCTGACTGGCCCAAGACTTTGAGAAGCAAACTATCAAAGAATCAAAAACCAAAGAAACCCTGAGAAATCTTGGATTCCACCTGTCCAACTCCAGGCATCCAGCCATGACTGGAATTCTCTTAAATCCCCGACAGTTACTTTCCATATTACATCAACCTGCATTACAGCAAAAGGTTTTTGAACTGTGGAGAAAAAAGGAGGGGAAGCGAAGAAAACAATAACGAATTATATCATCAAAACAGTGAAAAAAGCATTCCTAAACTGGGATGTTGTACAAGAAAGAAAAAAGCTTTCTGCAGAATAATTCCACTGCAGATCTGGAGGAAAAACAGCGTCTAATGAAGTGTTCAGGAGGTGGTCCTTTCTCTTCAGTGTTTGCATGTTCTTTCGCACCTTCCTTTTAAACCACACCCTCTCTGTTAAAAGTACACTACTGCCAATGCAAACTACGCTTTTGAACAGATCTTCATCATCAGGAACTTGAGGTGAATCAGAACCTCCAATCCTGCTTACTTCTACATCGTCACATGGTGCCCACATGTCTGGAGATGACCCTTGTCCACAGTGACGCCACAGAATCAGTCCACTTAACATCAGTCCCATGCCTAACTAGGTTCCAAGTCAACTCCTTTCGCTGTTCACAGAGACCGAGTTCTTGTCACCAGTCCCAAACGTCAACACTTCCAGTTCCATCTGTATCACTGTTCCACTGAAAGCTGCTACCCAGAACATCCACTTCCAGGTGAAAGGCAGACACACTGAAGTGTGCAACTCATTAACGCTCTAGTTAAACATTGTCCAGTTGACCCAACCAGTTCTGAAGGAGGCCGTGCCCTTGCGATGCCGGCAGCGTTGTCCATCTCACACAGCATAATCACTACCACCTTCACAGCGCTGTGCATATTGACCTGAACTCCCTGTCCTCTTAAAGCTTTCCCACTCACCAGCTTCCTTGGTAACACTCAGACTTCAGTGCCACTGTCACCACCCACATCTTGTCTGCTTCTCCACGCTGACTGTGTCAGTCAGCTGTTGGTCTGACTGTGTCAGTGAGCTGTTGGTGTGACGGTGTCAGTCAGCTGTTGGTGTGACCGTGTCAGTCAGCTGTTGGTGCGACCGTGTCGCTGTTCCTGTATATCCCATCAGGATTTCAGGAGCATCAAGGCCTCCATTTCTGTCTGTCACCACTGACACCTGCAGTCATCAGATGTCTGTCACCTGTATCATCAGATGTCTGTCACCTGTAGTCATCAGACGTTTGTCACCTGCAGTCATCAGATGTCTGTAGTCATCAGATGTCTGTAGTCATTATATGTCTATAGTCATCAGACGTCTGTCACCTTAGTCATCAGATGTCTGTAGTCATCAGATATCTATAGTCATCAGACGTTTGTCACATGTAGTCATCAGATGTCTGTAGTCATCAGATGTCTGTCATCTGTAGTATTCAGTTGTCTGTCACCAGTTAGCCAAGACCTTAGTCCCTGAATTAGACCCTGAATTAGTCCCTGAATGTCTCTCTGCGAAGGGCAAGTCGTTAATTCAACCGATTCCACCAGTTGTCATATAAGCGGTTGTCAAATCGCTGTTTAACAGCTTAATGCTAGGCTTTGGTCACCAACACTAGCGGTTGTGTCAACTCACTGTTAACAGCTTAATGTTAGACTTTGGTCACCAACACTAGCGGTTGTCAACTCACTGTTAACAGCTTAATGTTAGGCTTTGGTCACCAACACTAGCGGTTGTCAACTCACTGTTAACAGCTTAATGTTAGACTTTGGTCACCCAACACTAGGTTGTCAAATCGCTGTTAACAGCTTAATGCTAAGCTTTGGTCACCTACACTAGCGGTTGTCAACTCATTGTTCACAGCATAATGCTAGGGTTTGGTCACCAGCACTAAGGTCCCTGAACACTATTAGATTGTGTCCCTCCACTTGCTGTGTCTGTGTGGTCCACCACAGT
>JADBJO010002732.1:242500-247500 GCA_016801955.1 Conus betulinus
CTCTCTCTCTCTCTCTCTCTCTCTCTCTCTCTCTCTTGCTTGCTCCACTTGTTTCGGCAATATATTTGCGTGGATTGGCACCATACTCCTTGATCCTCTTCTTAGAGTGGTCTGTGGTTTACTTGCACTGCACATAATGTGGGTGATCACATGCACACACATAGACATTCTAGGTGAGTGTGTATGCGTGTGTACGTGTGTGCATGCATGCGTGCGTGCGTACGTGTGTGTGTGTGTGTGTGTGTGCACGTGCGTGCGTGCGTGTGTGCGTGTGTGTGTGTGTGTGTGTGTGTGTGTGTGTGTGTGTGTGTGTGTGTGTGTGTGTGTGTGTGCTCCCCAAAATGAAATTGCATGATAAAAAACAAAGCTAACTAAAATCCGATGAAACCCTTCATCACAGAAACCTGCCTCACACTGCCATGAAACCCTTCATCACAGAAACCTGCCTCACACTGCCATGAAACCCTTCATCACAGAAACCTGCCTCACACTGCCATGAAAACCTTCATCACAGAAACCTGCCTCACACTGCCATGAAACCCTTCATCACAGTAACCTGCCTCACACTGCCATGAAAACCTTCATCACAGAAATGTGCCGAACTCAACGCCATAATCTGAGCTTGTCCAGCGTACCACGTGATTATGTCATTCACACAACACTGGAGTAAAATGTGTTTATGTCATTTACACACACTTGAGTCGCATGCGACTATGTCATTTTTGTGTAACACTATAAAACGCACATTTAAAAAAGGAAATGGGTGTTCTAGGATGGGTATTTAAAAGAAATACTTTATTGGGCGATAGGCCTCTTACAAATTAGGAGGATAAAATGGGGGGGGTGTCAGCAAACGGAGTCTTCAGTGGAGCATTTATCACTTGAGGGAAGGGGGGGGGGTGAGAAGCGAGGGGTGTTCTTATACAGTGAGGCCTTTCGTCAATTACCTCCAGAAATCCTTAATTCCTTGGATGTTCAGATGTCTGTATTGCCAGGTGCCTCACAGACACTTGTGGGGTTTGAGTTTGACAGCTTGAAAACTTCTCTACGTGCAGCCAGCGGTGAAATGGTACCTGATTCAGACCAGGGACACTGTCAGCAGTGGAAGGAGGGGTTTGGACTCCATCATCCACCATGCCGTGCCCTTGCATCATCCATCATGCCGTGCACTTGCACGCTCAACTTCTAACACACCACTGTTCTTCAGGCCACATGATACCAGACTTCTATCACACCACTGCTCTTCAGGCCACATGATACCAGACTTCTATAGAGAACACACCACTGCTCTTCGGGCCACATGATACCAGACTTCTATAGAACAGACCACTGCTCTTCAGGCCACATGATACCAGACTTCTATAGAACACACCACTGCTCTTCAGGCCACATGATACCAGACTTCTATAGAACACACCACTGCTCTTCAGGCCACATGATACCAGACTTCTATAGAACAGACCACTGCTCTTCAGGCCACATGATACCAGACTTCTATAGAACACACCACTGCTCTTCAGGCCACATGATACCAGACTTCTATAGAACACACCACTGCTCTTCAGGCCACATGATACCAGACTTCTATAGAACAGACCACTGCTCTTCAGGCCACATGATACCAGACTTCTATAGAACACACCACTGCTCTTCAGGCCACATGATACCAGACTTCTATAGAACACACCACTGCTCTTCGGGCCACATGATACCAGACTTCTATATAGAACACACCACTGCTCTTCGGGCCACATGATACCAGACTTCTATAGAACACACCACTGCTCTTCAGGCCTGATGATACCAGACTTCTATAGAACACACCACTGCTCTTCGGGCCACATGATAACAAACTTCTATAGAACACACCACTGCTCTTCAGGCCTGATGATACCAGACTTCTATAGAACACACCACTGCTCTTCAGGCCACATGATACCAGACTTCTATAGAACACACCACTGCTCTTCAGGCCACATGATACTTGACTTCTACCACACCACTGCTCTTCAGGCCACATGATACTCGACTTCTAACAAACCACCACTGCTCTTCAGGTCACATGATACTTGACTTCTATAGAACACACCACTGCTCTTCGGGCCACATGATACCAGACTTCTATAGAACACACCACTGCTCTTCAGGTCACATGATACCAGACTTCTATAGAACACCACCACTGCTCTTCAGGCCACATGATACTAGACTTCTAACACACCACTGCTCTTCAGGCCACATGATACCAGACTTCTATAGAACACACCACTGTTCTTCAGGCCACATGATACCAGACTTCTATAGAACACACCACTACTCTTCGGGCCACATGATAACAAACTTCTATAGAACACACCACTGCTCTTCAGGCCACATGATACCAGACTTCTATAGAACACACCACTACTCTTCGGGCCACATGATAACAAACTTCTATAGAACACACCACTGTTCTTCAGGCCACATGATACCAGACTTCTAACACACCACTGTTCTTCAGGCCACATGATACTAGACTTCTAACACACCACTGCTCTTCAGGCCACATGATACCAGACTTCTATAGAACATACCACTGCTCTTCAGGCACACATGATACCAGACTTCTAACACACCACTGCTCTTCTTCAGGTCACATGATACCAGACTTCTATAGAACAGACCACTGTTCTTCAGGCCACATGATACCAGACTTCTAACACACACCACTGCTCTTCAGGTCACATGATACCAGACTTCTATAGAACACACCACTGTTCTTCAGGCCACATGATACCAGACTTCTATAGAACACACCACTGTTCTTCAGGCCACATGATACCAGACTTCTACCACACCACTGCTCTTCAGGCAACATGATACTTGACTTCTAACACACCACTGCTCTTCAGGTCACATGATACCAGACTTCTACTACACACCACTGCTCTTCAGCCACATGATACCAGACTTCTATAGACACACCACTGCTCTTCAGGCCACATGATACCAGACTTCTAACACACCACTGCTCTTCAGGTCACATGATACCAGACTTCTAACACACCACTGCTCTTCAGGCCACATGATACCAGACTTCTAACACACCACTGCTCTCTTCAGGCCACATGATACCAGACTTTCACATCAATCTCTGATTTTTTTTTTTTTAATCTTTGGAGGATGGAGCCTTGGAGTTAAATACCGTGTAAAAAGAGATTTGTTAGGGAGAGGGGGAGAGAGTTAAATACCGTGTAAAAAGAAAGTTGTTTGGGAGAGGGGAAGAGAGTTAAATACCGTGTAAAAAGAAAGTTTTTGGGAGAGGGGGAGAGAGTTAAATACCGTGTAAAAAGAGATTTGTTAGGGGAGAGAGGGGAGAGAGTTAAATACCGTGTAAAAAGAAAGTTGTTTGGGAGAGGGGGAGAGAGTTAAATACCGTGTAAAAAGAAAATTGTTAGGGAGAGGGGGAGAGAGTTAAATACCGTGTAAAAGAGAGATTTGTTAGGGAGAGGGGAGAGAGTTAAATACCGTGTAAAAAGAAAGTTGTTAGGGAGAGGGGGAGAGAGTTAAATACCGTGTAAAAAGAAAATTGTTAGGGAGAGGGGGAGAGAGTTAAATACCGTGTAAAAAGAAAGTTGTTAGGGAGAGGGGGGGAGGGAGGTAAATACAGTGTAAAAAGAGATTTGTTAGGGAGAGCGGGAGGGAGTTACTGTGTAAAAAGAGAGTTGTAAGGGAGAGGGGGAGGGGTGTAAAAAGGATGGAGTCTTCACACACACAAATCATTTTGAAAAGAAAAAGAAATTCCATGGGGAAAAATTCTCTAAGTAAACAAATTGCTGTTATAAAATAACCAATGTAAGAGGGGTAGGGGTGGGCAGCAGGACATTTTTCACTGCGTTAGGTCTCCACTGGGGAGCGGTCTCCACTGACCCTGTCATTTCATCCTGATCAACTACCCAATGACAACATCTGCTGTCAAACTCAAACCCCATGACAACACTGACTGACTGCTGTCAATCCCTCAAACTACCAATGACAATGACGATCCCTCAAACTACCCAATGACAACACTGACCGCTGTCGATCCCTCAAACTACCCAATGACAACACTGACCGCTGTCGATCCCTCAAACTACCCAATGACAACACTGACCGCTGTCGATCCCTCAAACTACCCAATGACAACACTGACCGCTGTCGATCCCTCAAACTACCCAATGACAACACTGACCGCTGTCAATCCCTCAAACTACCCAATGACAACACTGACCGCTGTCGATCCCTCAAACTACCCAATGACAACACTGACCGCTGTCAATCCAGTCAAACTACCAATGACAACACTGACCGCTGTCAATCCAGTCAAACTACCCAATGACAACACTGACCGCTGTCAATCCAGTCAAACTACCCAATGACAACACTGACCGCTGTCAATCCAAACTCCCAATGACAACAATGACCGCTTCAATCCATCAAACTACCCATGACAACACTGACCGCTGTCAATCCAGTCAAACTACCCAATGACAACACTGACCGCTGTCAATCCAGTCAAACTACCCAATGACAACACTGACCGCTGTCAATCCAGTCAAACTACCCAATGACAACACTGACCGCCGTCAATCCAGTCAAACTACCCAATGACAACACTGACCGCTGTCAATCCAGTCAAACTACCCAATGACAACACTGACCGACTGTCAATCCAGTCAAACTACCCAATGACAACACTACTGTCCAATGACAACACTGACCGCTGTCAATCCAAACTACCCAATGACAACACTGACCCGCTGTCAATCCAGTCAAACTACCCAATGACAACACTGACACTGTCACTAGTCAAACTACCCAATGACAACACTGACCGCTTCAGTCAAACTACCCAATGACAACACTGACCGCTGTCATCTGTCAATACCCAGTCAAACTGACCGCCCAATCCAAACTACCCACTGACCGCTGACCGCTGTCAATCCAGTCAAACTACCCAATGACAACACTGACCGCTGTCA